>CM032233.1:71582500-72072500 GCA_019009955.1 Riptortus pedestris
ATGTTTCTTGATGTTTTCTTTTTCTTTGCCGGTCCTTCACAGAAATTGCATCTTTTTATAGTGTCTTTAAGGATTATAATGGGTTGGGCATGTTCTTCTGGCAAATTCAAGAGTTCCTTCGCTGGTTGCAAATTTGTTGGTAGATCTTCCACCTCAGACTCCTCACCCGATGAAACTTCTCCCAACCATTGAGAAAGAATATCTGGATCACTGGTGCGTTTCACAGAACTGTGTTGGCTCGAGGGAAAAGCCATCTTAACTTTATTTGTTATGATAACTTTGAAAAAACAACAAAACAAAACGATAAACTGAAATTGCCAATTCTCGTAGCTGGGCACACCGTTGGGCGCGTTGGCTACACCGGTAACACACTGGGAATTGAAGATCTGCTGTAAGCAGGGTCAAGGTCACTTGCACACTGACTAATAGACATATCCTGCCTAGAAAGGTATAGTTCGCCGAATGTTCCCAGCCCACCCATGCCCTAGCTACGAACATTTAAACTTTGGCATGGCTACTCCCGTAGCCACGCTTAACGGAGGGTTAAGCGAAATCGGTACTTGTGTATTATACCCACCACATTTTAGTTCCAATAGTTCCACGGTAGAGTGCGCTAATGAAGTGCTACGCTAGCTCTCCCAGGCTAATGAGGCTATCTTTTGTTATAGTTGCGTTTGCTGTTTATTGTGCTGTTTAGTGTTTCTTATTCGTTTAAAAATGTCTCTTTGGGATTTGCCAACGAGTGAAGAAGACGCAGTTAAATATTTACAGGAGAGGAATATTTTGGCTATCAGAAGAAAGTGTTCTAAATCGCATTGTATGAAACTTTATGGTGGAAAAACAATTTTTTGGAAGTGTAATGTAAGAAAGTGTGGTGAGCAAGTCGGCATTCGGATTGGGACTTGGTTCGAAGGAAGCAAAATTCCATTTTGTAATGCATTTAAGTTCATTTACTGCTGGTGGGAAGAATTAACAACTATCAATTTTTGCAAAAAAAAACAAAAAAACAAATAAAACTGTTATAGATTGGAACAGTTACATGAGGGAATTGCGTCTGTTAGAGATGGAAAGCCAACCTAAAAAGAAGATAGGTGGACCAAATTGCAGTGTGCATTTTAAATTCTATATCCACATATTTTCCGCCGAAATGTGAATAAAATGTTTTATTTTTAAAAATAGTGTTTCCTTTTATTTAGCATTATAATTCCTTAGAAGGTTATAAGGTAAGTATAACCTCCTTTGCGGGCGAGGAATCGTACTACTTAAAACAGCAGCGCACTCTACCGTCGAACTATTGGAACTAGAATGTGGTGGGTATAATACACAAGTACCGCGAAATCTTCTAAAGAGACTTGGCAATATTATTCTTCCTAGTTTAAAATATTGGTTTGGTTTTGGCCTGCGTTGGGAGTAAAATGCGAGATGTTGGTGAGGCGAGAGCTAACATGGGGATCGATAAATTGCCGCTCCTAACTACCGTCGCCCCATCCTTGGCATTAATACTCCTGAAGATCCAGCTAAAGGGCCCTTACCTCCCCTAAAGCTCCAACATCAAATCACACCAACTACAGTCATCCTAAATACCGAATGAATTAGTTGTTTATTTGAAGGCACCGTAAAACTGGTGCATTGGCCTACGAAATTAAGCTAAGAAAATAAATAAACAGCTGATTGAAATAGATCTCAAAAAATACTCTTCTAATTTCTTCTGGATTTACCACTATCTTCAATATTTTGAGATTAATTCCCTTCATTTCTAGAATACAATTCGTCATTTAAACTTATAGAAGAGATAGTACAATATATGTTGTTACCCAAATATGTATTGCAGTCAAGAGTGGGGTCCATCACGCAGGGGCAGCGTTAACTAAGCAGATTTCCCACGTGTGTCAAGTATTTGCATTTTTCTCAAAACGTAAAAGTTCAGTGAGAATAATATTTGGTATTTAAGCTTCAAATATAGTGCTGCATAACATAATAGAATATTGTTAATATGAGATGAGTAGGAGTGGGGCTTTACTGAAGACCGAAAACTAAGAAATGCGAATATCTCAGTTAATAATCAAGATACTGAAAAAATGCACATAACAACATTTAAAAAACATTACATTTGCAATAAGATTGTTTCTATAACAGTTTTCGATCCGACGCATAATAACACAGATATTAGGAATTTTCGAAATTCTCCCCCTCTAAACCCCCCCCCTCCCCCTGGTCTGATTTCAGCCGTTAACGAACTTGATCTTTCTTTTTGTATAAAACGATTATATATCAAGTTTGGTACCGATAAAACAAAAATTGCGACCGCTAGAGCGGTAACAGACATATATATAAATATATATATATACAGTTTTGAACGGACCACATTTTCGACATCTCCTGGGTAGGATCGATGGGCATTTGAAGAAATATTTCGAAAATCGCGTCATGAGTACGACCTCAATAGCTGATATTCCCCTTAAGGGAAATCTACTAAAAACTAAATAGCACCCTCTCACTACATCGGGTCAAAAAATGTTGTGAATCTAATTATTAGGTCTTGCCATGTGACATACAAAAATGACCTTTTACTGATTCCCTGTGTCCGTAAGAGGAAAGGAAATAAATGACACTTATTATCTATGCATTTCCGTGAGACACCAAAACTCCCTACACCCCCTCCTGCACCATATTAACTAACTAAAAGTCATGTAGTGAAAATATTTGCACACATCTTACACAGTAAAGTTTCAATGATAATAATATTTGGAATTTAAGCGTCTAAGGTTGGGATTTCTATCCGTGCCCTCTCAGTATCGTGTAGAAATTGAGTACCTACTTGAATAATGAAGTAGAGAAACTTGGTTTTTAATAACATTGAAATACAGTAGTGAATACTCAAGTCGACCTCCTACCAAACCTGTGAGATTAGCCCTTGCTTGATAAGCCGTTGAGCCAAAAAAAAAAAAATTGTTTTTCATACAAATAACACACGAAATTCAAGCCGTACAAGAAATATTTAGCGATGAAGCTGCTTACTTTTAAAAAAGCACGAATATAAGTGCGAATTAATAACAAAATCCACAAATTTTAACAAATAACATAATTTAGAACATATATATTTCAATGCGACACATAGTAACGAGAATATTTACGAAATTTAACCATTGTTCGGCCAAATATTAATAGCAATGCTTAACAACCTAGAGCAGGGGTGAGCAACCTTTTTGATCAACGGGCCAATTTAAATTTTGAAATATTTTGGCAGGCCGCACATAAAGTAACACTTATTAATAATTTAGAAAACTTTATTTATTATAAACACTAGAATAGAAAAATATAAAAAATTAAAAAAAAGTAAAGATTTCATATACAAATTTTAATGTAAAATAAAAAAAAAAAAATAACAGAAAAAAGAATTTACTTGAAATTTGTAATCAGACATTTGGCACATTTTTTTTTCGGTACAAGCTAATCAATATCAGCCGGAATTGATGAAGTAGCTACAGGTATGCAGCTTTTTAATAGTGCATCAATCAGTCTTGATCGGTGGTCATTTTTGATTAATTTCATGGTCGAAAATAATAGTAATAGAACAGACATCATTTGCTTTGTATTTTTCGTCAAAAGCAGATGTTTCTCAGGGCTCACATACGATTTATAAAAATGTTTGATGTTTACTGAGAAAAATACATGTTTTTTTAAATCGCTATTATTCTGCATGCCAATCACTTCCATTTGAAAGTTTTCGGTAACTATATCCACATCGATATTAAATGGCGAGTACAACATTTTCCTGGAAACCAATGTCTATATATTGTGCGTATTTTTAAGAAGTAGTAACATTTTATTTTTCTAAATGTAGAATGTGAGACCCATTATTCTGCATAAAATGCTGTTTCCACAACATTAATTTGCGCTCAAAGCCCTGAAATTTATCATGCAAATTTTAAATAAACTGTCCTTTGCCTTGAAGTTCCACTTTAAGATCATTGAGATGCTGAGTCAAGTCGACAAGAAACCCAAAATCACCCAAAATGCTACTTCCGCAGCAGCAGTCAGACATTCTTTTATCATCTCTCTATCCGCAAAGGGTTTCATTTATTTTTTTTTGCCAGTATTTGACTGACAATAAAACTAGCCTTAACTGCTGTATTTGATAAATTAGCTTGATTTTTAAAAATAATCTGTTGTTTTCCCAAGTTTTTCTCCATCTTAAACTTATCTATCCGGAGTTGTCCAGTTAAGCTTTTATATTGTTGTTCATGTTTTGTATTCTTATGCCTTTGTATGTTATATTCTTTTAATGTCGACACAGCCTCTGAGCATATTAAGAATACAGCTTTCTTTGAGGAAAGTGAAAAAAATAATCAAATTTCCACATTTCTTGGTAATTCCTGTCTCATCCGCAACCTTCTGTTTTTTCATTTGCTTTTCCAATATGATATTATGGATTAAAAACTTGAAAGTTAAAGCAATTTGTAGGAAAAATTAATTTTGAATAAAAAAAAACTCTAATATTACCTTTTTGACATTAATATTGCACTCACGCCTTTCAAGAAACACAAGAATTTCTAATATTGCTAGTGAACAGCTTAGCAGACTGATTCTCTGATAGAAGCAAGCACAAACAAACCCAGACGCGGCGCGGTTGAATTGAATGTTTGAACAAGTCGCCTACAAGTAAGTAACTCGTCGCAAAAAATTGTTTCGGTTTAGTATGCACTACCATTAAATAATAATTCACTTTTTACAATATATTGATGGGAGAAATGAAATCAAATAAATTCAATTTTAGAAATGCTTGGCGGGCCGCATAAATATGTTGAAAGGGCCGCGTGTTGCTCATCCCTGACCTAGAGCATGGATGAACATACAGTTGTGTGCCCTGCCCCTGGGTGGGCAATAGGATGAAACTATTAAATATAATCCCAAGTCCTGTGCTGGCAAGAAAAGTCCGTCAATCAGGTGCTGCGTAAACTAAGCAGATTTCCCACATGAAGTTTTACAATAGAGAAATCTGCCTAATAAACTAAGGAATCTCTAAACCTATTCACGAGGGACGACGGCAAGTCCCGAACATAGCCGACTCCTGACGACCACACACACAATACAAATGCAAATATCTCGGTTAATATTCAAGATAGAGAATAAATTTATAGAACAATATTTATAGTAAATTTAATTTGCAATAAGATTGATTCTATACTCTCTAGATTGATTCTCTACTTCTATAATTTTCCGATCCGACGCATAATAACGGAGATATTTTGAATTATCAAAAATCCCCTATCTAACCCCCCCCCACTTGTCCGATTTCAGCCATTAACGAACTTGATCTTTTTCCTTTTTACATAAAACGATTAAATTTCGAGTTTGGTAACGATCAAACAAAAATTGCAACCGCTAGAGCGGTAACAGGCAAATATATGTACATATATTTACACACACATATATATATATATATATATATATATATATATATATATAATTTTGAACGGACCTCATTTTCGTTATCTCCTGGGTAGGATCGATGGACATTTAAAATTTTTTTTCGTAAATCACGTCATGAGTACGACCTCAATAGCTGATTTCCCTTAAGGGAAATCTGCTAAAAGGCAGGCGAGGACTCTTAAATAACCGCTCGATTAGCCATAGTTGTATAAAGAGGGAGTTAATAAATACGATTAACTATTACAGCAGTTTGCATTCCACGAAAATTTATAAGGAGTTGAGCGAATTCCATAATTCTCAAACAAATTAGATAACGAAGAAGGAAACTTAATTAAATTTAGTTATACAGGGTGAAATTGTTTACTAACTAACTTCCTCTACAGCTCCAGACTTCTGTCGCAATTTTCATGTGTACTATTAACTAGGTTTCTCTGTAGAAACCTTGTTAGTAGTACACATGAAAATTGTAGGGAAATCCAACTTCTCCAAACGATGTCCAGATCAGAGCATACTGCAGTGTAAAATTAGCTGATTTCCCTTGAGGGAAATCAGCTATTGAGGTCGTTCTCATGACGGAATTTTCGAAATTTGTCTTCAAATGTCCATCGATCCTACCTAGTAGATGACGAAAATGAGGTCCTTTAAAAACTGTATATATATATATATATATATATATATATATATATATATATATATATATATATATATATATATTTGTCTGTTACCACTCTAGCGGTCGCAATTTTTGTTTTATCGTTACCAAACTCGATATTTAGTCGTTTTATGTAAAAAAGAAAGATCAAGTTCGTTAACGGTTGACATCGGACCAGTGGGAGGGGGGTTTAGAGGGGAGGATTTTAAAAAAAATCGATGTATTTCCGTTACTATACGTCGGATCGAAAAATTGTATAGAATTAATCTTATTAAAAATTAAATTTACTATAAATATTGTTATATACATTTATTCTCTATCTTGAATATTAACCGAGATATTTGCATTTTTATTGAATCTGGGCGGATAACGGATGAAAATGAGTTTCTCGCCAAAAGCTATAGGTCGGCCGTCTCCTTAACTGTTCGGCTCTCATGAAATTTCTCTATTGTAAAACTTCATGTGGGAAATCTGCTTAGTTTAAGCAGCCCCTGCGTGACGGACTTTTTTTTTTCTACGCATCCTGATCACTAAATTCACACAGGTGATGTTGCAGGACCAGATCCAATTATTGGGCGATAAAAACGGAGTGGGCTTCTTGCATGAATTATTTGCTTTGTTGCGGGTTACGATGAATCAAGAGCCCATTTTTCTCATGTCTGAAAGGGACAAAAAACAAATTTCTGTTTATTTTCTCAATATCACTTTTAACAGTAAGTTAGTAGGCTTAAAACTGTGTTGACTTCATTCCTCTGAAATAAAAAAAAAGTAAATGATTAACTATTCGCTGAGGGTGTATTCCGTACTAAAAAACATAAATCTTCCACGAAAAGGCTAAGCAGATTTCCTAGATACAGGAATACATACAACGGGGTCAGTGTATTATACCAGGACATAGTACTCAGATTCCAATATGTATTCTTTTCTTTTAAGTATCATATTTTAACAAGACTTTAAACCCAACCTGAGAATGAGACTTTTTGTAATACAGTGCTTAATGAGAAGATCACATGAATAGGAGTATAATATTCAGTTAAAGAGAACATTACAGAAGTAAATATATATTGTACAATAACACCGATCATATAAAAGTCCGATCCGACGCATAATATCGGGAATGAAAATGTTTATGTATATTCCTATTTGTCCACTTTCACCCATTTTTGGCCATTTACTGTTGTTGTTTTTTTGGGCCGTATACGATTTTCGGTTTTATATGGAATGGTTAAATATTTATACTGTATAGATCAAATAAAAATTGTGGCCTCTAGGGCGTGGAATGTTTTTTGATGACGTTCACACCCAGAACTAATTCCTGTAGCTCATGTAGTATTAGTCCGATGAAAACAATACAAGGTATTTAAGCATGAGGTAACACGTTACGGAATACTGGATGCGAGTTTAAGTGGGGGTTTACTAATTGTTGAAAACAAAAAAATACCAACAACTAGATTAATATTCGAATTTAAAAAAAGTATAGAATGCCAAATGCAACATGTTCGTTGATATCGTATTTTTTTCTCGGACTCCTAAGAACGGAGACATTTCGACTTTTCTATTTGAGTCGCTCTCTATACTTCTCCTGGTTCGACTTGGATTTTGGTAACTAGCAATGAAAAATTACAAGCACAAGAGTTTAACAAAACATATATATATAATTTTGAACGGATCATCACTTCCAAATCTTACATTTGACGATATTTTTCAAAAACGTAATTTTGCTTTCCAATAAAAAATAAATAAATTCTTAACCTTCGGGCAGGCGCGCCTCCTAGTCGGACACGGGTGAGCGCGCGTATCTCACAGATACCGCTTGTTTCTGATAAACATATCCGTCTTTTTAATCGTCATATCTATATTATATACATGTTTGTTATATTTATTGGTACTGCTCATGGGTTTATATAAAAAAAAATAAATACAAAAATTACACTAAAAAATTTATTTAAAAAGAAACATTACGTTTTATCATACATTTTTTTTTGTCACAGCTTCTTAAGGAACTCAAAAAACTACAAGATTGCTTTTTAAAAAGGAAAAGCTTCACAATTTTATACTTAAAAACTAGCTCTATGAAAATCGCTAATTATTTAGGTTAAATACAATCATTGCAAACATTTTTTGAATGCTGCAAACAAATAAACTGACTACATATCTCACACTTGAAACGGGTGATTCTCGTTTTTTTAGTTTGTAAACATGGCCTACATCGTTTTTTAGGAGGGTCTTGAATTTGATCTTTTCCCTCTTCATGTTTCTCTTCAGCAAGCCTCACTTTTTTCAAACTTTTATTACGAAGTTCTCCTGTCACTTTTGCACTTCTCCTTTGTATGTGTTCCTGTACAAGTTTATCATAAAGTTTTCTGATATATTTTCTTCTCTTCATATTATTGTTGGTGTTTCCTTTATATAATATAAATGAGTTTATGGTAGCTACATTTATTATAAAAAAAAGAACACCACTAGAGGCCATCTTTTTGTATTTCTCGCTACGTTGTATGATCCGCATAGTTTGTCAAGAGTATCTACTCCTCCTTTAGTCAGGTTATAAAAACTTATAATTTCTGGTTTCATGAGATCCCCTGTTTCTTCATCGATATTGCCATCGTTGTGAAGGCTCGAAATCAACAAAACATGCTTATACTTCTTTGGCACGTATGAAACAAGTGTTGCGTCTTTTTGATAACCAAACAGGCTTGTCTGGGGTGCCCGCTTTCTAGTAGCTGTGAATTCAGGGGGAATCTGAGGCTTGTTTTTTCGTATAGTCCCAACGTATGAAACTTTTTTTGATGCCAAGTCCTTTACCAAATCGTAGTCCGTAAACCAGTTGTCGGCCGTGATGTTTCTCCCACTGAAAATAGGTTCTGCTAACCTTCTTACAACATCAGAAGGTTTATTGCTAATACTAAATGGGCCTTCTGGTTGGGTACCAGCATATATTTCCATATTATATGCATAACATAGTCGAGAGTCGGTCAAAGCATAAATTTTCATCCCATATTTACTAGGTTTTTTTTTGGATTATATTGTATGAAACCGCAACGCCCTCTAAAAGCCTCGAGTTTTTCGTCGATTGTGACATTCTCGCCAAGCGAATAGCATTTTTGACAGTTGCCACCAAATTCTTCAAAAATACTTCTTATAGGAGCTAGGCGGTCAGTTATTCTTCGTTCTTCTCTTGTTTCCAAGTCATCAAAACGAATAGTAAATATAATAAAAATTGGAATCGTTTTATACTCATGACCGTTAGAAAGTTATCCATTCTCCATAATTCATCGAGATTCAGGCGATTCGCGTGATACACCCCAGCGAGATAAATTAGCCCGAACAAGGCTTTTAATTCCACTTTGTCTGTCTTTCGAGCGTCCCTTGAACGAGAATAGTTATCTTGTATGGTAATAATAAATTTATTTGTATTGTCTACAATGCATTGAATCATTGTGTCAGTGATAAGGCATTTTCATGAATCGAAAATATTAGTAACTTTTTTAGCAAGGCCGATGACTCCAGGCAGATGAATTAAAATATTTTGTTTAGCTCGCCTTTGTCTGTTCTTCGGCTGTTTTTGCCATGTCCAAACATTGATTGCTTTTTATTTTTATTTTGAATAGCTTGAAAGGTTGTCTGAGTGGTCTCATTTTCGTCATCTTCTGAGCTGGACTGAGCACTCATTTCGGTATCTGAATTTTCATCTCTTTCCGAGATGTGCTCTTCTTGATCAGTATCATTATCTTCTTGAAAACAGTTATCTGGACCACTCTCATCGTCGGTATCACTCATAATTGCATTTAGTACAGCTTCCACGTCCAAAGGATTTTTCAAAATTAAAAATCTTTTTGTCCGCCATAGTGACTGAAATAAAATAAACAAATATAACAAATAAAAAAAATGATAAAGTTATTAAAGGCCGTGTGTATCTGACAGATACAAGTCCGTTTAATTTCAGTGTTTGTTTGAATCAAATGTAAAATCAATTTGTATGTTAGTTTAAATTACCAATGAATTACAAATTCCATATCAAATAATTATAAATAAAATATTTAAAAAACTTACGTGGATGGACGCCCGTATTCCTGAGATACAAAACACGTGTTTCTACCTTAATGCGTACCGTAGGAATTCGCAATCAAGACTGTGCAAGGGTGGAGGTCGAAAGGAGAGGCTAGACAAGAGGGGAAATCGAAAGCCCGCGAAGGACCGAAGAACAGTAAACAAACATTTCCGCTGCGTATCTGATACATTCCTGCGCCTATCGGAAGATTAAGTATCGACGTTTCTGTTCTTCTGTTTTCGACGCAGAGTATCCCTCTAACGTGTGACTTTATTTAAATATCAGTAATTACATTATAATATTTCTTATATAATAATTATAAACATTATTATTATTTATTAACGTCCACGTTTTGCAACTAAGGCTAATTGGGACGGGTTATCTAAAGGTTACCACCCTTTTCTAGCCAGGGTGGGATTTTAGGATGCTATTTAATGAATTTCGTCACTAAATAATTTCCTTTACCCAGGCGAGAATCGAACTCGCCACTCTAGGTTTGCCATGTGAGATAAAGGTCAGCGCTTTAACTCACATGGCTAATCTGAGCCCCCATAAACATTATAAGACAATAAAATAAATAAATAAAATGTAAAAAAAATAATAAATTAAAACATATGTAAACATTTCATATGTGTATAACAGTAGGTGTATATCTACAAAATGGGGTCCAATTCTTGAAAAAAATGCATTAAATCCCTTGTTGAATTTGAGTAAAAGTTTCGGTTTGTCCGTCGGCTAAGTTCCATTTTGTCAAGTAATATACTTGATGAGTTTTGTTCTTGGTCTGTCAAGTAATGTACGGTCATATAAGAGGTAGTCATATGTCTGTTCATTCTCATTGTCACATTATATATATTTGTGTTTGTTAGTTTAAATTTTAACAAGTAACTTTTCGTAGGTCCATGTCCTAAATTGTATATAAATTGTATTTGTTTAGGATTGCTAAGTGTTATTTTTTGTCTCTGGTATATAGTTGGTATGTACTTATGTAGTTGTCGTCCTTTAGTAGACTGTGTCCATCTTTCGTCCCATTTTTTATAAGATTGGTCTGTTTAGCCAGTTTAGAGTATGTAATAGGTATCGTTTCGTCTCTTGAAGCTGTATTTGCAAGTTGGTCTGCTGTGTCGTTTCCTAAATTTCCCGAGTGTCCTTTTATCCATGTTATTGCCACTATAAAGCCCCTGACAAAGAATTTCACGAATACATTCTTTATTTTAAAAGTTTTAAATAGGCTTGACTAAAAAATAACTGTTAATTGGATTGGGCAGTGATAGAAGAAATCTATTTGAAATAGTCATGTTTAACATTGAACGAGTATAAATAGGTAGATAGTTGGTAGCGGGAATGGAAAGCTTGGAGGGAGTGGGACAAGAGAGTAACAAGAATGGGGGGTTCAATGGAATTCAATCCACAATACACGAAGGGCAGTGAAATCCAATGCGTCTAGTTGTCTCAACACTAATATATTTACAGATTTACTCGAAAAAATATCGATTATTTTTTTATTTTAAAAGAGTTTCAATTGCAGTTTAATTTTTATGTTCGAGCTAAAAGTAAATATTTCAACAAGGTCGCTATGTGTCAGAATTTTTTCCAAACAAATTTTCACCTCTTTTTTATCATTTAAATACAAATTTTGTAATAGCTGTTTTTAAATTTCTTAAAAAGAAGTTATAATCGAAAGAAAAACTACTTTTTAACATTTAACAACATAAAAAAATAAGCATAAATAAAAGTATTATCCAACTAAATGCCCCGTCTAAATTTGATTTTGATGAATGCTCATTTAACAGGGAACAATTGGTCTACAACTTCATCAACTTCAAGATGAAGAAAAATTGTTTAAAAATAAGTTGGAAGTATATTGAAATAACTACCGTACAATCAAAAGGAATTGGAAAGCTGAAAACAGAATGCGATTTCAAGCACTATTAGAAGTAGCTATATTTACATACAACTGAATACAATTTGTAGAAACTCTTATTCAGCTGAAATGGAATATTTACTACTTCATCACTTTTACCAGACGTAATAATACAATTATTCACTTTTTGTTGTGGGTAAAAAAAGGTTCAAATAGCCAGAAAGCATTATCCAGAAATCACAGAATAATTCAGGTAAACATCTTTTATCATTCTCTCAAAAAATGTAAGTAATAAACAGGCGAAACGTTAATCATCAGTTAGAAATCAGTACCAAGCATAGAAAATCTCAAGAAACTCAATTATCAAGAAAATGTGGCGATATGGTAACTTTTACGTCTCAACGGACGATATATTTACATTTTATATATAAATTCATTCTGTCTTTTCTAGAGTGAACTTTTTGACGTATTAGAAAATTACCAATACAAACATTTAGTGCGATTTCATTACGTTTACTCATATTAAGGGTTCATTTGATTTGTTAAAAGTAATAATGCGTATTTTTTGTTTTATTTTTCAGAACGAAAAGAATCAAATTATGAAGTCCAACGTTTGGTTGAGGCTGGTAAGTAGACATTAAATATATATTAAAAATTCCCAAATAAAATGTTTAATAACGCTATCTAATGTAATTAATGTATATATTTACCGAAGATTTTTCTCGTTGAAAATTTATAAAATCATAAGATAGTATATTCAAACACGAAGTATAAGAAAAGTGAGAAATAATAGTTTGTAGAAGAATAATATATTCAGGTAAACAGCAGCACTGACTGTTTGCATGACTTTATTTAGATTTTAGTGCATCTACGGATTTAAAGTAATGTATCTAGGAAAAATCTAATAATTTAGAAAGGAAGCAAGGAAAAGACCTCTCAATATTACAGCGCACAGTGGTGCGAAGCCGGCAAAAACCTATTTCAGCAAAAGTTGAAATTTGGTTTTGAGAATTTGATTTCTTTATAGTTTAGTGGTTGTACCTTTGTGTTTGGGTGGCCTTTATAATTAATATAATTTCAATTGCCAATAGAATAACATTTAAATAGACATTCATGTTTTTCACAAAATAATCTAACATATAAGGCAAATTTAAAAGATAAATTCTGGCCCTTAAGACTGTTTATTGAAAAATTTCATTCTGGCAACATTAATACTGTATGTTTCAAGTTTTTTGTTGGTTTCTAATTTGTTTTTAATCCGTTACGTATAAGCCCTTAAAACGAGTTCTAACAAAATAGAGATAAATTCCTAAATTTCTTTCTTCGTATAAGGTTTCAAAAAAAGCTCCACAAAGCTCCAAGCTCTAACATATATTTTCTTTAAGATTAAGCCTATGAGTAACTATTTTAGAAATATCTCATCCACCTTCGTCCACTTTTGTGAGAAATTGAGGTTTAAAGAAAATTTACCAACAATAAATACCGGGCATTAGGCGCTCTGTTTATTCAGGATGTTTACTAAATGGAATTATAGGATCGAGGATTTATTTATTACTCGTATTTTACTTTTTCAGTTCATGTTTCGAAGTGCTTGGGTGAACTTATAAAGTAATTTTTAAGGTGTTTAAAATATTTTAAAATGTCGGATTTTACAGTTCCTTACAGAGTTTTATGTAATGTGCTTTTTGAAACGAACCAATCTTTAGACCTCTTCGTTCAGGAAAAGTACCAGCATTTGCCCGACGAAGTTTTTTCGCAAATTATAGCTGAAATTAAAAAAAGATTCCTACCTCATTTTCAATAGCGACTGAGGCACGTGCATTACAAGAAGTCGACATTTTTAGAAAAATTTATTGATTTATTTATTTAATGAATTTCAATAAATAAAATAATTGAATAAGAAAATGTAAATAAATTGTTCATATTGAAGGAAGAATGTTTTTATTTTTTCATTCGAAATAAATTTTTGTGTAAATTTTACTTGGATTGATTATAATTAATCAATTTCGTTATAATTTTAGCGATATCTGAAAATTTTTACATTATCCTTAACGAGTTAACGTTTTGAAACGTATTCATGTTAGTTCTTTGTTTAATTCTATTACAAAACAACATTTTCGACAACGTCAACATATATTATAAATATTACAAAGCATTTTTTAAAGTAGTTTCAAAGTTAATAGGTTTTTGTCGCTTATTGTGGCTTTTGGACCACTGTGCAGCGTGAAGTAACATCAGCACCACGAAGTCTGAAAAACATTAGTTGTGCGTTACTTGATTAAATAATAAACTAGTTAAAATTCTTATTGTGTTTATAATGAAATCAAATTATCTCAACAGCTACGATCTGAAATTGAATTATTCATAAGGAAATTACCTTTTAAATTAACTCCAAGACTTAGGGTTTAAAGTTTAGTATTTATAACTAATTGTTTCTTCCTAATATTTAATTAAAACTCAGTAAGATTGATTGCAGCTTTAAATTTTTACTTTTTAGTAATTTCTTAAATGAATATTTTGATTAACTACTAGCATCAATAATTCCAGTTTAAAAATAATAGTATTTAATCACTTCGCAGCTCAAGACGATTAAGGAATTCACAAGAACGTTTTTTAACCCCATCTTTCGTAGTTATAACAGAAACTTTAAGTTCATCCGACCTTTCTGACATCTGGCTCTGTGTCTTTATGAATGAATGAAAAACTTTTATAATTCTTAAAGTATACAATTATTTATAATTGTATATATAATAAAATTTAATATTTTACACATGTAATTCTTGTAAATTTGATTTTAGTAATGAAAATTTAATATTAACATTTAAACGTATTGTCAGCATAAAGCAGCTTGCGCTGTGGTTTGAGCAGGGTTATAGTTTGTTAAATTTTATCTTGCCGCCAGACCAGATAATGTGTGGTGCCAATCTCTTCCATTCGGATCTTTCTTCTGTAACCCTTCTCCAAGTAACTCCGTTACAGGTTTTCTTCATTTCTGCGTCCGATGGAGTTTCTGGCCTCCCTATCAGTCTCTTGTATGCCATTCGATAACCTTCTGAGCCCATGTTGTGGGAGCTTTCTGCATTATATGTCCATCTCAAGACCATTTATTTCCTAGTGTGCACTCTCTCTGTATAATGTCTGGAAATCCAGTAATTTTCCTTACCCAGGTTTTTGTATTCCTATCTTTATTGGTGATTTCTAGAATGTACCTCTCCATAGCCCTTTTTATCACCCTTAGTTTTCGAATTACCTTGGTATTAATACATTGGGTCCCACATCCGTAGATCATGGTTGGGAAAAAAGTGCTTTCCCACAGATCCCTCTTTATTTCTGGCTTAAATTAGGATCTGAATAGAAATCTGTGCTTTAAGCGCAAAGTTACGCATCTGCGGGATATTTCGCTTTGTTGACTGTTAGTATCAATCAGTTGTTCAAGGTAAGTAAATTTATCAACTTCTTCAACCCTGACAACTCTAAGCACCACATCCCCTGGAGTGCTGATTGTGTTTTTTTTTTGTTGAACGTTTCTTAGTTCATATTTTGTATTTATATCAACAAATCTTTATGTTCTTCCGATCTGGATCTATTCCTTAATATCTGATCGGTATTAATTAAAATAACATGGCTGACCAAGAGCCCTCCTTGCCTGTCCTACTCTGAATTAAGTAACACCTCTATAAGCCAACCCGTCTGCTTGTCATGATATACATTATATGGCTCTAAGTTTTTAATTATATTCTTTAATTTGTGTGTGCACACTGCAGAGGAGCCCTTTTTTGGAGCACTGTAGCCCTGATAGCAAATAAACGAAACAAATTAATACTTATAAAGCTATCGACATAAGACCACATCTTTGTTTAATGAAATCATATAATCTCGATCGTCAGAAGTTACGAAATTGTTAGAAATCCAGAATATTCTGATATATAATGAAAGAATAGTGATGGTTATAATGTATTCCTCGAAAGAACCCACTCGGATACGGTGGACTCACACCAAACGCTCAGAAAATATGAAAAACAACTAAGGGCAATAACTTAATAAGGAACTTGAAACGTGAAAATCATATTGTAAAAGAATCTAAACTTTAGAGAGCGCCTTAATATAACAGACAAGGTATAGGGATGCTTGCAAATTATGATGTTATTTAAAAATTATTTAGGACATTGAAAGTATTTGTATGTCTTGTTCTATCTATATTGAAACATGCATCGATCAAATATTCATCATATGAATAATGTCCTTCATTTGGCCCCTCGATTGATTTCTAACAGTGATGAACCCTGATCGCCTGAATAGAAATGTTGTGGTCTATAGTATAAAAACAAGCCCAACTGGGCAAATTAAATAAGATTAAAAAAATTATAGGCCCTGGTGAGCTCAGATTAGAAAATCTACTAGATACGAATGCGTACATAATAAAAATTATTGTAATAAATGAGTCATTCTTCCCTCTGAAGGGAAGAACGACGCTGGAGGGTGCGAAAGAAGGTAAGCGATGCAGGACAAGAGCTGAGAGAAATGAACTAAAATCACCAAATGGTGCCTACCTGAACTCACTGGAAATGTAAGTAAATGGTGCGCATTGGACCTGAGAAAACAACTTATAACACAAGACTAGTGGATTCCCAACAAACGAGAGAGAAGGTACAAAAACAAAGAATCGGGGGCACATTAGTACTACACAACAGCAATAAGCTGCCTTCTTACTCCAAAGCTGTGACTCGAATGGACAACCCCGAGAGCAGAGATTATCCCTCGCAAAATTTAAATTATAACGCGTAACAAGTAATCTATTCGATTGCCTCTCACAAGTAATTCTCCGACATAATGATAATAATAGAAAAACATTTTAATAAGATAGATTAACGAACAAATGCAATCATAGCATGAACATGAAGACTAATGGAACATTTGCTGACTGAATGACATTTTTAGGAACACATGTGTTAGTTAATGCACATATTTTAATTCATACTAATGTATGTAAATGTATGACTATGTCTCCCGCTGTATAATTGGTAATTTCAATTGGAGTGCTGGTATGCCGTGGCTTTGTGCAAGATTAAGAGCACGGATACTGATATTGTCTGATTGTACATGGCCTAAAAAATAGTGGTGGTTGGTGATCCGATCGAAATACTGAAATAATGATTATTAAGATTGGTCTCCACCATGCTGTATTTGGATACTATTCTGTCATTAGTAGAATCTACAGAACCAGACTTAAGGGTAGATTCACCAATATTCATCAGCACATTCTCGAATTTCCCTTGCGAGGATGATGTTACAGAATAGTAGGAATCCTACGCCTGTCCGGTCATGACTTACGATGAAAAGGCTCGAATTGATATTAGGCAACTTGCCCAGGCAGAAAAGAGGGCTTTAGGGCAACAAACACACAGTATAACAAATATAAGTCGACCATTGTTTATAAATGGTTTACCAACTGTGGATATATGATTGGGACCTCTATTCCACCCGGGATCCCTAAGTAAACAGATAGTAAAACAAAACATTTAAGCTGAATATGAGATCTTAAGTAATTAAAGTCTGATTTAAAGCCGTCTGATTAAGACGTATGGTGACACGCTAGTGAGAGATGAGTAAAATGGAATTGATTATTTGTGATGCCCCAAAAATGACCTAATATATATTTCTTGGCATCAATTTGTCAGAAAATAGCGAACATGTGGAAATTAAGCTAATCTTATTTTCTATTTATATAGGTATTTGGTTTCGTTTGTTAATTTCAAAGATAGAGGTAAAAGCCTCACACTCCAGTGAGTAAAATATGTTATCACAGAGTACCTTTAAAACCAACTCCAGTGTTTAGAAACATTATAATGCTTATCAATAATACGATTAAAAATAATATAATTTCAAACTGTACCGATATTTAGTTGTAAATCTAGTGTAATTGGCAAATGAAGTTTTAAAAATCTCATAATATAGCTAATCTATTTCCAAAACACAAGGAACTCTCTAGAAAGAAAATCATAATTACAGTTGAAATTGTTAAACACTCAATATTTATGAAATAGAGGTATGAAGAAAAAGATATTTAGACATTTATATAAAAAAAAGAATGATTTTATAAAATAACTTTTATTTTCGTTTGTTCAAAATAATGATAATTCAAGCAAGAATAGTGAATTAATGTACACTTGCACAAGATAACAGTCATTAGACTTTCTTTTATTATTACATTTGTGTTTTTACAACGAAACGTGTACATATTTATATTACTTAATTGGAGACAAAAATACTGTATTTACAAAATACATTTATTAAGAACAGTTAATACATTAATTTAAAGAACATTGTGTAAGAGGTAATACATGTAATATCACGTAAATATTTGATATTCTAGGTTTAGAAGAACGAGGAAACACATTCAAACGCTCTAAACGCGTTGAAGCAAATTTAACAATAAATAAAATATATAGACTTAATTCGTATTTTAATCTTTCCCCTGTTTGGCAAAAAAGTGAAATAACTCACTGGGAGTACTTCAACATTGCATACACAGGAAAAATACGTAGGGTGTTCAGTATAAGTAAACGGAAATATAAGGAGTTGATTCCTGAAACAATTTGCAACGAAACACTTATTTTAAGAATTTTTCTATCCACATGCGATATAAAGAAATTTTATCATTTATTTAATGCCTAACACCTTTCAATATAATGGTTCCTTTTATTTCTGGAAATCATTAAAGTGGGAAATGTCAGCTCACTTCAAAATATTTTAATATCATTCTAGAGCACTACTTCATTTTTTTTTTAATTCTTTAAGTAATATTCTGTTTTTTAAGTGGTAATCTAGTCTTATAAATAAATCTTGATTAAGGACATTATATTATGTTATTCTTAAAACAAGTAGATAAAATATTAAATTACATCTCAGAGCACTGATATATATAGCAATAAAATGTCTCTGCATTTAAATCATTACTCTTCAGAGAGGTGAGAATTACGGACCTTTTCAATCTAAAATCCCGAATTATAAACAATTTGATTATTATGCTCTAGACATGATGACCAGTGCTAAAGGTGATGATTAGTTTTAATTGCAACAGAGCTGGCAATAATTTGGAACATGTATAGGATTCGCTAAACAATATATTTCACAAAATGTAATGTATATTACATGCCTGCGATCGTTAGATAGATTAAATTCGTGTAATGTAATACATGGTAAAAGATTTGATTCAGGAGCGTGTAAATTGTGAAGCTGGTGTGATCGATATTTTCCTTGTGGTTGTGTAATGCTGAAATGGTTACCACGAAAACTAATAAATCCTTCGCGGGTAGCACTCTATTGGATGGGTTGAGAGAGCAGGGCTCCTGGAATTGAGTTGTTCGAATGGGGAGTTACTATTGATTGCTACCCTCGTCTGTAAACACATTTTCCCGCTGTTTGAGAGACTACTTGATAAAAACAGAGGTTTTAGTGCTTCACTACTGTTCTTTTAAAGGAGTGGAGGATTTTTTATTGGTGAGGAAATTTAATTATGTAGCAGCTCTAAAACCTAATGGTATTTTATGAGGGATGTAATAAATTATTTAGATGGACTTTCACTCTTTTAATTCAGAATTTTTTTTTTTACATATCTCAAATCACCTTTTGAGATAATACTCAAGACGCAATTTTTGAAATATTCGTCAGGTGTTAGTTTCTTTATATAAATTACTAGCTGTTGAAGAATTGAAATAAAAATGATTTCCCCATGATATAAAGAACATATTAACCAACATAAATCCGTCATTTTTATTACTCAACCCGCATGTACTGAAATTCAATTGTTGTTTCCCGCTAAATAAAAAGTAGCAATTAGATGAATTTGTGTTTAGAATGACTGTTATAAGTAAATGACCTGAAATAATAACTGTTTCCCGTAGAAATAAAAAATAAATCGGATTAACATGGGTACTAAATAATTTTTTTATTTCCAACAAATTACTGCTTTGTAATAATATTGACGAACTTATTATTGTTCATATGGTCAAATATATATAGTTTCTAATCAAAAGTATTGCATCATCTTAGTTTAAGTAGACACAAGTTGGATTTATTTCCGAACCAGCATTCAGAATTCGGAAGAAATCAAATTGTTTTGCTGTGTTATCCGTCGTTGATTGGCTGATCTAAAAATGGCACTGAAAGTCAGAAGTAAAAACTACATTCATAAATCTAAAATGCTTATTAGGAACATAAAGACATTAAAGAAAAGAATAACTATGCACCGGTTACCCGGACATACAAACATTAGACAAAGCACACAAGTAGATGAACTCGCCAAATCAGCTACTCAAAAAAGAACTCACGACAACACATATTGTACACACGAAGATATTCAAGCCTAAGCAAAACACATGATACTCAATCCATGGCAGGAATCTTGGTTTGCCACAACTGACAACAAACTTCGAGAACTAAAACATATACTTCGTGAATGGCCTCCCACAAAAAGACTATTCAGAAGAGAAGAAGTAGTTTTAACGAGGTTATGAATTGGCCATTCACGATTGACTAACACTTACTGGAGAAGACGAACCTTACTGCCAACACTGTAACTGCAGACTTACAATAAAACATATACTTACTGACTGTTATCTAAGGACTCACATAGACCTACCATACACTCTGACTGAATTACTACATGACCGTAGCCAGTATGTAGACCGCGTATTACACTACTTGAAACATAACAACATTTCGGAAAAAATTATAATGTAGAACTGAAAATATTTGAAGAAATGGGCACTGATGATAAAAAATTAACTGATCGCCCCGCTCAATAGCCCCAGTCGAGAAATCCGATTACTATAAGCGTGGGCTGTTTAATTAGCGGGTTTTCTGAGAAATTCCCCAGCATTCAAGGAATATTTTCCAGTTTCATCATTCAAATCATATTAATTTCCAGGATCCGAAACCATTCCAAAATGAAACATGAATGGCTTGAGATTATGGTCTATGAAATGACAGCTGGATGTAATTTGCAACAAGATTTGTTTTATAACATTTTCCTGTCCGACTCACAATAGCGGGAATATTGTGGCCATTATTTGGACTGGTGTACCGGAACTGGATTTATTTTCCAGATTAAGGTTTAATGAACTTATGAAAGTATAGTTACAATACCTTGAACTATTTGACCGCTATAGAGCGAACGCACACACACACACACACATCATATATATGTATGTAAAATTTTAAAATTAAAACTTATATTGTTTTTGAGACTCATTTACTATGATTCGCCAAAATGTGAACGAATTTTTGCGTTATTTTGTCATGTGTGAAACCTCAATATCTCGTTTTCCTAAAGAAAACCCGCTGAAAAGGTAAACATAAAAATAAATTCACTTAAAAGCCGTTATGCAGGTTTATGCAATAAGCTAATTTGACATATGAGGTAATATCATTATACGACTTGATAATTATAATGAGAGATAATAAATTATGGTGGAACTTAATAACGGAATTAATATTTTCATTATTTTACTATAAATATAACTGGGAAACCTCATTTGTTCTTCTAATGGGTTAAACAAGGAAGAAGAGCTATAAAATACAAAGTAAATATTTTCCGCATCAGTTGCCCTTTATACTGTTATTCACTTTTTATGCTTAAGAAAGTTTGTAGCATTTCCTGAGCTTCCGATGGTGGCGTTCTGTTATTAACTTTTATTGAGAAACTTTTCTACTATAAATAAACCTCCACTAAAGTTCATTGCTTTTCATTTCTACATTATTAAGACTTTATAGGAATTTGAAATAAAACGATAAAAATAATATAATGAGTATGTTCCTGTAAAAAACAGCAACATGTATGTAGCCTTAGAAAAAAATGATATGCAAATCACTGGGAAGCCTAAAAATATAATCTTTATGAAACAAAGTTTTTCATAAGTTACTCATTTCTGAGTAAATATGAACTACCTAAATAATGGGTAAAATTCTCAACCTTAATTTCGTTGGCCTCCCTTACACACTCGACCAATATATTATACTACCTAATTAGAGGCTGGTATTTTTTTTGTACCAAGTCCTTCTTTAAAAGAGTATGATCCAGAACAATCACTATCATGGAGAGCATTTTTAGCAAATTTCCCGTAAGTGAAATCAGCTATTGAGGTCGTTCTCATGACGGAATTTTCAAAATTGTTCTTGAAATGTCCATCGATCCTACCTAGTAGATGACGAAAATGAGGTCCGTTCAAAACTGTGTGTATATATATATATATATATATATATATATATATATATATATATATATATATATATATATATACACGAGTATATTTGTCTTTTACCGCTCTAGCGGTCGCAATTCTTGTTTGATCGTTACCAAACTCGATATTTAGTCATTTTATGTAAAAAGAAAGATCAAGTTTGTTAACGGCTGAAATCGGAACAGTGGGAGGGGGGTTTTAGAAAGGAGGATTTTCGGCAATTCGAAATATCTTCGTTACTATACGCCGGATCGAAAAATTATATAGAATCAATCTTATTGAAAATTAAATTTACTATATATATAGTTATACACATTTATTCACTATCTTGAATATTAACCGAGATATTTGCATTTTTATTAAATCTGGGCGGATAACAGGTGAGAGTGAGTTTCCCGCCAAACGCTTGGTCGGCCGTTTCCTTAACTGTTCGGCTCTCGTGAAATTTCTCTATTGTAAAACTCCACGTGGGAAATCTGCTTAGTTGACGCAGCCCCTGCGTGATGGACGTTTTATTATAAACTATGGAAGAATAAAAATATCTTTCTCCAAAAGCAGATCGTACTATTGTATCGGAAAGTACGACTGTAGCTATTTTATGTATTAAAAATAATCCAGTGCATGCCTGAAGAAGAAATATTGTGTTCGTAGTTGTACATACATATGCATTGCTTGTAAATCTTTACCAAATTTATTGAGCAATGTTAATAAATAGCAGACCACCACTTTCAATCCCTCTTACTTTGTATAAATGAATTTACATTTCGGAGGATATCCCCCTACACAAAAAGAGTAAACATTGAATGTTATGTATGCATTATCAAGTAAGGTACAAATTCTTAGTGTTTATAGTTTTTGGAGTTTATCCTGTTTATACTTCCTTATATGACCAAAAAGTCATTATCAAAAGTTACTTTAAATATTAAAATAAACAACTTTTGTCATGTGCACATTTGCCGAAAAACCAACGGGAAAAGAAATTAAGCGATTTTTCAGTTCGTCCCAGAGAATACTACATAGCTTAGACCAGGCATGGGCAACCTTTGACATGTTGCCGCCAACCTTTAGTGTGCAAATACGTTCGCGGGCCGCTTTTAAAAGTAGTGTTCATAATTTTTAACGATAGATATCGGACATGAAATTATACGACAATGTAATTATAATTCAATTTATTAAAATAACAAAATGAAATGAAAAAAATAGGTATAACATTATAATTAAATCGTAAAATTTGGAATTATTACAAACAACGAAAGTTAAATAGCGGCACCAAAATCAATGAGACACTTGACCTTGAATTTGGGAAACTAATCCATCGATGTTTGGATTAATTCCACTGATACAAAGACGAAAAGAATTTTCCAAATTAACGTCAGTCAGCCTTGTACGATGTTTTGATTTATTAACTTTCATCATTGAAAAGAACTGTTCGCATTTATAAGTACTGCCAAACGCACAAATCTCTCCTCATCTTCCTCATTTGGAGTAAGCAGTGTAATATTTTTGTTTAATTGGGTTTTTCAAAATGTCTTACGGGGGTTGCCCACATGTGGCCTAAACAAACAGACCAAAAATTGTTGATATCGTTTCAATTCTATATGAAAGGAAAAAGTATCCTGAAATATTGAAAAAAATCAATGTACAGCCAGAAGCTATAATTTCACATATATATTTAGTAAGAAAGGGAGAGAAAATGATTTATCTGTAATCGCTCTTGGCGGCGAAATTATTGTTTGATCTGTACCAAACTCTATACTTAAACCAAATATCACGTTTCTTTAAGACATGACATGATTACAATTGGCGGTTAAATGAGGGTTGAAAACGTCAAAATACACCAGCTTAATATTAAATTACAACAAGATTGGTTATATAATATTTTTTGATTCGACCGATAACAACGGGAACATTTTGAATTTTTCGTTTAGATTTATATAAAAAGTTTAAATATAATTTGATAAAGATCATTTAAAAATTATGACAGCTTTACCGATAACAGAAAATTGTGTGTGTGTGAGTGTGTGTGTGTGTGTGTGTGTGTGTGTGTGTGTGTGTGTGTGTGTAAATTTGAAAGGACATAATTTGCGTAATCTCCTAGATAAATACTGATATACTACTGATACATGAGCATAAGAAACATACTTCGAAATTCGCCTCTTAAAAGCTGATATCCATTGAGGGAAATTTGCTAAAATAGTTAAATCATTATGTATTTATCACTGAATACGTATAAATATTTATAAAGCTCTTCGACCCTTTGACTTCCGTGCCTTCTTCCTTTCTTGTTTTTTAATCACGTAATATGTATTAAAGCAATTTATTTGTTATATATTTCAATTAACGAAACACCTTAAATAATTACTAGAATCTAAATTCTAGATTCTAAATAGAATCTCTAAATTGAATGTTTCTATATTATGTATCCATTCGTAAGATTAAATAACCAAGTTGAAAAGTACATTCTATTTTAAGAAGATTAATTATAATAATTAGACTCTGTTGTATGACAAGGGTTATCTGCAATAATTAGCTCCAGGTAATTAATTCCTCTCTTTTAGCGTCTGCGTCCAACGTTTAAATTACTTAGTGAAAGTGTTCCTCATTTGAGTATAAAAGGATTTTCCTGTTACAGAAAATAGCCATAAAATGATTACAGAATAAAATAAATTAACTTAAAGCGTTTGATTTACAAAAAAAAAAAATTAACGAATAAGCAATTTATTTCTATGTGAAAAGCTTGAAAAATGATATTCAACCGATCAAAATGACCAATGGAAAACTATTATAAACGTTCACAGTTTAATTTCATTTAATTCATTAACATTAAACATATTGAAAAATGCTAAAATATTATTAAATTAAAAAAATCAAAATTCATGATATAGTTCAATCATTTTTATACGAAAATGAAAAATATATTATAACCAAAAATTTTCAGTTTAAAAAAACATCCAGTGTTGATACGATATCAATATACGAAGGGCTCCATATCAGATTCCGTTTCAGCGAATGAAAAATTATAGATGCGTTCACTGGGGAAAAGGAGGAACCCCATTAAAGAGAATATGAAAATCTGTTTTCCTCAGGGGAATATAATCCTGAAACGAACGATCCCTTCCACTCCCTTTTCTTGAATTAATAATTGTAGCGAGCTTAGAGACTTATTTTTATATTATTTAGAGAACAGCTTCTCTCGCGCACTCTCTCCAACAGCAGGAAAACTCTTTTAATAATAAAAACCCAACCCTTCCTTTCTACATTGTTCACTGCATTCCAACGTCCTCTTGAATTGCTCACCACTTGTATTTATGTAAGGCTTCCTCTGGACTGAAATATCAAAAACTTTATTTAACAAATGTATACTTTATTTATTTAAATTGAAAAAAATTACCAATTTAACACATTCAGATAAAACGTCTAAATTTGTATACGCGTTTTGAAGAGAGACCTGAGTTGGTTCCGTAAATTATTATTTTTGGTTCCGTACTGACTACAAATTATTAGAAATAAAACGCAAAGTTACAGGATGGTTAAAGAGACAATACGTAGAGTCAAGAAGAGACCAAGTTGTCCACACAAGACCACGTATTGGACCTGACACATTATTGCATAATTAACAAAAAGTCCGTCACGCAGGGGCTGCGTAAACTGAGCAGATTCCCCACGTGAAGTTTTACAATAAAGAAATCTGCCTAATAACAACAGTAGTAGTAAGAAACCTCTAAACCTATTCAAGAGGGACGAATAGTTACGGAAACGGCCGCCAGAGCTCTCGGCGGAAAGTCCCAAACAGACGACTCCTGCCGACCACACACACAATCAAATGGAAATATCTCGGTTAATATTCAAGATACAGAATAAACGTATAGAACAATACTAATAGTAAATTTAATTTTCAATAAGATTCATTCTATACAATTGTTCGATCCGACGCATAATAACGGAGATATTGTGAATTTTCAAAAATCCCCCCTCTAAACCCCTCCTCCCACTGGTCCGATTTCAGCCATTAACGAACTTGATCTTTCATTTTACATAAAACGATTAAATTCCGAGTTTGGTAACGATCAAACAAATTGCGACCGCTAGAGCGTTAACAGACACACACACACACACACACACACACACACACATATATATATATATATATATATATATATAATTTTGAACGGACCTCATTTTCGTCATCTCCTGGGTAGGATCGATGGACATTTGAAGAAATTTTTCGAAACTCGCATCATGAGTACGACCTCAATAGCTGATTTCCCTTAAGGGAAATCTGCTAAAAAGACAAGCCTACCTGTACTCATTGCAATACTGGACTAACTATAAAACACCTACTAACAGAATGCAGATTATGAGCTTACATATTCCACATGACTTGACAGAACTACTGAATGAGGATAGCCCTCGTGTCGCCACTATTCTGAAATATTTAAAAACAATTGGGCAGATTGAGAATATTTAATTCCATATTTTAAAATTTTTAATGTGTGGGTGTGCGTACCTGTGCGTGTGTGTGTTGTGTGTTTGTGTGTGTGTGTGTGTGTGTGTGTGTGTGGGTGTGTGTGTGTGTGTCTGTGTGTGTGATGTGTTTAAATTTGAATGATATATCCTAGTTTTTATGAATAGTTGTTAGTTCTAAGTTACCAAATTTTCGGTTCACTTATTTATTTACCACTGTTCCCTGTGTGTACCTGTTTCTTGTTTCTTTTAGTGTTTTATGTTCTTTTTAGAGTATCGTTCTTTATATTATTTTGTTTGTTCCATTTTTGTTATTTTGTTTACTTTTTTTTGTTTTTCTTTTTCCCATTTTTAAGAAGAGCCAAGTCACCACAGGTTATGTCTGAAGTCATCAATGGAGCTTCTACATTCCTGACTCGAAAATATTTATTTGAACAAACCATAATCGATATTTAACTGTTTCTTCTCCAAATCTGAAAAATATCCGTCTCGCGGGGGCTGCGCTAACTAAGCGTACTTGCATTTATCTCAAAACGTAGAAGTTCACTGAATATTTGGTATTTACGTTTCAAATATAGTGCTTCATAAAATAACAGCTTATTGTTGAAATGACACGAGTAAGAGTGGGGGTTTACTGAAGACCGAAAACTAAAAAGTGCAAATATAATCAACACACATGAAAAAACGTACATAATAACATTTATAGAACATTACATTACACTTACGACCGCTAGAGCGTTAACAGACAAATATATAAATATATATATATATATATATATATATATATATATATATATATATATATATATATATATATATATATATAGTTACGCACTTATTGCTAAAACATTATCAGTAAACATTTTATGTTGCAATTGTCTAGTGGACTGTATTTAGGACAGAATATAATTCATAAACATATCATCTTTTAAACAACAAATGATAATAGTATTAAATTAAATAAAACTCTTCGACCGCTGGATCCATCGTAGTGGAAACTACATATATGTACGTTTATGACTGAATCGTACCAAGAAGAGAGGGAGGATTTAAATGGAAGGGGGTACGAATGTTAAAAAAAGTCCGTCACGCAGGGGCTGCGTAAACTAAGCAGATTTCCCACGTGACGGTTTTCAATAGAGAAATCTGCCTACTAATAACTGCAGTAATAGTATGGACGGCAGTAATTACGGAAATGGCCGCCCTAGCTGTCGGCGAAAAATCCCGAACATAGCCGACTCCTGCCGACCATACACACAATACAAATGCAAATATCTCGGTTAATATTCAAGATAGAGAATAAATGTATAGAACAATATATATAGTAAATTTAATTTGCAATAAGATTAGTTCTATACAAAGTTTTGATCCGACGTATGGTAACGGAGATATTTCGAATTTTCAAAAAACCTCCCCTCTAAACCCCCCCTCCCCCTGGTCCGATTTCAGCCGTTAACGAACTTGATCTTTCTTTTTACATAAAACAACTAAATATTGAGTTTGGTTACGATTAAACAATAATTGTGACCGCTAGAGCGGTAACAGACAAATATATATATATATATATATATATATATATATATATATATACAGTTTTCTACGGACCTCATTTTCGTCATCTACTAGGTAGGATCGATGGACATTTGAAGAAAAATTTCGAACATTCCGTCATGAGTACAACCTCAATAGCTGATTTCCCTTAAGGAAAATCTGCTAATATCTATCTATTTGTTATGAGTTGGATCGAATAATGTTATAGAAGCACTCTTGTTTAGTAATTGTAACCAACGTCCTTACGAACGAAGCGTATTGAGTTAAATGCAGTCAGAATTGATTATTTTCTAATTCTGATAAACGGAGAACCCGTTGTTTTTTTTTTAACGAAAACCGAAAAACAGAATAGCTTTTCAGTAATTTTTCTTACTCTGCGATGTGAATTTGATTCGCCCGCACTAGTCGGGAACTTGGTAAATGACTAAATGTCACTGTGAACCTTGATGACCTAAGTGCTAAATCGATCGTCTCGGTATCTGCATATTCTAATTACTAACGTGTTCTCCCTTGCTCCAGCAGCTAACCAATTTTAGCAGATTTCCTTTAAGGGAAATCAGATATTGAGGTCGTACTCATGACGCGAGTTTTGAAAAATTTCCTCAAATGTCCATTGATCCTACCCAGGAGATGACGAAAATGAGGTCCGATCAAATATATATATATATATATATATATATATATATATATATATATATATATATATATATATGTGTGTGTGTATATATTGACTAGCCAAGGTACCCGGCTTCGCTCGGGAAATCATTTGAGGTGAAAAGATTCTATTCTGTTTTTGTCAATAATTCTACGTGTACAACTGCTCTTCCCGTGTGGGCCATTTTTTTCCCGTGCGGGTCCGTTGGGTGACATATTGTCATATTTCCCGTTTCCTGTGCATTATGCATAGATTTCAGTTATTAAGGACAAAATATTAACGTAGATTTGAATTCATTTTTCCAGGAGAGGTACCTGATAATTCAAATTGGAATGTATTATTGAGAACATCAATATTTCTACGCAAATTACTTGCTCCACACATTGTTCGTGGAGAAATGTATAAAACAAAAGTTAATCTAAATAACAAAGTAAACAACTTTTGTTATGGGCGGGTTTGTCGAAAAACAAATAGACAATGAAATATCGCGAATTTTTATTTCAGACCTCCCTTATAACCCCCACTCCCGTTCTAACCTAAAAATTTTAATATAGCTTATAATCATGGAAGAATTAATGCTAATTGACATACCGAAATTTGTTACGTTCGGTTCAATTGTTAGCGCCCAATGAAATAGTTGACTCCCGCTTTAGTTTATAGTGTATATCTCGTTTATACTTTGTTAAAAGACAAAAATGAATATGATAAAAGTTACTCTAAATAACAAAATAAACAACTTTTATTATGTTCATATTTGCCGAAAAAAGAATAGAGAAGGAAATACCGCTATTTTTAAATTCAGCCCTCCCTTACAACCCCCCACTCCTGCCCGACCCTTGAAATGTTGGTATGGCATATTATAATGAAGGCGTTAGTGCTAATACACATACCGAGTTTTATTTATTTCGGTTGGGTCTTTTGTCCCAAATAAAATTGTTCACTTCCGCTATAGGTTTTAGCGTATATCTCGTTTATAATTTGGTATACAAAAAAAGTGTATATAACAAAAGTTACTCTAAATAACAAAATAAACAACTTTTGTTATGTTCATATTTGCCGTAAAACCAATAGGAAACGAAATATCGCTATTTTTAATTTCAGGCTTCCCCTATAACCCCCACTCCTGTTCGTCTCAGAGGATATTAATATAGCCTAAAGTCTAAGTTGGGTTAGTAGTAATATACATACCAAGTTTCATAAAATTCGGTTCAGCCGTTTATGCGTGAAAAGGTAACAAACAAACAAACAAACAAACAGACACCAAAGAAACAAAATGCAGTTATGGTGTCTATGACATGTGAAACGAAAAGTTATCGTGAAATTTCGTGAAAAAAATCAATGTACAGACAGAAGTTACAATTATATATATATATATATATATATATATATATATTTGTCTGTTAACGCTCTAGCGGTCGCAATTTGTGTTTGATCGTTACCAAACTCGGAATTTAATCGTTTAATGTAAAAAGGAAGATCAAGTTCGTTCATGGCTGAAATCGGACCAGTGGGAGGGGGGGTTTAGAGGAGGGGGATTTTTGAAAATTCAAAATATCTCCGTTATTATGCGTCGGATCGAAAAATTGTATAGAATCAATCTCATTGCAAATTAAATTTACTATAAATATTGTTCTGTACATTTATTCTGTATCTTGAATATTAATCTAGATATTTGCATTTGTATTCTGCGTGTGGTCGGCTATGTTTGGACTTTCCGCCGAGAGCTCTGGCGGCCGTTTCCGTAACTATTCGTCCCTCGTGAATAGGTTTGAGGTTTCTTACTACTACAGTTGTTATTAGGCAGATTTCTCTATTGTAAAAATTCACGTGGGAAATCTGCTTAGTTTACGCACCCCCTGCGTGAGGGACTTTTCATTTCCTATCTATTTATCATACGACGTAAACATCTTTAGATTTCATTAAGAATTAAAAAGGAAAGAGTTCAATAAAGTTATCCTCTCTCTAAGTTCTTATGTTTATTTCAGTAATTTCGGCTATCGAGGTGAGCCATTTTTCAAAACTTCTTTCAAAAGTAAAAAGATCCTTTTTAGTAGAATAAGAAAATGAAATCCACTTTACATACAAACGCGAACGCTTTATTATTATTATTTATTTATCATTTAATGCTATTTAGGTTGTACTCATGATGGTATTTTCAAAAAATGTCTTCAAATGTCCATTCCATGTCCCAAAAATGAGGTCCGTTCAAATTTTATGTATATATATATATTTGTCTGTTAACGCTCGAGTGGTCGCAATTTTTTTCTGATCGATACCAAACTCGATATTGAAACGTTTAATGTAAAAATGAAGATCAACTTCGTTAACGGCCAAAATCGGAACAGTGGGAGGAAAGGGAACTTAGAAAATTCTAAATATCTCCGTTACTATGCGTCGGATCGAAAATCTGTATAGGAAAAATCATATTACAAATGTGATGTTCTATAAATGTTGCTGTGCACTTATTTTCATTATCTTAATTATTAACCGAGACATTTGTGTTCGGCCTTCAGTAAACCCCCACTCCTACTAATGTCATATTAAAAATAAGCATTTATATTACGAAGCTTTTTATTTGAAGCCTAAATACGAAATATTGATCTCATTGAACTTTTATGTTTTGAGATCAAAGCATATATGTGACCTAGGTGGGAAATCTGCTTATTTAACGCAGCCCCTGCGTGACGGACTTTTTATTTTATCAGTCACCCAATATTTAAACACTCTACGTAAACGAATACTAAAATATCCTAATAGCTAATTGAGTTAGTAGGCGGGGATTTTGAGCGTTGTAAAATGAAAAATTCTAAAAATCTACGTTGGCATAGGTCCCATTCAAAAAGTTTATACACCAATGTTTTTCCGCACTGGAGTGAAATACTGTTAGGGTATATTTGTATTTCCATGTTTACCTCGTCACCATGACTAATAACTTATGAGCTCCTACATCAATCCTCCCCAATCCACGGAGTCGCCAGAAAACCCTTTTTAACAGATTTACCTTAGGGGCAATCAGCTATGGAGGTTGTAATCATGACGAGATTTTCGAAATATTTCTTCAAATTTATATATATACATATATATATATATATATATATATATATATATATATAAGTGTGTGTGTGTGTGTGTGTGTGTGTGTGTGTGTGTGTGTGTGTGTGTGTGTGTGTGTGTGTGTGTGTGTGTGAGGGAGTGTGTTCGTCTGTTATCGCTCTAGTGGTCGCAATTGTTGTTTTGTTGTTATCAAAGTCGGTATATAAACGTTTTATGTAAAACTAAAGATCAAGTTCGTTCATGGCTGAAATCAGACAGGGTAGAGGAGTGGGGGGGGGGGGATTTGAAAATTCTCTGTTATTATACGCCAGATCAAAATATTATATAGAACCTATCTTGTTGAAAATTTAGTTACCTATCAATGTTGTCATATACTTATTTTCTTTTAAAATTAACCTAGATATGTGTTTTTTTTTTTTTTTTTTTTTTTTAGTATTCAGCCCTCAGTAAACGACCATTCCTACTCATGTCATATTACAATAAGCTGTTACATCATGAACCACAATATTCGAAGCTTGAGTATTAAATAATGTTTTTCATCGATGTTTTACTGAGTGAGTTACATGCAAATACGTTATATGATGGATTTAAGACATTTCGTTCTTAACTTGGAAATAGTAAAATTTATTAGAAGATATTTTTCGAAAACCGCTTCATGTGTACAACCTCAGTAACATACTTCCCTTAGCAGAAATCTGCTAGAAGAAAATAGTTTTGATTTTTTTTAGATAATTTCAAATAATGTTTAAACTATGTTATAATTTGAATATTAATGAAATAAATTTTAAATGTTAACTTGTTGGGTGGCTTTTAATGCTATTATAGTATAAAGTTACTGGTAGTAGCTCGAGGGCTAATATTCCCGTTTAAATTAAATTTCCCTAACTTTGATCTCTATGGGTGGTGTAATAAGAGAGGTTGACCACCATACCAGACGGTGGTAGAGGATGCAATAATGTAATATAGGACGGGATGGGAGTGGGCTCTTACTAATAACTGGGACCAGATCGATTTATTAACTAGCACGTTATTGCACAACCAGCCTCCATTTCAACTATTAAATGTTGAATTTCTACAAGATATTGCTCGTTCTCAAAAATTTGTTACTTTTTAGACACTTGCTTTTAAAAGTGTTTCTAACTTCAGCTGTGAATACAATTGAATTTGTTCTTCTTAGATACGCCTTAGTTTGATTTTTTCTCACGAAATCATCAAAACCTGTTTAAAGTATAAGTAAAGTTTCTAATTTAAATAAAACATCACACAATTAGTTTACCATTGGCAAGGACATAAATGAAAGGCGAGTCTATTAGCACGTTAAGCACCTACACACCTCTAGCATCTAGTTAGGGTGTTTTTGCTATTGTTTTAAATTTGTGTATGTTATGAGTTGGTATTCTGGCAGGTGGAACTGTCGTTTTAATAAATTGTTACATAGGAAGGGTAGTCACTTCTTTCAACCTACATTTTGTATGTTAGAATTCACAGTATTGATTCTTAAGGTATGGACGTTGGCCAGGGAAAAAAAGAAACGTAAGGCACAATTTATTAAGAAAGAGCCCTTAGTTCTCTTCACAAAAGAATAAATCAAACGAAACCAATCATTTAGGATTAACAACAAGCTAAACATCCTACAGAATAAATGTATTACTAGAAGCAACTTTCGTTCCCATAAAAGTTAGAGGAAAATCATTATTGTGAGCGGCTTTTCATAAACTAGGAAATTATTTAATTTCGCGTATTTACTCATTTAAAAGTGAAACTACATTGACTAAATTTGGATACATATAGGAGACACTCATACTGAAGGTGTTGTTAATTAGAAACACGAGACAATCGCTCAGTTTAACTTCAGGAATGGACACTATTCATAGAAAAACCGAGTATTCCTACTAATCATGTATAAACACCATTTGGTGGGGTTTTACTTGTTATTAAAGTGATATTTTTGCCCCAGGAGCGAGTATATGGTACAAACTCGATCAGCAAACACATAAAAGAGAATGACAGAAAAACTATTTCATGTTCACTAGTAAAGGCCGACACTGTTTCCTTTATCAAAGGGCCCGTCGTGCAATGCCTTTTTATTTCATGGATAGCACTCCGAGTCATGCATTAACTAAATTACTTCTCCATGTCAACTCTCCTTCTCGTTCAAAACTTAGAGAAGTGCCTCTTCTGAATATACACAATATGCAAGCTGTATTTTACCACGTCAAAAGTTGTCATTTACTCTCCTTAATGTTGAACTGGTGTTAATATTTGTTAAAAGTTCAAAAGTGAAAGAAGCACTCTACCTAGATTGCTCGTTTTCATGATACCATAACTTTTTATGGTTGCAATTTAATCCTTAAAGTATTTCTATAAGAAAACTTATAATTGGCGTTTCAGTACAATTCTGATTTTATTTAACATAACAAGGATAGCTCTCCATTAGTAATATTGTTCTTTTGAAATTCCATCAACCATTTATTTTAACATGATGATTTGAAAAACTAACAAAATTGACCTAAACAATTTTTTTTACATTAATTGGCAAGAAGTTTAACCAGTAAATAAATAAATAATGGTACCAAATAGAAAAACATTGACACAGATGACGCAGATGTCATTTTATTTATTTTTTTAAATCTCGAAAGTGATATATTTTATTTACAATTGCTTAAAGGATTATTCCCATGCAATTTGGATTCAGATTATATAATTGTGTTAATCTATTTTAGTTGTTTTATGTTACAATTATTAATTATTTGTAATTAATAACAACTTTTTAAATTAAAAAAAAAATGCTTTCTTCGTTTAACAAAAACGATAATAAAAATAAAATGATTTAAAGCAACCATAAAAAAACAGAAAACTTTTTTTTTAAAAAAAATACACATATACTGAAAATGAATAAAGAGAACTTAACTTACAGAAAAAATATGGCTCATAAAAATTATGCTTATATTAAAAAGCTAATAATGATGCCCTTAATTTAACCACACTGGCAGTACATTTATAAAGTAGCACTATATCATCTGGGGGAAGAAGTGTTAATAACATCATGATACTATCATTCAACTATCTACGAAAACAAGTCTATGCCTGACTTAGCTAGTAGAAGGTCGTACCACAAAATGTAGTAGTGATTTTACTCAGTTTTAGACTATGCTCCTGATGAGGCGTCAACTAGACTCGAAACTAATAAAATGATTTTATGAGATACTAGCTAAGGTACCCGGTTGAGCCGGAATGATAATGGTAATTTTTCGGCAAGACTTTACTTTGCACAATATTTTGACATTTACCCGTTTCAGTGTTCAGGGCTAGTACCCGTGGTTGGTTTAGTATAAAAAATGAAATATCTCGAATTTTTATTTCAGGCCTCCCTTATAATCCCCACTCCCGTTATATCCTAAACATTTTAATATAGCTTATAACCATGTAAGAATTAATGGTAATTTATATATTCCGAGTTTTGTTGGAATCGGTTCAACCGTTGGGGTCCAATAAAATAGTTGACTCCCGCTTTGTATATCTCGTTTATAATTTATTTTACAACAAAAGTGAATATAACAAAAGTTACTTTAAATAACAAACTAAACAACTTTTATCATGTGCATATTTACAGAAAAACCAATAGAAAACGAAATACCGCTATTTTTAATTTCAGGCCTCCCTTACAACCCCCACTCCTGCCCGTCCCTAGAAATGTTGGTACGGCTTATTATAATGAAGGCGTTAGTGCTAATACACATACCGAGTTTTATTTAGTTCGGTTGAGTCTTTTGTGCCAAATAAAATTGTTCACTTCCGCTATAGGTTTTAGTCTATATCTCGTTTATAATTCAGTATACGAAAAAAGTGTATACGACAAACGTTATTCCAAATAACAAAATAAACAACATTTGTTATGTGCATATTTGCCGATAAACCAATAGGAAACGAAATATCGCTATTTTTAATTTCATACCTCCCTTACAACCCCCACTCCTGTTCGTCTCAGAGAATATTAATATAGCCTAAAGTCTAAGTTGGGTTAGTAGTAATATACATACCAAGTTTCATAAAGTTCGGTTCAGCCGTTTATGCGTGAAAAGGTAACAAACAAACAAACAAACAGACACGAAAGAAACAAAATGCAGTTATGGTGCCTATGACATGTGAAACGAAAAGTTATCGTGAAATTTCGCGAAAAAAATCAATGTGCAGACAGAGGTTACAATTTTATATATATATATATATATACTAGCTCAGATACCCGGCTTCGCCCGGGAATTGATTTGCGGCTGAATGGTGATGGTATTTTTTAGGCTAGACTTTACTTTGCACAATATTTTACCCGTCCCAGTGTCTAGGGTTAATACCCGTTGTTGGCATTTGTTAATAATAAAATTAATATTTTATGTAAGTCTTCACTGTCCTCCAAATTGTCATATTTCATACTTTGTTATATTGTCATATTTCCCGTCTCCTGTGCATTCTATTCTATTTCAGTTAATAAGGACAAAATATTAACATAGATTTGAATTAATTTATCTAGGTGAGGTACCTCATAGTTCAAATTGGAATGAATTGTTGAGCATATCAATATTTCTACGCAAATTACTTGCTCCACACGTTGTTCCTGGAGAAATGTATAAAACAAAAGTTAATCTAAATAACAAAGTAAACAACTTTTGTTATTTGCATGTTTGCCGAAAAACAAATAGACAATGAAATATCGCGAATTTTTATTTCAGGCCTTCCTTATAACCCCCACTCCCGTTCTAACCTAAAAATTTTAATATAGCTTATAATCATGGAAGAATTAATGCTAATATATATATACCGAGTTTTTAAGTTCGGTTTAAGCGTTAGCACCCAATGAAATAGTTGACTCCCGCTTTAGTTTATAGTATATATCTCGTTTATAATTCGGTATAAGAAAAAGTGTATATAACTAAAGTTACTCTAAATAACAAAATAAACAACTTTTGTTATGTTCATATTTGCCGAAAAAAGGATAGATAACGAAATACGGCTATTTTTTAAATTCAGGCCTCCCTTACAACCCCCACTCCTTCCCGTCCCTAGAAATGTTGGCATGGCTTGTTATAATGAAAGCGTTAGTGCTAATACACATACCGAGTTTTATTTATTTCGGTTGGGTCTTTTGTCCCAAATAAAATTGTTCACTTCCGCTATAGGTTTTAGCGTATATCTCGTTTATAATTCGGTATACGAAAAAAGTTTATATAACAAAAGTCACTCTAAATAACAAAATAAACAACTTTTGTTATGTTCATATTTGCAGAAAAAAGAATAGATAACGAAATACCGCTATTTTTAAATACAGGCCTCCCTTACAACCCCCACTCCTGCCCGTCCCTAGAAATGTTGGTATGGCTTGTTATAATGATAGCGTTAGTGCTAATACACATACCGAGTTTTATTTATTTCGGTTGGGTCTTTTGTCCCAAATAAAATTGTTCATTTTCGCTATAGGTTTTAGCGTATATCTCGTTTATAATTCGGTATACCAAAAAAGTGTATATAACAAAAGTTACTCTAAATAACAAAATAAACAACTTTTGTTATGTCCATATTTGCCCAAAAACTAATAGGAAACGAAATATCGCTATTTTTAATTTCTCGCTTCCCTTATAACCCCCACTCCTGTTCGTCTCAGAGGATATTAATATAGCCTAAAGTCTAAGTTGGGTTAGTAGTAATATACATACCAAGTTTCATAAAATTCGGTTCAGCCGTTTATGCGTGAAAAGGTAACAAACAAACAAACAAACAAATAAACAAACAAACAAATAAACAAACAAACAAACAAACAGACACCAAAGAAACAAAATGCAGTTATGGTGTCTATGACATGTGAAACGAAAAGTTATCGTGAAATTTCGCGAAAAAAATCAATGTACAGACAGAGGTTACAATTTTATATATATATAGATATATATATATATATATATATATATATATATATATATATATCTAGATTTGAATACTGTATTTACCTTCCGCAATATACTTTGAGAGAGGGAATATTTTAAGGTCATTATTTCACCATAGCAAACAAATGTAGTGCATTGCATTAGGGGTATTCGTGCAAACTGTACTTGAACTACTAATCTCCATACTTGGTAATTTTACTATATCGAGCCGTATAGCAACTCGATTCAAGCCTAGGCTCTGATATATATATATCTTGTATACTTTCTGTTCCTAGGAAGGCTAGGCATCCATTATTCGTTCAAGCAGCTTGACTCCTGGTTTATTTTGTAATATTTACATTGTATCATTTCTGTACTGTTGGTAAGTATTTTGTTAAAAAAAGAAATCGCAATTCCAAAAAAAAATATGCAAATAAGAAAAACAAGTTTAACCTTGTTATAACATTTACACGTAGGAATTGTAGTGAGAATGTTCTTTTAAAATTCGTACTACACGCTCTAGATCCCATCAAGTTGCATGGATGCTCCTATTATAGAAAAAAAAACATTTCCATACGTTTTGTAATAACGGATCCATTTGTAAATTTCAGCCCCTTTCTATAGCCCCTAGCGTTTTCCACTTACAGTGTAAATAACCAATCTTATTGCAAATTAAATTTACTATAAATATTGTCATATACTTTATTCACTATATCTTATCTGAGATATTGGCATTTTTCAGCCTTCAGCAAACTCCCACTTCTATTCATGTTGCATAAACAACACTCTGTTATGTAATAAACCACTTTATTCGAAGCTTAAATACCATAAATTGTTTTCAAGAAACCTTTATTATACGAGATAAATGCAAATATGTTATCGTGCCCCCCCCCCTTCTTAAGTTCTTGGACTACTAAAATTTTATTGATTGAGATAAAAATTATTTTGATCCATTATAAATTACAGTACTAGATATAACAAATAGTTTTCAATAAAATGTTATATTCTGATATATTTCAGTAATTGTTTTTCTTTCCTGTGAGATGTTGGGACACCTGTTTGTTGGCGTTTCAGGTGCTTCTCGTCTGGAGGTTTCTTATTATCGTTTATATTTATTCACTTGATGTTGACGTTGCTATTGTGTTACCAGTATGTAGATTTATCTATTGTTAAACATCACTTGTGAAATCTGCTTAGTTTACGCAGCCCCTTTCATTAATCCTAATCAACTCCTATTACAATTTTCTATAACGGTATCCTGAAGATAAGGTATATTAATAATTTAAATTCATACTTCTTTAATTTTAAAAGCCATTATGGGTTTTTATTGGTTTTTTTTCTACGACTTATAGGGGTAGGAAGAAGATAGTTTATACACAGGGTGACACACGAGAGACGGACGGTTTTTAATGAAATAATACTCAGCCAATATTAAAATTAATGCATGTTTATTTACACAAAATCAAAGCTTATTATTTGCCATTTTAGTTAACAAAGTTATTTGTGAAAAACAATGTCGTCCCATCATTTCGAATGCAGGACTCAAGTCTCTTCTCAAAATCCTCCACCACACAGACTAAAAACTCTGCAGGGATGTCAGCAATTTCTTGAATGATTGCATTCTTCAACTTGTCCAAATTTCGTGGTTTGTGGTTATAGACGTAGTTCTTAAGGTACCCCCACAGAAAAAAGTCACATGCTGACAAGTTGGGAGGCCAAGGAACATTGCCAAAACGTGAGATAATCCGACCAGGAAACATGCGTGTAAGAACTGTCATTGAAGTGTTTGCGGTGTGCGATGTTGCCCCATCCTGCTGGAACCAAACGCGTTTTAAAGGGATTTGTCGTCTTCTTAGTTCTGGTTTCAAGAATGTTTCAAGCATACGAATCTAACGAACCGAATTAACAGTAACAGTGGTCCCGTTCTCTTCAAAAACATAAGGTCCAACAGAGCCAAGAGCACACCAGACTGTTACTTTTTCTGAGTGTAGAGGACGCTGGTGGATAAGGTGTTGGTGCTCTGGAGCCCAGTAACATAGGTTTTGCTTATTCACGGTCCCGTTTAAATGAAAATGAGCTTCATCGCTCATCAATAAAATTTCATTTTCATTCGAATCCAAAATCACTTGCATTCTGTAAGCGAAGTCTTCTCGTACAGCAAAATCAGTTTCCTTAAGTTCTTGGACAATGAGCATTTTGTAGGTATGGTATTTTAATTCTTTATGCAAAATTCGTCTAACCGATTCACGATTGATTCGTAACTCACTAGCATGACGTCTAGCTGACCGTCCTGGGCTTCTGACTACCGCTTGCCTTACCCTTTCAACATTTTCTGGTGTCGTTACACTGCGTCTCGGGCCAGGATGCTTCTTATCCAGTATGTTTCCAGTTGATCTGAAGTTTTCCACCCATCTGAGGATTGTGTTAAGGCTCGGAACAGCTCCATGTCGACCGACATTAAACCGCGCATGAAACAATCGCTGCGTAGTAATAATAGACTCACCACGTTTCACGAAACTGACATTGACAAACACTCGACGTTGCAAGTCCCACTGCTACATAGTGACTGAGTAAATGAAATGGCGTTTTGTGTGGATCAGAACTATCCCTACCACGACCACCTCCCACCACCGCAGCACTACGCAGTTCAAAACCGCCCGTCTCCCGTGTGTCACCTTGTATATAAAAGAAACTACAAATAAATTAGACGCGGTAATTGGTCATGAAGTGATGAGTATATTGTCTAATTATGGTAGTGCCAAGTTCTCATCATTTACAAACTATCATATAGTATGATTAATTAAGTACAGATTATTAATGAAGCATTAAATTAGGAATACACGTTTTAATTATAGGGCATTCTAACCACTAATGGACAAGTGCAATACTTTTTGATCTGTTTTCAATATATAATTAGCACGCTAACGACCCGAATTAACGTCATCAACGTTTTAGTCTCGTATTTTATGAAAATAAAACTTTCTACAAACGACTTTTTTTCTTTACAATTATGAAGTTGGCATTTGCAATTTTCAATGAGTTTTCACGAACTGTGCAAAGTTCTGTAGCTACTCTTTCGCTACAATGAATATTCCCTCGGCAATTCACACCTATAAGGTCCGGGAGCTGCAGTAATAACAATATATTTTTCTGAAACGAAACAAAGTAATTCGATGTTAAAAAAATTTGGTACGTTCTATTTTTTTAACACGTTAATCACCATGTCAGTCATATGTGTCTGACGTATGCGATTTGGTAGAAGGCTACGTCAATCACAGATGTCCGACGCAAACGATACATTTGCATTATGTTTCGAAAGCTTGGCCTAAAAATATTTTGAAAAAATATTGTTGTGAAAATGTTTCTGATATTTTCGTGGCGATTAACGTGTTAAATTATGTTTGACCTTCATTATAACGAAATGAAGCCTCGATACTTCCTTGATTTTCCGTGAAATTTGGACAATCTCTGTGTTTTTTGCAGATTTCCCTTAAGGGAAATCAGCTATTGAGGTCGTACTCATGACGCGATTTTCGAAACATTTCTTGAAATGTCCATCGATCCTACCCAGGAGATGACGAAAATGAGGTCCGTTCAAAATTATATATATATATATATATATATATATATATATATATATATATATATTTGTCTGTTAACTCTCTATCGGTCGCAATTTTTGTTTGATCGAAAAAGACAGATCAAGTTCATTAATGGCTGAAATCGGACCAATGGGAGGGGAGGTTTAGAGGGGGAATTAAAAATTCGAAATATCTCCGTTACCGTACGTCGGATCAAATAATTGTATAGAACCAATCTTATTGCAAATTTACTATAAATATTGTTCTATACATTTATTCTCTATCTTGAATATTAAGCGAGATATTTGCATTTTTATTAAAAGTGGGCCAATAACGGACGAGTTTCCTACCAGAAACTAGTTCGGCCGTTTCCGTAACTGTTCGGCTCTCGTATGGAGATTTCTCTATTGTATAACTTCACGTGGGAAACCTGCTTAGTTTACGCAGCCCCTGTGTGACGGACTTTTTTAAGTTCTTATGGGAATTACATCGCGTAAATAATCGTGAGATGATTTGTATTTGGATTAATGTGCTTCGAAAAACTGTTCAGCCATTTTTTACTACTAAAACATAGAATTAGCAGTTGGGAGTTTTTCATTTTCTGCCTTTATATTAATTTTAATTAATTAAGACCTAATATAGCCATTTGGATCAATAGTGCGCTATTCTTTTCACGCTTTCAGTCCTCAAAATCCAACAAATAACAGCTTTCAACAAATAACATTTTGGGCCTCCCTTCTTCTCCTAAGCCCAATAATGTCACCGTAAAATGTGGGAATCAATGAATTCTATTTCAATCAAATTTTTACACTCCCCTGCGTCCCTACTTACTTATTAAATCTCGAAACAACTCAGCAAAAAATTTCAAATCTCTCAATTTTGGCAAATGTCATGGCATTATTTTAAAAAATGAACCAAAATTTAATTGTAATTGAGCTATTTCACAATAAATAAATCTTATAACAGCAGCTACTGATTTCATAGCTGCGGATTAGTATGAAAACATTCATTGTATTAAAAGATGTTAAATTGACTAACTATTCAACATTGTATACAGCAAGAAAACATGATTTTAACGGAGCTAAAATGGCACACTGTCTTCTGAACAGTTGTTTTTTTAGAGTATTTCTACACGTTAACCGAAAACAAAAGATTACACGGGGGCACGATGACTTACCGAAAATAATTCCTATAAGAACATAAAAAACCGCTTAATTCAGAACAAAATTAATTAGAAAACCATTGTGTTATATTTACTGGCGGAGCCAACCCACTCCTTCATATGCCAAATATTTAAACCTTTAGGAAGGATAAGTAAGGTTAATGCAGAAGGATGTATAAAGAATACAGTACAATTTCTCCTAAACCTCTAATGATAACATTAATACGTACAAATTAATCTTTGTCAAGCTTCATGGAATGAGTCATTGACACTTTGGCTCCATTATTGGTTAATTAAAATAGTTTCGCGGATATAATTATACACCTTGGATCTGTTTATTATCAGGGAAAAGGGAGACCGAGGCATTCTATGGAATGATATGATGGAATGTAATATAGGAGGAGATGGGAGTGGGAAGGCTATAATAACTAGGCCCGTATCGATTTCGACACTTACCTACAGCTAGATACAGCACCTAGTTACAGCTTCCTAACGGAACATCAATATCATCAAAAGCATTCCTCTCCACAGCCGTAGTACTGCATTCCGAAAATCGTTTATTTTCTCTCAATTTTACATTATAGGATTCATCAGATTTATTTTGCCTAATTTTTTTAGCAGATTTCCCTTAAGGGAAATCAGCTATTGAGGTCGTACTCATGATGCGAGTTTCGAAAAATTTCTTCAAATGTCCATCGATCCTACCCAGGAGATGACGAAAATGAGGTCCGTTCAAAATTATATATATATATATATATATATATATATATATATATATATATATATTTGTCTGTTAAGGCTCTAGCGGTCGCAATTTTGCTTCGATCGTTACCAAACTCGGAATTTAATCGTTTTATGTAAAAAGGAAGATCAAGTTCGTTAACGGCTGAAATCGGACCAGTGGGAGGGGGGTTTAGAGGGGGGGATTTTTGAAAATTCAAAATATCTCCGTTATTATGCGTCGGATCGAAAAATTGTATAGAATAAATCTTATTGAAAATTTACTATAAATATTGTTCTATACATTTATTCTGTATCTTGAATATTAATCGAGATATTTGCATTTGTATTCTGCGTGAGGTCGCCAGGAGTGGCTATGTTCGGACTTTCCGCCGAGAGCTCTGGCGGCCGTTTCGATAACTACTCGTCGCTCGTGAATAGGTTTAGAGAGGTTAGGTTAACTGTTTGTTGGGGCGAAAAACTACTGGGTTATTACGCCCTAAATAATGTTTAAGGTTTAGAGGTTACTTACTACTACAGTTGTTATTAGGCAGATTTCTCTATTGTAAAACTTCACGTGGGAAATCTGCTTAGTTTACGCAGCCCCTGCGTGACGGACTTTTTTTTTTAAATGATGAGATCTCACCGTATCTCACCACTTCTGATTTTGCTCGTAGCATGAAGCTTAGGTAAATGAAATTGGAGTTTAAGGAGGATATGAGGTTTTTTTTTTTTTTTTTTTTTTTTTAACAATTCCTCTTGGTGAAAATCAGAAAGGCAATAGTGGGGGTATACTGAAGGGTGAAACCATAAAAAATCAAAACCTCGGGTAATATTCAAGATAGGGGAAATTCTTATAGAACAATAGAAAATTAAATTTGCCATATGATACAATAAATTTTTCGATACATACCAAATAGTAACATAACGAAATGCAAATAGTAATATACCGATTATATACAAAGACATAAGGCTGTGACCCTGCTCAGTTTAAACAGACCAAGGAAGGTTACAACCAGTGTTCCTAATGTAACCATAGGTGCAATACATGATTTACAATAGTTTTTAAGTATTTCTAGTCTTGGGAAGTAGAAATAACGTAAACACCATCTGTTACACTGTTGGTTAATAACAATGTGCAATATATATAAACTAGTACCTGTTTTTTACAGCACTGAAGATGAGAAAATAAACTATTTTTTTTTCACTAACATTGACCAGAACTCCAAGAAACAACAACAGCACCACATATAAATATAACCCGGTCGAAAACATCTACACAATTGTATATATATATATATATATATATATATATATATATATATAGTTTTGTATGGACCTCATTTTCGTGGGCGTTTGAAAATGTCTTTCGAAAATCGCGAGTCAATAGCTTATTTCTTGCAGAGGGAATATATTGTATTGAAAAAAAATTGTAAAAACGCATAGAATACATTAAAAACAATATTCCTTAGTAGTGGATGCCACACTTTTCAATGTATGTATTAAAATACATTTCTTTGAATTTCCCCAATGCAACACCATAACGCAATTGACTATGTATATAACTGTGTAACAGTAGTTATAGTTTTCTGGTTCCAGGTGTGATATAGTTCCACTTTTTTTATAGTTCCCTACTAAGTCTCCAATTAACTCAATCCTCGAAAAACTTTATTGTAGAGATATAAGAACTCGAGTTTTACAAATAACATCCCAGTTGAATGTGATCTGCGTTTCCTTACATCTAGAATATTTGTTTTTCACGCATTCATAGCTAACATACGTTTCATAAATCAATCAGGTTAATCATTTATCTCCCTTGGTAAACTTAGAGTGGTGCCATTCTCACCTTGGCAATAGGAATTTATTTGGTGACGACCTCATTAAATAAAACCTCTAGTCATACCCTGGCTAGAAAAGGGTGGAGACCTATAGATTACCCGTCCTAATTAGACTTAGCAGCACTGAGTGGACGTTAATAAATGAACAACAATCAGATAATAAACTATTAACAACGGAGCACTCACAAAGAGAGGCTCCCAATAAGTGTATTTTTGTACAAGTTATGAGTTCTCGACGCCCTACCCCTGTTATCCAAGATGGACTTTTATTTATTTATTCATACAATAATCGCATTTCGCAGCTGGGGCGATTTAGCGACGAATCAGTTATTTACAGCATAATAATTTACATATAACATATCTAACATATAACATATTCAACATATAACGTATCTATCATATAACATATCCTAACATATAACATATCCAACATATAACATATCCAACATATAACATATCCAACATATAACATATCCAACATATAACATATCCAACATATAACATATCCAACATATAACATATCCAACATATAACATATCCAACATATAACATATCCAACATATAACATATCCAACATATAACATATCCTAACATATAACATATCCTAACATATAACATATCCAACATATAACATATCCAACATATAACATATCCAACATATAACATATCCAACATTACATATAATTATTATATTTACGTAAGTATGCTCATTTCTGCAAATATTTTCAGTATTGCCCTACATTATAATTTTTTGAAAATGTTGTTTTGTTTCAAGTAGTGTAATACGCGGTCTATATACGGGCTACAGTCATGTAGTAATTCAGTCAAAGTGTATGGTAGGCCTATGTGAGTCCTTAAATAGCAGTCAGTAAGTATATGTTTTATAGTAAGTCTACAGTTACAGTGTTGGCAGTAGCTTCGTTTTCTCCAGTAAGTAGGTAAGTGTGAGTTAGTCGTGAATGGCCAATTCTCAACCTCGTTAAAACTACTTCTTCTCTTCTAATTGGCCTTTTTGAGGAAGGCCAGTTAGAAGAGAGGTGGACATGATGTACATCAACGTGGACTTGATGTGCATAAATCCGACCTCGTTCATATATTCAGAGTGTCAACACTACATATATTGTGTAATAACCTCAGTAAAGGGCAAATCCTGTTGTTTTAGCCTTTACATTTCACAGATCGCTTTCGTTTCAGATGCTTAACTCATTGTAATACTATTTTAGTTAAATTTGTGTCTAGTCGTTTATAGTTTGTCTTCATATTGAATTGTAACAAAATTATTTAATAAAAAAACTTTTCCTCTGTGAGAAACCGTCAGGCAACTTAGTCTGTCTTTTTTCTTTCAACCGAGTCTAAGATGATTATCTTTTGACAGTTTTCTTATTTATTATTTTGTTGTTGTTTTTTTTTGGAGGGGAGAGGGGAGGGTTCCATCTCCCTCGTTTTCTTGGCGTTCAGGGACTTCACTTAAGTGGGAGTTCTATCAGACCATATTCTTTTAGTGGCACAGCCAGTTCTTTTTTTCTCTGCACCTTATTTTTTATTTTCTAGCATTTTCCTACTTTATCCTCCTCCTACTACTTTTCCTTAGAGGGGTTTCTACAAGTTCTTTTTTTGGGCCTTGGTCGGATTATGTATCCAGTAAATAGAAGATGAGGTGGGGCTTAAGCCGGATCGAATAGCTCATAACCATTCGGTATTTCTCGTCCGGTATCCATCGACCCCAATGTTTGAAGACGATACCGAACCTAGAATTCCCTTCTTTTGCAGGTCCATCTTTATTTTTAATTTGATTTTTCATTTAATTACTAAGCTTGCTACGATGTCTAGTGATACCCAGTTTGGTGTACTTCCTAACCATACCAGTATACTTCTGCGCTACTAAGTAGCTTCCATTCAGATACCGGAGGATTTAAACGTACCTCGTAATATCATCAAGCTTGAGGAGTTGCAACTGAGTTTAGAAGACATAGCTCCTTTCAAGCTACGGAGTTCGTTGAATGTTCGGAAAAGCTGCTGGGATGACTTTGGCTTACCTGATTTGCTTTTATTTTTGTTTATTATTATTTACGTACCACTTTATGCTGCTATGGGTAATCGGGACGGGTTATCTACAGGTTACCAACCTTTTCTAGCCAGGGTGGGCCTGAGGAGTTTATTTAATGAGTCCGCCACTAAATAAATTTCTACTGCCCAGGGCGGGAATTGAACCCGCCACTCTAGATCTAGCACGGGAGATTAAGACCAATGCGTTTAACTCACACGGCCAACCTGAGCCCCCTGTCTAATTTGCCCTTTGCTAAACGATATTCCCTTAAAAAAATAATCTCGTTCATAATTTTGTGTTCGCTGACAGAATATGGCATGTATCCAAATTCTCTTAAATAGAGAAGTCGAAATACTAAATTATTTAAGACCTAATCATCATCTAGCAAAATTTTAATTGAGAATTTATATTTCTAATTTTTATATTTGTAATTTCTTTATAGATCAGTTTTAGCAGATTTCCCTTAAGGGAAATCAGCTATTGAGGTCGTACTCATGACGCGAGTTTCGAAAAATTTCTTCAAATGTCCATCGATCCTACCCAGGAGATGACGAAAATGAGGTCCGTTCAAAATTTTATATATATATATATATATATATATATATATATATATATATATTTGTCTGTTAACGCTCTAGCGGTCGCAATTTTTGTTTGATCGTTACTAAACTCGGAATTTAATCGTTTTATGTAAAAAGGAAGATCAAGTTCGTTAATGGCTGAAATCGGACCAGTGGGAGGGGGGGTTTAGGGGGGATTTTCGGAAAATTCAAAATATCTCCGTTATTATGCATCGGATCGAAAAAGTGTATAGAATCAATCTTATTGCAAATTAAATTTACTATAAATATTGTTCTATACATTTATTCTGTATCTTGAATATTAACCGAGACATTTGCATTTGTATTCTGCATTGGTCGGCAGGAGTGAGCTGTTTGGTACTTTCCGAAGAGAGCTCTGGCGGCCGTTTTCGTAACTATTCGCCCCTCCTGTATAAGTTTAGTGATCCCTTAATACTTACTACACTTGTTTTTGGGCAGATTTCTCTATTGTAAAACTTCACGTGGGAAATCTGCTTAGTTTACGCAGCCTCTGCGTGACGGACTTTTTATTCTTCCATTTGTTTTGTCTACTTAATGCTAAACGGTCAAAAATAGGGGTGTAGTGAGTTCAGCCAACTGGAGTACATTTCATTTTTGTACAATTATTGAAATTATACAAAGTAATACTAAGCTACAAAGTAACGAGAGAGATGTACCGACTAAAATTCTTTCATCAATAAGTTATTTATGAACAGTATATCACGAGTTACAAAAAATACATCATTTTTGTTTTTTGGAAATTACAAACCAATAGACGTTTTTCTATTTGATTAATTGTTTTTCTCTTATTGAAAATAGATGATCACTAACATTTATAAAGAAGGACAATTAATTGTTAAATAACAATTTGTTTGGATTTTGCGAATATATTCTAACAGGGGAAATGTGCAAGGTAAAGAGTTTTATTTTGCTCTGAAAATCATATATCAATATTCCATTAGAGGAAAGTACATTTCACTGTCAGGCTAGGAGTTAGTATTGGTATAACTTCTAACTATGTTAGACAGGTGCACTATAACATGAAAGGTGGAGTCAAAACTTCCCCAAACTTTCTGGTGGAATATAATATTATCTCCTGCTGTTTTGAGAGAGCGTAGAAAAGAGAATGAATGTGAGACGACGAAGAAAGATTTAAATTTCATTCCTTTAAATCTAATTTCAGATTTGAATATAGCGGTTTACTTTTATTATTTTTAACTACGTAATTTGGACAATTTATTTTTTTAGCAGATTTCCCTTAAAGGAAATCAGCTATTGAGTCGTACTCATGACGCGATTTTCGAAAAATTTCTTCAAATGTCCATCGATCCTACCTAGGAGATGACAAAAATGAGGTCCGTTCAAAATTATATATATATATATATATATATATATATATATATATATTTCTGTTAACTCTCTAGCGGTCGCAATTTTTGTTTGATCGTAACCAAACTCGATACTTAAACTTTTTATGTAAAAATACAGATCAAGTTCGTTAATGGCTGAAATCGGACCAGTGGGAGGGGGGGGGAGGATTTTCGAAACTTCGAAATATCTCCGTTACTATAAGTCGGACCGAAAAAGTATATAGAATCAATCTTATTGCAAATTAAATTTACTATAAATATTATTATATACATTTATTCTCTATCTTGAATATTAACCGAGATATTGGCATTTGTATTAAATGTGGGCGGATAACGAACGAGAGTGAGTTTCCCGCCAAAAGCTAGTTCTGCCGTTTCCGTAACTGTTCGGCACTCGTATGGAGATTTCTCAATTGTATAACTTTACATGGGAAATCTGCTTAGTTTACGTAGCCCCTGCGTGACGGACATTTTTATTATTTAAGTCTACTTTGCACTACTGGCGCTAAGGCTGATTGGGACCCTTTTCCACCACCCTTTTCTAGGCAGAGATAGACTAAGAATTTGAACAATTAAACCACTATATGAATTAAATTAAAATATTTTCATCTGTTTTGCACTGTGACACTCATGAAGCTGTTTGCCGGTCAAAATGCCTGAGTCAGAGTCTTTGATTTGGCGCAAGACCAAATAATTAACATTGGTTATCATAAATTACTTTGCAGATCACTGAACCACATGTTTCATATCATTAAATGTCTGTTCGGATGTTTTTAACTTACAAATTACACTTTAGCCAAACATTTTATTTTGTTTTTCAGAATATAAAATGTCATCCCCTGACGATTATTTCATTAGGCAAGAGTATATTTTTAATGGTCAAGGCTTGTAAGCAAATAGTCTAATTTAATTTTTCAATGATGAACGCTGTTACTGATAGCTAAGCGACTAATTGTCTATGATCACTGCAAAAAATAAAATGATGCTGGCGAAATCCGAATAGCCGTGAGCAATGGCTGGTCCTGTTCAAACAGCTTTTCCCGTTGCTGCAAGAGGGCAATTTCAAAAGAAAAAAAATCCATGCTTTGTTTTTTGAAAGTTTGGAGGTATTATTAATAACGGATTTGTTCCTGGTGGATTATCTATGAATTCTGAACTTTACTGCGAACAACTGGAAATATTGTACGTGAAGTTGTCAGAGCGTTATCCTGCTTTGATCAACCGAAAAGGCGGTTTCTTCCAACAAGCTCAATGCTCGACCTCACATTCCCGATGAACCAAAGAAAATAACTTCATGTTCCTGATTCATCCACCATATTGCCCCGGCCTCGCACCATCGGATTTCTACTTGTTTCGATTCATGGCATATTTTCTTCAAGGGAAAAAAAAAATAATATAATTTGAAATTGCAGCCCAAGATTTCTTTGACAGCCATCCCAAGGAATGGATCAATCGGCTAGCAGATGGCTAATAACGGAAATTTTGAGTATTAATTGTATCAAATAAATTTATATCAATGAAATAATAATACACATATTTGGTTGATATCGTTCTTTCTTTTTATACACCCCATTACCACCGACCCTTAGTCAAAGACACGCTTTGCTTGAAGTAGCTTTCGTCTGGTGTTATTAATTTAGAACCCACACAGCACAGCTTAGAATTTTATTTCGGTCTCAAATTCACCCAAGATAATGATTAGTTAACTCTATACTGTATAAATTACATTCTTTTGTACTTGTGTATAGACCATATTTCCTTTTTAGCAGATTTACCTTAAGGGAATTCAGCTATTGAAGTCGTACTTATGGCACGATATTTGAAAAATGTCTTGAAATGTCCAACGATCCTACCCAGGAGATGACGAAAATGAGGGAGGCGAAATTTTAGTTTGATCGTTACCAAACTCGATATTTAATCGTTTTATTTAAAAGAAAGATCATGTTCGTTAATGGCTGAAATCGGACCAGTGGGAGGGAGGGGGTTTTGGTGGGGGATTTTCTAAATATCTTCCTTACTATAAGGCGGATCGAAACATTGTATAGAAATCACTCTTATTGCAATTAAATGTACTATAATTGTTGTTATATACATTTATTCTTCATTTTGAATATTAACTGAGATATTTGCATTTTTCAGTTTTCAGCCTTCAGAAAACTCCCACTTCTACTCATTTTATATTAAAAATACTCTGTTTTATGATAAACCACATTATTCGAAGCTTAAATACCTAATATTGTTTTCAAGTGACCTTAATGTACGAGATACATGCAAATATGTTCTGCCCCCCCCCCCCGTCTTAAGTTCTTGGACTACTAAAATTTGATTGATTGAGATAAAAGTTATTCTGATTCATTATAAATTACAGTACTAAATGTAGTAAATAGTTTTAAATAAAATTAATATGTTATATTTTGATATATTTCAGTAATTGTTTTTCTTTCCGGTGTGAGGCTGTCAGTTTACATTTCACACGCTTCTCTTCGGGAGGTTATTAAAATTGACTGAAAGATTTTTTATTACCGTTTGTATTTATTTACTTAATATTCACGGGGGTGTTGTGTTACCAGTATGTAGATTTATCTTTTGTTAAACTTCACGAAGGAAATCTGCTTAATTTACGCAGCCCCTGCGTGACGGACTTTTGTGTGTAATGGAGAGCATTTGTTGCATTATAAGGAGCGAGTCCAAATGTTTTTATTATAACTGGCTGCTTTCAACGATAGGTACTGTTTCTTATATTTGTCAAATTCATTGTAGGAATGCACTGGGATGTCGAGTCAATCACTTTTGAGTAGTTTATTTAAAATAGCAATGTCGCAACTTCCTGGCAGGGGTCAAAATCCTAATAAAGTATTTCACTGTAAAACATAATTTTGAATGGGAAACTTATTTATGGAACAGATTCTGTAAAGATAAACTGCTAACTGCTTCAAGAAAGGCATAGAAATGAATGGTTTCCTTGAGGGGTTGTACTGAGTGGGCAGAATTCTATAGCGCGAATAGAATCCAGTTACCGAAAGCAATACGTTGAGTGCTTTGCTCCAGGATTACAGACACAGCTTGTTGAAAGGCAAACACGCTAAAACTAGTCCAATACATACCATTAGTGGAAAGGGGACCTAAGAACAAAGACCTAGTCTCTCAAAGCAATCTGAAGTTTGAGTTTAGCAGTAGAGAACATTTGGGGAAGCTGTGTGGACAGGCTTCCTGTAATCTCTAAAGGCAACCAATTAATTAATAATTCACTCCTGACTAGCAAGACTCTCCCATCTTCAAGAGAGGGTCTTAAAGGAGAATGCCCTGTCAGCTACACCATTGAACTTGAAAGGCTCAGGTACAAACTTAGTCTTCAACAAAATTCATAATGTAAATTAAAACCTATCAGAACTCCTCTCAGTTTATGTTTTGACAAATTTCTAATTCCTTGCTAGAAAAGAATATTATACTGAATATTTATTTATTAAAAACCCAAAATAGTTTTATAACTGGATTGAAATAACCAAAATCTACAAAAATAAATCTCTTTTAGAAACGAAGATCTTTTCCAAAAGAGGAGAGAGCTGTAATTTCTTAATACTTGGTGGTCTTCCTTGACGTATGGTTGGGTAGAGGAAGAACTAAACTTTTGTCTTATTATTGAAAATTTCGGCATGCGGTATTAATTACGTATGTAGGTTCACACAGTTTTATGCGTAGCTCGGCTCCGGTGTATTGTCGTCTCACAGCTTAATTTCTTACAGTAATCATTAATTTTAAATTTCGTCATCTCCTGAGCCACCAAACAGATAAGCACTGATTAGTAGATAAGCAAAGATCACTGCCGAAAAATACTCGGCCTGTTGTTCTTCAGGTTGTGTCTGACAAGCTGTCTTCAAGTCTGCTGATCGATAGAAAAATATGAAAACAGGTATTCCGCATCTTGGTAATTCCTATAATCATAAACATAAAACCAAAAATGGCACTCCACGGTCCGATTAGATGTGTGTACTGACTTCGTTCGACATATTGTGGTCCCAGTTACCTTCTGTCGTGGATATAAGATACCTTCTAGGTCAGTATCAACTACCTTCTCAGTGAGGACAGTCGCAACGAATGCAATAAGAGGGAAATGAGCACTTCAGAAATGGACAGCCACTAATGAGGTGGCAAGTAAGCCACGAAACATGTAGGGTAGTTTCAATAAAGTTTGCACCGAAAAAAATGTTTTTTATTGGCGACCCTTGCCATAAAATATGAAAAATATATAAAAGATACCTTCTAGGATACCCGAATTTTGAAATATCTTTCTTGGCCAGTATGTAGTTACACAGGCAACCACTGACTAAAGATGTTATATATTAATGTTTCCACTACTCTTATTAATTCTTGATATGTTACTGTCCACTTGGTAATGATTATTATTATTAACGTCCACTTTATTCTACTATGGCTATTCGGGAACGTGGCAATGAACAGCAAGCAATATAAGGCAATAGCTCCCATATAAGAAAAAGATTGAAACATATTACAGTAGTAGTTTCAAAATCCCACCTGACATTGCTCTGTCCGTTTGTCGTAAAAGAACAATAAGTTGAAATTCAATCGGTTCGCCTTCAATAACTATTTATAATATCATTAGGGCAGTCCAACAAGTAGAACTACATGCGTAATTTCTCTAATGTTTTTTTCCATTCCTTCTTAAATTGGTGCTAACATTTGAATTTAACCGTCATAACGGCATTTCAGTCCATAAAAGCTAAACCCAGGTAAAAATGAATTAGTCATAGAATGTGGGAATATCTAACAGGAAAAAATTCTTCAAAAATTTATATATTATAAGTGGTCAAGAATCCATCTCTTTTTCCTAGAAAATTTAAGCTTCATTAATTATTATCGTTAATATTTATGCTGTCTAATAGCAACAATTAGAAAATTCAATTAGAAAATTAGAAATAGAGAAGAGAGCACCAAGGAAAACATTCCTTATCAACTTGTATTTTCTACTGAAGAGGAATCAGATATTGAGGTTGTATTATTTACAAGACTTTCAAAACATTTCTTCAAATGTCCATCGGTTGTGCAAAGAAGGTGACAACAAAAGGCTTATGTGTGTGTGTGTGTGTGTGTGTCTATATATATATATATATATATATATATATATATATATATATATATATATATATATTGTTACGTTTATTACAAAATCAGTATTAAACTTTGTTTATTAAAGTTTTTCTGGATTGCAAAATCAAACCCACACAAGATTCAGACTTTTTAATGTGATCACTGCACAGTTTATTTAACAATGCACTATTCACTTGGTTAATTGTTCTTAATTACTACTCACAGTATGTGGTGATAGAGTCACTGTTCTTCAGATTACACAGTCCAATAATTCACTCACGGTCACTGAAGTTCACAAAAAGACGGCACTGCACTGTCTTAAACACAGCACTATACTGTTCTTTACAGAGTGACGGCACAACACTGTTCTTCACATAAAAACACTACCGCACAGCACGAACGCACTGATGACCACTTGAAGACAGCTGAGAACAAAAACTAACTTTCGGCCCGAGCTGTACGGTTTTATAGAGGAGCGGTGTCATCGAAGGAAATTGCACTGGAAGGGACTAGAAACGTCCCGGCCAAAGTAGACACTTCGGGCGCCAATAGTCCTTCCATCGATCGGCTCCTTTCATCTCCTTCGTTCTTTCCAAATACGTGACTATCTCTGTTCAATGTTTTCGTAACAATATATTTTCGCTCGTATAATGATAGTTTTTTTTTTTTTGTTTTTTTTGAAGACAAAAGCTGTTTATAATGTAACAACGGCCTATCCAATATGCAGTGAATAATTACTATTAATCAACAGGGTTTAAATGAAATTGACTCAAAATGGCGAAATGCAATTTAATGGATTTATGCTGAGGTTATTGAATACAACAATCCTCACAGAGCCTAACACCTCAAGGAAATTGTCATAATGAATGATTATGGCAACAGAGGTAAATAAACCTCTCCCAAACGAATGGACAAGGGATAGCCAAAGGATTGTGTGTGCGGTGGTCCTTTAAAACACGTGGGGTCAATTTGAATTGTGATGTAGCGCGGGAGCGGGAAGTGGGGCTGCCCTATTGATCTGCACCTGCAATCCAGCGGCAGTACTCCTTACTATTACTGGCCGTTATAATTCACTTCTGTCCCGCTACCTGCGCTACTCAAGGAGGGGTTCAATCTGGCACGACTTCAAATTTAAAAAGTCCTTCACGGAGGGGCTGCGTTAACTAAGATGATTTCCCTCGTGAAGTTTAGTAATGGATAAATCTTCATACTGGTAACACAACACCACCATGAATATTAAGTGAATAAATACAAACGGAAATAAGAAATGTTTCAGTCAATTTTAATAACCTGCCGACGGGAAGCGTGTGAAATGTCCAGGTCCCCTCACCTCTCACCGGAAAAGAAAAACAATTACAGTCAGAATAATTTTTACCTCAATCAAATTTTAGTAGTCCAAGACTTTAAGACTGGGGGGGGGGTCACCAGGACATATTTGCGTGTATCTCTTATAATAAAGGTCTCTTGAATACAATATTTGGTATTTAAGCTTCGAATAATGTGGTTTATTATATAATAGAGTATTGTTTATTTAACATGTGTAGAAGTGAGGGTTTGCTGAAGGACGAAAACTGAACAATGCCAATATCTCGGTTAATATTCAAGATAGAGAATAAATGTATATAACAATAATTATAGTAGATTTAATTTTCAATAAGATTAGTTCTGTGGCATTTTTCGATCCGACGTATAGTAACGGAGATATTTCGGATTTTTGAAAATCCTCTCCTCTAAACCCCCCCCCCTCCCCTGGTCCGATTTCACCCGTAAACAATCCTAATCTTTCTTTTTACATAAAACGGCTAAATATCAAGTTTGTTAACGATTAAACAATAATTGCGACCGCGAATATACATTTATATATATATATATATATATATATATATATATATATATATATATATATATATATCTGTGTGTGTGTGTGTGTGTGTGTGTATACAGATTTGAACGGACCTCATTTTCGTCATCTCCTAGGTAGGATCGATGGACATTTGAAGAAAAATTTCAAAAATCGCGCCACAAGTACTACCTCAATAGCTGATTTCCCCTAACAAGAATCTGCTAAAAGGGTAAAAACAGGAAACTACTAATAACTCGTTTATTATTTCAGCTACGAAAAAATGTATGGACCAATAATTGAAGAGGATCAATAGTTTAATAAGATTGGTTCTATAAACATTTTCGATCCGATTCATAATAACGGAGATATTTTGAATTTTCGAATTCCCCCTCCTATTCCAGGCCTGATTCCAGTCATTAATGTCTAGAACATTAGTTACGGTGCGGTTAAATATAGAGTATCGAGTAGATCAAATAAACATTTTCGAGTCATGAACACAAAATTTAAATTAATGACGCCATCACACTACCTATTTCCATGTACCTCATGCAGATTCAATGAACACAATGTTCGGTATTTAAGCTTCGAATAAAGTAGGATTTCAGGATATAACAGCGTATTATTAAATATGACATGAGTAGGATTCGGGTTTACTGAAGGCTGAAAACTAGAAAAAGCAAAAATCTCGGCTGTCAAGAAGCCGAAACAATGTAAATAACATGATTCATAGTAAATTATATTAGCAATAAGATTAGTTTTATACAATTTTTCGATCCTCATGATGGAGATATGTTCAATTCTCGAAATTCTTCCCTTTAACACCCGACTCTTCCTCTAGTCCGATTTTAGTAATCAAGGAACTTTTTATTTTTACATAAAACAAAAACCCCGTCACGCAGGGGCTGCGTAAACTAAGCAGATTTCCCACGTGAAGTTTAGTAATAGATAAATATACATACTGGTAACACAACACCACCATAAGTAAATACAAACGGTAATGAGAAATCTTCCAGTTAATTTTAATAAACTCCCAACTGAAACGGCTTCTGAATTGTAAAATAATTTATATTTTAATAACTCAAATTTTAGCAGTACAAGAACTAAAGAAGGGGGGGGGCGGATGAACAGAACGTATTTGCATAAATCTCACAAAGTAACGAAGGTTAGGTAAGGTTAGAAACGGCAGGTTAGGTTAGAAGCTTCCAACAGAGCCGAGACTTACGAAAACGGCCGAACTAACCCGAACAACACCCGACCACAGGCTTCATAAAAATGCGAATATCTCCGTTAATATTCAAGATAGAGAATAAGTGTATATAACAATATTTATAGTAAATTTAATTTGCAATACGATTGGTTCTATACAATTTTTCAATCCGATACATAATAACGGAGATATTTCGAATTTTCGGAAAATCCCCGATAAATATATATATATATATATATATATATATATATATATATATATATATATATATAATTTTGAACGGACCTCATTTTCGTCATCTCCTGAGTAGGATCGATGGACATTTGAAGAAATTTTTCGAAAACTCGCGGCATGAGTACTACCTCAATAGCTGATTTCCCTTAAGGGAAATCTGCTAAAATTGCGACTTATATATATGTAAATACAAATGTTGAACGGACCTCATTTCCGTCATCTCCCGGGTTGTATCGATGGTCAATTTAAGACATTTTTCGAAAATCGAATAGAACCCGAAAAGGTGATTTCGAAGTTTCTTTGGACAAACCTGCCATCTACTCATGAAATAGTAATATGTAGTACATTTATTGAATAAATAGAGAGAGTACATTATTACTTCAAGTATTGTAATCGTGTAAAAATTGTATTCGAGAAGGTTTATGATTTCAATTGTGTTGACCCTCCCTGAACTAATTTTGGCTTGTTTCGATGTTACGTCTATATGTATGTACAAACGTTTCTTGCTTAACTCAAAAATGAATAGCCTAAAAATATTGAATCATCATATTTAGGAATTTTGTAATGTCTAGTTTTGAACCCTCCGTTCGATCAAAATCGACTAAGGGGGAGGGGGTGGGGGTTAGAAGAAAACAAAAATAAAAGAATAAAACTTTCTCCTTACTTTATTAGAGACAGATAAAATTTGTGTAGGACCTGTTTTGTTTATCTTAAAAAGGCCTACAACTTATTTTCAATGTCATTTCGATACATGAATAAGTTTTAATGAAATACAGCAATACGTTAAGGGATATCAGCTATTGAGATTGTACTCATGACGCGATATTCGAAAAATTTCTTCAAGTGTCCGTCGATCCTACCAAGGAGATGACAAAAATGAGGTCCGTTCAAAACTATATATATGTCTGTAAACGTTCTAGCGGTCCCAATTTTTGTTTAAGCGTCACCAAACTCAAGTTAAGTTCGGCTCCATCCGACAAACAATAAAATTGTTGACTCCCGCTATACTTTTTAGCGTATCTCATTTTTGCTTCCATATACGGAAAGAGTGTATATAACAATAGCTACTTTAAATAAAAAATTAAAGAACTTCTGTTATTCGATATTGGTATTCTGGCTGGAGGAAGGGACTTCTATTGCACGTACCTTCAACTTCTGGTATGTATATCATTGCCGAAAAACCAATAGGATACGAAATACCGTAATTTACCATTTCAGGCCTCCCTTAAAACCCCCTCTCCTGTTTGTCCCTAGAAACGTTAATACACCTTATAATCATGGAGGAGTTGTTGTTAATTCACATACCGAGTATTGTGAAGTTTGGCTACGTCTTTTGTACACTGTAACCCCCACTCCTGTTCCTCTCTTTGAATATTAATATTGCTTAGAGTCTAAGTTGGGTTAGTAGTAATATACGCACCAAGGCTCATAAAATAGGATTCAGTAGTTTAGACTTGAAAAGATAAAAAACAAACAAACAGACAACAAAGCCACAAAATGCAGATATCGTGTCTGTGGCATGTTAAACGAAAAATTATCTTGAAATTTCGACAAAAAAATCAACGTACAGTCAGAGGTATCAATTATATATATATATATATATATATATATATATATATATATATATATATATATATATATATATATGTGTGTGGACGCAAAGTAAATTCCGTCGAACTTTTATCCTGAAAAATTCTGATGAAAAGACCTGGCTATTTCCATATCAGAGCTTCTACTTGAGCAATAATCTCTTATAATTTCTACTTTTCTCTTATGCTTGCAATTCTCGAGTAGTCCTTCCTGCGAATGTTTAACGTACCTCTACGCTCTACAGTCCTCTACCAAGCTTGTAGTGTTTTTGATTGCTTTTAAAAACAAAAATAGAATGAAATGACAAAGTAGCATGGGTGAATATGCTACATAATTTGACATGTTCAAGTTAAATGTATAGAGCTAAGTACAACGTGAATAACGATATCTTTAAAAGAGAAAGCCGTCTTAATAGACTAAGCAACTCAATATTGAACAGCAGTAAACCCATTTTTAAAAAAATTAAACAATTTGACATAAAAGTGGAGGGAGTTTGAGAATGTTGTGATAATAAAGCCACAATAACTTTTTCTTGGTTGGTATGTCAAATAACAATTCACTAGTTTACCAAGTAAAGTTACCTGGAATAATACAATTCCCAGCGTTGACCTATTTTCTAGTGAAAGGATATAGTTTTTTTTTTTATTTTAGTATTTTATTGCCCAGTAAACGATTCAGGACTAAAATAAGAATATAGAAGAATAAGTACTTGGGGAGATTGGTGGTCTGTTGAATTAGGAATATCTCAATTCGAATTTGAGTCCCGTTCAAGTACCTGGAAGGAATAGTTCCGGACGGCAATAGAGCGGAAAAAAGATAAAAAAGCATGAATGCTCCTCTTCACCACAAAGGGCTCACCCTTTCAAAAGTCACTACAGCAAAGAATAATGTCCGTCAGGTAGGGGCTGCGAAAACTAAGCAGATTTCCCACGAGCTGGTATATGGTCCACTGACGATCTCAAATCACCATCTATTCTCTATTTATTTCGTTATTTAAAAGGAATCGAAATACCAGGCGGATCTGAGATGTGTAAGTGAAAATCACATGAGTAGGAGGGGGGGGGGGTTATTAAGACTGAATTGTTCAACACACCAAATAATACAATTGTAAGTAATTAAACGTGCATCATGATTTTTTATATTACATTTTTTGATCCGACTCATAATAATGAATCCGATGATTTTCAATTTTTGATTTTCTCCCCTTCTAAACCCTCCCTCCTCCCAATCCAATTTCAGCCAGTGCCCAATATAATTCCCACCCTCCATGAAACGGTTAAATATCGATTTTTGTAACGCACACAGTTAAAGAAAATTGGTAGATCATTAACGGACATATATATATATATATATATATATATATATATATATATATATATATATATATATATATAAAATTGTAACCTCTGTCTGTACATTGATTTTTTTCACGAAATTTCACGATAACTTTTCGTTTCACATGTCATAGACACCATATCTGCATTTTGTTTCTTTCGTGTATGTTTGTTTGTTTGTTACCTTTTCTTTGCATAAACGGCTGAACCGAATTTGATGAAACTTGGTATGTATATTACTACTAACCCAACTTAGACTTTAGGCTATATTAATTTTCTCTGAGACGAACAGGAGTGGGGGTTATAAGGGAAGCCTGAAATTAAAAATAGCGATATTTTGTTTTCTATTGGTTTTTCACCAAATATGCACATAACAAAAGTTGTTTATTTTGATATTTAGAGTAACTTTTGTTATATACACTTTTGTCGTATATCGAAGTTTAAATGCGTTATACGCTAAACATTATAGCGGGAGTCATCAATATTATTTGCCGAAAAAGACTCAACCGAACTAAATAAAACTCGGTATGTGTATTATCAGTGAGGCCTTCATTATAATAAGCCAGTCATATAAGGGAAGCCTGAAATTAAAAATAGCAATATTTCGTTTCCTATTGGTTTTTTCGCAAATATAAACATAACAAAAGTTGTTTATTTTGTTATTTGGAGTAACTTTTGTTATATACACTTTGGTCGTATACCTAAGTATAAATGAGTTATACGTTAAAACTTTAGCGGGCACTAACAGATCAACCGAACTTAACAAAACTCGGTATGTCAATTAGCATTAATTCTTCCATGATTATAAGTTATATTAAAATTTTTAGGTTCGAACGGGAGGGGGGTTATAAGGGAGGCCTGAAATAAAAATTCACCATATTTACATGTATAAGAGACGGGAAATATAAAAATATCGAAGACTGTGAAGCCTTATCGAACAAATAATTCTATTATTAGCAAATCCACGGCAACGACGGGTATCAATCCTAATCACTAGGACGGGTAAATGTCAAAATATTGTGTAATGTAAAGCCTGCTAAAAAATACCATCACCATTCAGCCTCAAATGAATTCCCGGGCGAAGCCGGGTATCTGAGCTAGAATATATATATATATATATATATATATATATATATATATATATATATATATATCATAGATGGATATATAAATCATATAAAATCAAGCTATTGTTATCCAGGATCATCCATTATATTCTAAGATGGAACCTAGTGATTTTAAAATATTAAAGGTGCGTTACAACGAAAAGCAGAAGTAATTTTATCCGAAAATAAAGAGGTTTCATAAAGAGGTTAGGCTGGGAAAAAATTGAACAGGGATAACGATCGCGGACGAGATCGTAGGCAAAAAGAAACTAATTCTCAGAATACCTTCAATGAGATTTCCCAGCTGATAAATCAGAGCAACAAATATAAAAACGTAAATGATGCCACAAATTACAAAAGCATTAAGAATCAGTTTATACACGAAAAATGCAGAGAAGAAGAGGAATATGGAAAACGAAAACACCAAGCTGGGAAGGACTGATAAAACATAGAATAAAATCAAATCATTGCAGCTCAAGTCAATATGTATTCTAGCATAGTGAAAAACAAAAACGGACCAATACTATTTGATAATAATGAAATTTGTAACCGTTGGAAAGAATATATAGAAGAACTTCACAGAGATTGTATTACTTCTGATAACGAAATACTAGAGAAAATATCAGATGTTGATGTATGTAACATGGCCCCTCACATTTTGATGGAGGAATTCAAACTTCGCTCGTTAGAATTAGAAATATAAAAAACCAACTGGGATTGATGAGGCGAAAGCAGGAACTCCATACGAACTTTAATATTAAATGTTTAAGATATTGCTTGATATAATCCAAAATAGTTATCAAAATGTTCCAGCTGAATTTACCAGAAGTCGAACAATCCTTATACCTAAAAAGGTAGTACATTGAACTGCAGTAATTATAGCAGTAATATAACTATTTCTCTTATTTCACATGCCTCTATAATATTATTAACTATAATTAAAAATGGGCTAAGGAATAAACTTGAACACTAACTCGACGAAGATCAATTTGAATTCCGATAAGGAAGAGGAACAAGAGAAGCTATTAGCAGATTTCCCTTTTTTCGGATTTTCGAAATTTTTCTTCAAATGTCCATCGATCCTGCCTAGGAGATGACGAAAATGAGGTCCGTTCAAAACTGTATATATATATATATATATATATATATATATATATATATATATATATATATATATATTTTCAAGCGGTCGCAATTATTGTTTAATCGTTACCGAAGTCCATATTTAGTCATTTATGCAAAAAGAAAGATCAAGTTCGTTAACGACTGAAATCGAACTCCCTCTCAAGATTGGTTCAATTGATGAATAGGTGGACAGGCAGAAAAGAATTCGAATATTAACGCAATGACTTAAAACACCACAGTTTTATCGTCTCTTTATTTAACTAGCATTAAAGGCGAAATAAACTTCAGTAATGTATGTTCATCAATATAAAAATGATTACATTTGGAGGTGGAGACAGAAAGACAAAATCGTGAAGAATTGTGGCTTTTAGCAGATTTCCCTTAAGGGAAATCAGCTATTGAGGGCGTACTGATGACGCAATTTTCGAAAAACCTCTTCAAATGTCTATCGATCGTACCCAGGAGATGACGAAAATGAGGTCCGTCATACATACATACATACATATATAAAAATATATATATATATATATATATATATATATATGTGTGTGTGTGTGTGTGTGTGTGTGTGTGTGTGTGTGATGTTTGATCGTTGCCAAACTCGATATTTAAACGTTTTATGGAAAAAGACAGATCAAGTTCGTTAATGACTGAAATCAGACCAGTTGGAGGGGGTGGGTTAGAGGGGGGATTGTCGAAAATTCGAAATATCTCCGTTACCATACGTCGGATCAAAACATTTTATAGAACCAATCTAATTGCACATTAAATTTACTATAAATATTGTTCTATACATTTGTCTTCTATCTTGAATATTAACCGAGATATTTGCAATTTTATTAAATGTGGGCCGATAACGGACGAGTGAGTTTCCCGCCAAAAGCTAGTTCGGCCGTAACTCTTCGGCTCTCGTATGGAGATTTCTCTATTGTATAACTTCACGTGGGAAATCTGCTTAGTTTACGCAGCCCCTGCGTGACGGACTTTTAAAAATAAACCACGTGGTTCTACAGTTGAAAAGAGGCGCAAGCGGGCCGAGTTGAGGAGACCTATTGATCAGCTTCCGCTATCCAGCGGCAAACCCATCAACTAAAACATCGTCCTAATACACATTAATTCCGCTTGGCGCTCTACTGGTTAATCTACTCACTCGGCGATTACTGATTCAAATTCAAATATGAAACATGAAATTTTAGCAATGCAGCTGCTTTATGCAAAACTAATTAAGAATAGCGGAGGTTTACTGTAGACTGAATATACAGGGGGTCCCAACTTCCCGTGCCACCCCATTTAAAATCTGCAATTGTATAAGTAAAAGGCAGAGACTTGGTGTGCAATAATTGTGACCCCTGAAGAATTTTTTCTGTCCATATTAAACCTCGTAACCTCCCCCAGTACTTCTCCAGCGACCATAACTTCGGAATTTCGAATGGAATGTCATACATTTTATGACGGATTCTTGCATAAAATCTAATTTTTAAGCGATTTTATATCAGTGCAATTTTTTTATTTGACCCATCATTTAACGGTAAAATACACAAATCTTTATTTCAGAAGCGCCACATTTTATTGAAAAATGCTGTTACATAAAAGTTGTAGCCAACAAAATTATCTTTAAAACAAGTCTACGGAAAAGGGATGGATTCTTAAACCCCCAAAAAATGTTTACCTCAAAAAAAACATCTACATAACAAAAAACGCTAATTTGTTTTAAACTAATTACGTAGTAATTACTTGTAAAAGGAATATTGTTTTACACCTGCATAGCTTCATGTAAAAAAACAGAAACCAGTTTTCTCTTTGCACTACAATACTTACAGATAGTGTTTGCAAATATTCAAAAATGCGTCCTTCCTCATTTATGCACTTCAAAGGACGGTATCTGAAATCCATTTTGGCACTGTGTATTTCTGCTACAGAAATTGAATTTAACGCAAATCTGATTTTATTTTTCATTTTGTCATTATTCTGTTCTGGTAGACGATGCTTTGACCTTCCCCCATACAAAATGATGCAATTTCTGTCAGAGCGGGTGACCTGGGTGGCCACTTTTTGTGTAAGACGGACCGTGCGTGGGGCAAAGATTTCTCTTATTGTTGATCGAGTATTGATTGAGAATTAGGAAGGAAATCCGTCAGCTGCAGCCACATTTCATTTCTTGGGCCAGGGGAAGGTCTTCAAAGGTCAAAACGTGTTATAAAACAAAGACTGTTGAACTCTTTATGTACTGTTGTATACATTTTTTCATGATTCAAACATTATGCGAGTTATTCGTACTTTTTTTGTTTTCAGTCTTAAGTGAATTACAATTTCACTCATTGTGTTCGTATGTGTTCGCAATTTCTCTTGGGGGAAATCAGCTATTGAGTACAACTCGATGCGATTTTCGGAAAATGTCCTCAAATGTCCATCGCTCCTACCTAGTATCTGACGAAAATGAGGTCCGTTCAAAATTATATATAAAACTAGTTAAATATTTCTGTTACCGCTCTAGCAGTGGCAATTTTTGTTTGATCGTTAGCAAACTCGATATATAAGCTCTTCAAGAAAAACTAAAGGCCAACTTCGTTTATGGCTGAAATCGGCCCAGTGGAAAGGGGAGGGGGTGGGGGGGGGGGTGTTGAGGCGTGAATTTCGAAAATGCCAAATACCAAAGTTATTATACGTCGGGTCGAAAAATTGTATGAGACCAATCTTGTTGCTAATTAAATTTACGGTAAATATTTCCATATGCGTTTTTTCTCAATCTTCAATATTAACCGAGATATTTGCATTGTTTACTTCTCAGCCATCCGGGAACCTCCACTCCTACTCATATTACCAAACAATACTCTGTTATATAATACACAACTTTTTTCGAAGCTTAAATACCAAATATTGTTTTTAAGACACTTTTAGCAGATTTCCCTTAAGGGAAATCAGCTATTGAGGTTGTACTCATGACGGAAATTTCGACATTTTTCTTCAAATGTCCATCGATCCTACCTAGTAGATGACGAAAATGAAGTCCGTTCAAAACTGTATATATATATATATATATATATATATATATATATATATATATATATATATATATTTGTCTGTTACCGCTCTAGCGGTCGCAATGTTTGTTTGATCGTTACCAAACTCGGAATTTAATCGTTTTATGTAAAAAGGAAGATCAAGTTCGTTAATGGCTGAAATCGGACCAGTGGGAGGGGGGGGGTTTAGAGGGGAGGATTTTCAAAAAGTCGAAATATCTCCGTTATTATGCGTCGGATCGAAAAATAGGTTTAGAGGTTACTTACTACTACAGCTGTTATTAGGCAGATTTCTCTATTGTAAAACTTCACGTGGGAAATCTGCTTAGTTTACGCAGCCCCTGCGTGACGGACTTTTTTTGTGTACGAGATACAATCAAATATATTCTGTTGACCCCCCCCCACTCCGTCTCTTGTTCTTAGATTACGAAAATTAGATTGATTGAGATAAACATTATTCTTTTTCATTATAAATCACACTACTAGATATATTAAATAGTTTTAAATAAAATTATTATATTATATTCAGATGTATATTAGATTTCAGTAATTCATTTTCTTTCCGGTCAAGAATATTTCTATCTATCTATTCAGCCCAGAAAAGCTGGCTAACCTGTTTTTTTACAACCTGCTTTCTGTTCTGGAGGTTATTAAAATGTAAATTGACAGAAAAATTGATCATTATAATTTGTATTTATCCGCCAAATATACGTGGTGGTGTTAAGTCTTACCAGTATGTAGATTTATCTATTGCAAAACTTCACGTGGGAAATCTGCTTAGTTTACGCAGCCCCTGCGTAACATATCTTTTAGAAATAGAGAATATATGATGAGATCAATAAGGTGTCATACCAGCAAGTGGGAAAGTTGCTTAGTTTACGCCGCCCCTGCGTAACATATCTTTTAGAAATAGAGAATATATGATGAGATCAATAAGGTGTCATACCAGCAAGTGGGAAAGTTGCTTAGTTTACGCCGCCCCTGCGTAACATATCTTTTAGAAATAGAGAATATATGATGAGATCAATAAGGTGTCGTACCAGCAAGTGGGAAAGTTGCTTAGTTTACGCCGCCCCTGCGTAACATATCTTTTAGAAATAGAGAATATATGGTGAGATCAATAAGGTGTCATACCAGCAAGTGGGAAAGTTGCTTAGTTTACGCCGCCCCTGTGTAACATATCTTTTAGAAATAGAGAATATATGATGAGATCAATAAGGTGTCATACCAGCAAGTGGGAAAGTTGCTTAGTTTACGCCGCCCCTGCGTAACATATCTTTTAGAAATAGAGAATATATGATGAGATCAATAAGGTGTCATACCAGCAAGTGGGAAAGTTGCTTAGTTTACGCCGCCCCTGCGTAACATATCTTTTAGAAATAGAGAATATATGATGAGATCAATAAGGTGTCATACCAGCAAGTGGGAAAGTTGCTTAGTTTACGCCGCCCCTGTGTAACATATCTTTTAGAAATAGAGAATATATGTTGAGATCAATAAGGTGTCATACCAGCAAGTGGGAAAGTTGCTTAGTTTACGCCGCCCCTGTGTAACATATCTTTTAGAAATAGAGAATATATGATGAGATCAATAAGGTGTCATACCAGCAAGTGGGAAAGTTGCTTAGTTTACGCCGCCCCTGCGTAACATATCTTTTAGAAATAGAGAATATATGATGAGATCAATAAGGTGTCATACCAGCAAGTGGGAAAGTTGCTTAGTTTACGCCGCCCCTGTGTAACATATCTTTTAGAAATAGAGAATATATGATGAGATCAATAAGGTGTCATACCAGCAAGTGGGAAAGTTGCTTAGTTTACGCCGACCCTGTGTATTTTATCTTTTAGAAATTTAGTATATTTGTTTAGATCAATAAGGTGTCATACCAGCAAGTGGGAAAGTTGCTTAGTTTACGCCGCCCCTGTGTAACATATCTTTTATAAAAAGAGAATATATGATGAGATCAATCAGGTGTCATACCAGCAAGTGGGAAAGTTGCTTAGTTTACGCCGCCCCTGTGTAACATATCTTTTAGAAATAGAGAATATATGATGAGATCAATAAGGTGTCATACCAGCAAGTGGGAAAGTTGCTTAGTTTACGCAGCCCCTGCGTAACATATCTTTTAGAAATAGAGAATATATGATGAGATCAATAAGGTGTCATACCAGCAAGTGGGAAAGTTGCTTAGTTTACGCCGCCCCTGTGTAACATATCTTTTAGAAATAGAGAATATATGATGAGATCAATAAGGTGTCATACCAGCAAGTGGGAAAGTTGCTTAGTTTACGCCGCCCCTGTGTAACATATCTTTTAGAAATAGAGAATATATGATGAGATCAATAAGGTGTCATACCAGCAAGTGGGAAAGTTGCTTAGTTTACGCCGCCCCTGCGTAACATATCTTTTAGAAATAGAGAATATATGATGAGATCAATAAGGTGTCATACCAGCAAGTGGGAAAGTTGCTTAGTTTACGCCGCCCCAGGGCCTCTCCAACCTAATTGGATTTGTGATTCCATAACTCACCGATCTGTCTCGCTATATCTTCCCTCGGTCCACCTTATCAAACTTATAAAATGTAAATTTAATTTCATAATATTTAAATAATTATCACCGTTCAAGTGAACTTTAAGTTGTTGCGCAACGTATTTATCTCATAAATGTAGTTATCTTTAATTAATATATTTTTTTAATAAGATAAAAAAGAAGTAACTTTTTCTTTCAACTGGCCGTAATTAACTAAATTAACCAAGTCATTATATCAGACTTATGCGGTCATCACGTTCAGACAATTTTCTTTTATTTCGTTGTTACAAAACATTATGGCAAAAAAAACAAAAATATTTTACATAGATATCAATTATTACGACCCTGTGGAAGGATGAGAAAAGCAATTTCTTTATCTTCAGTCAGTATAATTTGAATAACTTTTATATTTTAATGATCAGTTACATATATTCTGTATAATACAAGTATCTATTAGAAAATCAGCTATTGATGCTGTACTCATGGTTCGATTTTCAAAAAATTCCCTCTGATGTCCATCGGTCCTATCTAGAAAATGACAAAGATGAGGTCCGTTCAAAGTTTTATATATACACACACTTCTCTGGTACTCCTAAAGAGGCCCCAGTTTGTGCCTTATCCGTTACCCAACTTGATATATAAGCTTTTTATGTAAAAAGAAAGATCAAGTTCGTTAATGGCTGAAATCGGACGAGTAAGAGGGGGTTCATAGCTAGGCTAATTTCGAAAATCCTAAATATCTCCGTGATTATACGTCAGGTCGAAAAATTATGTAGAACCAATCTTATTGAACACTTAATGTTCTCTATATATTTTCTGTATCCTGAATATTAACCGAGTATTGAGAGTTAGTCTTCTCCCACTCATGCCATACTAACAATAACTTGTTATATCATGAGCCACTTTATTGGAAGCTTAAATACGAAAAATTGTTTTCTTTGAACTTATACTGTAGGTGGCGGATCGAAATATGTTGTTTGATGACTTCGTCATTTAAGGTTTAACGTTCTCGAATAAGTTTATTTCACATATAATATACTTGATATTTAACCCTTTCATTCAACACTAACGTTCACCGACGTTAATTGTTGAAATTGGACAAGGAATTGGTGAGGATGGTTAGACCGGGGGGGGGGGGATTTGAAAATTCATAATAATCCCATTATTATTATCGAAAAATGTTATAGAAACAATCTTTTTAAACTTTTGATGCCTAACAATTGTTGTTCTATACGTTTTTTCGTAGCTCAAATATTAATCGTTTATTTTTACTTTCTTGTTTCCAGCATTCAGAAAAACCTTCATTTCTATTCATCGAGTTTTGACTTAGTAGAGAATATATGGGTAGGCAGTGGTGGATGATAGTTTACGCAGACGGGCGTTTTTTCTGGATCTCAGATATGTTTTTATAATACTACAAAAATGTATTAAGAAATAATTGAAATAAAATTTTAAACATATATATATATATATATATATATATATATATATATATATATATATATATATATATATATATATTAGGAAGACCATATATTACCATTAAAAGTATACATTTTTATCTAAGTGTAATTATATTTATCATACAGCCACGGTTTCAAACTATTTTGTGCCTCGATAGAAGCAAAGATAAGGAACTTAGTTGCTAAAGCTAGTAGGATAATGGTATAATTGTAGCTATGATCAACTGCATTATGTTTTTGCACTATTGCATCTGAATCTGCTTCTCAACATCATCCTACAGTTTACAGTGTATACTACTGAAAAATAAGAAGATAAAATCCAATTTTGTTTTCTTTCTTCCTTTTTTCATTCTTCAATTTATTGTACATTGATTGTTTCAATAAATTCTAAATTTTTCCAATGTATTATGGACATCCTTATTTGACAAGATAAATATATGGCCTTTTAATCTAATAACTGTTGCCAGTGTTATAATAGTAACATAATTAGGAACTTTGCTAATGCTCTTCATGTTATTTATACTCCTGATCGAAAAATAAGTCAGTGTTTTAAGTAAAAACTATATTCTAAATAACTATTTATATTTATATTATTATATTATTTAAGACAAAAAAAATATAGAAACAACTGAATATTACGAGTTTTTAAGTATTATATTTTAAGTAATTTATGACTGCTTACTAAATGTTTTTACGGTTTGCAATTGAAACCGATAGGTTCTGTTGAAAGATAATATTTTTTCATTACTACACACACATGGAGAGTTTGACATCTTTGAAAATATAGCATGTTAAGTGTTAAGATGGATTAAGTTCAAGGTTTAATTAGTTAACAGAAAAACAAATCAGTAATACGTTTTAAATTACACTTGGAGGTGTTAAAAGCTCAAAAAAAAAGGATAACACAACTTTTCTTTCTTCTGTTTTGATTCTTCCATTCATAATATCTACCTGTAAATAAAATATTGTAAACTATATTCTTTACCAAAAAAAAAATACTACTTTGGTGGGAAGTCAATTGTACACCTTGACGGATTCCCTTCAGTAATCAGGAGGCAATACAGACCAAAATTTGCTACTTCTTAATTCAGGCAGCTACTCAATGTCCTTGCGTTGCCGAGTGAGGGTCGTCAGGGTAACGAAGATAAATCACACCTCAAAACTCAGAGAATACAGGATTAGATAAAATTTAGAGTGCAATCACGGGAATTGAACTTGGAAGAATTTTGTTTTGTACATATCGACCCCCAGTGTTTTGGACACTGAGCAACGCTTAAAAAAGTATATCTACCATACTGTATAAGCATTTACATCAAATAGAGAACAGCACAATTAAGCAATAAGCGTTTGAAACAATAGTTAGAATTTAGCTTATAGCAGAATCAAAATCTAATTAGCATTTTTTTTTTATTTCATTGAAGATTTAAGGGACTTCTGTATTCACTTATTCGATATATCATCAAATCCAGGCCTCTGCTTTCAGCTGCCGAGTTCATTGGTCCATATTTTGTTTCAGAAGAATTATGTTTTTTTGGTGAAAAACCTTCAAATTGGGGCCATTACTATCCGGCCAAGTGAGTGTGACCTGTCTCTTGTATGGCCTTATGCCTTTCACAATTTCAGTTTTAATCACTACCAAGCTTGATATATAAGCGTTTCATGCAAAATTGAAGAACAATGTCGTTAACATAGTTAAAATATCTCCGTTATTATAAGTCAGATCGAAAAATTGTATAGAACCAATCTTATTGAATATATATTTACATATAAATATTATTATATACAAATTCTCCCTAAGATGAATATTAATGGAGATATTTGAATGTTTTAGTTTTCAGCCATCTGCAAACCCCTGCTTCTAATTATGCAATATTAACAACAAGCTGTTATATCATGAAGCACTTTGTTCTAAGCTTGAATGCCAAATATTGTTCTAAAGAGACGATTATTATCTGAGATACTTGTAAATTCGTTGTGTGATGACCTCAACAATGAAGATTTTACTTCTTCTGAAAAAAGTTTATATTATATTTTATCTATGCCTAACTCAATATTGAACCGGGGCTCATGTTAGCCATGTTAAAGCGTGGTCCTTTAATCTCACATGGTAAACCTAGAGTGGCGAGTTCGATTCCCGCCCTGGGCAATAGGAATTTATTCAGTGACGGAATTCACTAAATAAAATCCTTAGTCACACCCTGGCTAGAAAGGGGTGGTAACCTGTAGAAAACCCGTCCCAATTAGCCTTAGTTGCAAAAAGGGGACGTTAATAAATAATTTAATTTATTTTTTTCAATATTGAACCGTTTCAGACAACACTAAATATAATAATTGTTATTTGCTGAAATTGGGCCAGGAATAAGGGATGATTCGAAAATTACAATATCCCGTTATTGTGAGTCGGGTCGTAAAATGTTTTAGAACCAATCTTGATAAACTAATGATGTATTACAATTGTTATTCCATGCATTTTCCTATCCCAAATATTCGTACCTTCTTGTTTTCAGACTTCCGTAAACCCTGACTTCTACATCAGATTGATTCTTAAAAGTAAAGAATAGATTGGTGAGGGGGAAATCAATAGTGTGTCATGCCAGTACTTGGGAAATTAGCTTAGTTTACGCTGGCCCTGCGTGACGTACTTTCACCATTTTCTGGCCATAGTGTGTGAAATCACCTACAACATATTGCATGACAATTTCAAGTCTTTGAAACATTAATTCTTTTAAGCTGTTCATGTTTATTTACGAGAAATCTGTTAGAATTGATACATTTACTGTTCCATTTTAATTTTTATATTAACAACTGTTTGATAGTTATCTTGTAAAACTCTCGATGTATTTTTCATACCGTGGTTTACAGCGGATGTCTTGACCCGTCTATGACAGGCTGGAAATAATAAATATTTTGTTTTTCATCAAAATACAATTATTGCATCTCAGCATGAGTACTTAATAATATTATTTAATTCTTTTCAGGGATTCGGAACTACCAATGAATAGTACGAGGCGGTGGCCGTTGGCATTTTATTAGCAGATTTACCATAAGGGAAATCAGCTATTGAAGTCGTACTCATGATGGGACTTTCGAAAATTTGAAATATTTCCGTTACTATACGTCGGATCGAAAAATTGTATAGAATCAATCTTATTTCAAATTACATTTACTATAAATATTGTTATATACATTTATTCTCTATCTTGAATATTAACCAAGATATTTGCATTTTTATTAAATCTGGGTGGATAACGGGTGAGTGAGTTTCCCGCCAAAAGCTAGTTCGGCCGCAACTGTTCGGCTATCGTATGGAGATTTCTCTGTTGTAAAGCTTCACTTGGGGAATCTGCTTATTTTACGCAGCCCCTGCGTGACGGACTTTTTTAAGCATTTTGAATTTCATACAAGTTAACTATATTTCGTTAAAAAGTATATTCTGGACACAATGAGAGGCATATGTTTTCAATGAAATGAATTTTAATAAATGTATGTTTTATAAATGCAATTTACTCTTTTCATTAAACCAACATCAAATAGAAAAACATTGAGGATGATATTGGAAAACATATGTTTTCAATTCCTGCTAGTTAGAAAGTTGAATACTCATATCGTTTATGTTGTACCATAGAGTATATTGGCGGACAAATATGAATATCAGGTTAAAGTCATATTTGGAAAGTAACGCCTCGTAATATTGTATAATTTATACGATTTAATTATTGTTGATTTATTTTTTAATTGGTTAGGATGCTTTAAAACAGGAAAATACAATAAATGAAATAATAATAATCCAGTCTCTCCAAATTTAGCTTATTTCAAAGCAATTGATTACAAAATTTTACGTGTCCCAAACTTAGTTTTAACTATCGCCCAATGACGAAAAGTCAACTGCTATAATTTTAAGATAGTGAATTCAACCAATTCTAATTACTTGTATTAATTTAGTACAGCTGCCGATCAGGTATTGAACTATTCCATTAAGTTTACGATATGTATTTCATCTAGTTTAAAATAAATATACGTCATGCAGGGACTACGTAAACTAAGCAGTTTTTCCCCACGCTCGAATGTCACTAGCACAGTGTCGTCTTCCCAAATATTCTTTATTTCGAAAATACGAATAAAGTCAAAATTCAACAAGAAACGTTGAAAGTACGAATAATTCGGTAAATATATGAGCTAAGAAAAAATGTATAAAACGACAATTGTAGACTATGAATAGTTTAAAAAAAGATAGGTTCTATAACATTTTTCTATGCCTAATAATAAAGCAGATATCTTGAATTTTCGAATCCCTCCCACTTCTAACACCCCCCCCTAGCACTTCTTCGATTTCACCCATTAATTACTATGAACTAAATTGTTTCAAGAACTGATGTATGGTATAGATGATATAAACATTTTCGAGTTAAGAACGCTAACTGATGTCCTCACACAACGTATGAATCTCACATAATAAATGTCCGTTCAAAAACAATATTTAGTATTTCAGCTTCCAAAAAAGTAATTCATAATATAACTACTTATTTTTAATGACATGAGTAGGAGTGAAGGTATACTAAAGGCTGGAAATTAATTAATGCGAATATAGCGATAATTGATATATAGAAAAGTAAATTTTCAATACGATAGGTGCCATGCAATTTTTCGATCCAATTCATTATATCTGTCATATTTTTAATTTTCGAAATCCCCCACCCACTGGATCGATTTCAGACATTAATGCACTTTATTTCATGCATTAATAAACTTTAGTTTTACATAAAACGTTTACATACCGCTAAACAGTTAATAGCCAAAAACACATATAGTTTTGAATAGACCTCATTTTCGTCATCTAGGTAGGATCGATGGACACTTAGGATTTTTTTTTTTTCGAAAATCGTGTCATGAGTACAACCTCAATAGTACTTAAGGGACATCTGTTAAAAGAACTTTTTTTTTCTTCATCTTTAATAACGAAGTTAATGGCTCATGAGAAGGAAGCCTTGAAAAATGTTGAACGAATATGGAAGGAAGATTTATTAGGTATGAAGTACTTATTTTAGAACGACCTTCGCAATTAATAACTGGAAAATATTGTATAATTGGTTCTGAACGACAATTAAAAGAATAACTTAACCACCTTTTTAGACATCTTCTGTACTACATTGCACCAGCGCAGTAAAAGAATTTCCCAATGCAATATTTTTAGAAATAATCTTATGTAAATATATTACTCAATTCATTTACGCCTCCCTTCAATAAATCAGCTATGGAAGGTGTACTAAACCAATTTTTGATAAATCTCAATCCCAATTATTGTAACATTAATTAGTGGAATTTGTAAGTTGGATGATAATGATCATAAAAGCAATTAAACATAAATTTATGGCACATTATACACATCTAATAACTGCAGCTTTTCCAAGTACAGGGCGTTTTCAAAACGCCTGTAGGAAAGAGAAAATCTCTTTCCTTGCTAACCATGCGTACCGTAACATATCCACAAATATTGGGGATGACAATTGGTGATGATGAATGAAATAAATTTTAATACAATCCTCTCTAGATGATATTTTGCGATTCTGCTTAATCAAATACGAGCAGCTTTGGAGACGCTTGATTGACGCCCCTCGGGACGACAAACGATTATGAAACTTTTAGATCGCGTCCTCAAGCAGGCTGCCACAGGGGGACCTGACACCTGACCTCCCGGTTACAATTGGACCCTTCAGTCTACTGGAGACAACTCCAGGTTCTCCTTGGTTAAAGGGGTTGTACATCGAGTTGATCACTCACTACGTAAAAACTCTGATCACGAATCCCTTGAGTCTCGCTCGGGGCGATTCTAAAAGTTCTATAATGCCAATCGAAATGTGTGTATATATATGGTGTTGTTTTTTTTTTGGAGGTTTGGTCAAAGTTGGTGAAAGAAACTTCTTAGCTTATCCCGATATTCTGAGAATGTTATTTTCTCTTCTTCAGTGCAAGACTAAAGAAAAGTCCATCACGCAGGGGTTGCGTAAACTAAGCAGATTTCCCACGTGATGTATTACAATAGAGAAATTTCACGAGAGCCAAACAGTTACGAAAACGGCCGAACTAGCTTTCGGCGGGAAACTCACTTTCGTCCCCCAAATTTAATACAAACGCAAATATCTCGGTTAATATTCAAGATAGAGAATAAATGTCTATAACAATATTTATAGTACATTTAATTTCCAATAAGATTGATTCTATACATTTTTTCGATCCGACGTATAGTAACGGATATATTTTGAATTTTTGAAAATCCTCCCCTCTAAACTCCCCCTCCCACTGGTCCGATTTCAGCCATTAACGAACTTGATCTGTCTTTTTACATAAAACGACTAAATATCAATTTTGGTAACGATTAAGCAATAATTGCGACCGCTAGAGCGGTAACAGACAAATATATATATATATATATATATATATACAGTTTTGAACGGACCTCATTTTCGTCATCTCCAAGGTAGGATCGATGGACATTTGAAGAAATATTTCGAAAATCTCGTCATGAGTACAACCTCAATAGCTGATTTCCCTCAAGGGAAATCTGCTAATACTTAAAAATTACTATACATATTGCACTAGAGTTACTGGTCGACTAGAGTTACTACTCTAAATGTCGGTATAAACTAAGAAGTTTCTTTCACCAACATTGACCAAACCTCCAAAAAAAAAAAACAACACCATATATAAATATAACCTGGTCGACAACATCAACACAATTATATATGTGTGTGTGTGTGTGTGTGTGTGTATAAAATGGTAACCTCTGTCTGTAAATTGATTTTTTTCTCGAAATTTCACGATACTTTTTCGTTTCACATGTCATAGACACAAAAATTGCAATTTCTTTCTTTTTTGTCTGTCTGCTACCTTTTCACGCATAAACGGCTAAACGGAATTTCATGAAACTTGGTATGAATAGTACTACTAACCCAACTTAGACTATAAGCTATATTAATATTCTCTGAGACGAACAGGAGTGGGGATTATAAGGAAGACCTGAAATTAAAAATAGCGATATTTCGTTTGGTATTGCTTTTTTGACAAATAAGCACATAACAAAATTTGTTCATTTTGTTATTTAGAGTAACTTTTGTTATACACACTTTTGTCGTATACCGAAGTATAAATGAGTTATAGGCTAAAAACTATAGCGGGAATCAATAATTTTAATGGGCACAAAAGAATTAACCGAACTGAACGAAACTCCGTATGTAATTTAGTATTAAAACCTACCTGATAATAAGCTTTATTAACATTTCTAGGGACGAGCCGGATCGGGGGTTATGAGGGAGGCCTGAAATTAAAAACAGCGATATTTCGTTTCCTATTAGTTTCTCGGCAAACATGCACATAACAAGAGTTGTTTATTTTGTTATTTAGAGTACCTTTGGTTGCGTTCTTTTGTCGTAAAATGATGTAAACACGGAATATACGCTAAAACTATAGCTGGAGTCATTAATTTTGTTAGTACTTATTTAAGTGTTTTTAATAAATGCATATAATGAAAAATAATTTTATGTTTCAGTCTTATATGATAGTTCTAAATATGATTCTGATTAGTGAGGTTATAAATCTCCGTTGCACCCTCCTCATTTATTTCTTTTCCCTAGAAAATAACTTTGTTTTTTATTTCCAATAGAAATGTATACTATAAGATCATTTCAATTATTTAATTTGAATAATGTATTATTTAAACAAAGTCATGCTGAATTTGCACAAGGAGTGATAGCGGCAGTTTTTGGAAATCAAACTCTTTGGTTCTGGTAATATATTATCTTATTTCCGATATCTTGATGCATTGAAAGGAATAATAATGAAACGTTAATGGTACTGTCATTATAACAAAATAAAATATACGTTTAAGATCGATATGATTGTTTAAAATATTACTTTGGTTGCAGGGAGGGCTACGATTTCTTCCCCTCACCTAGATTTTTAAATATAAATAAAATTATTTTCAGGGTACCTCTATTATTTAATTTCATCAGAAAGATAAATGATTAAAATAATATTTTGAATCAATAATTTAAGGAAAATAATGTTGATTACCCTTATTACGGGAGCGGAAGTTGACGGAAGGGTAAACAGTTCATTGAGTTTACTTATTTCCTGTGAAATGCTGGCATTACTGGAAGTGATTTCTACTGAGATTTACTATTAAGAATATAATCTTATCTACAAAACGATGCTTGAATTATATGTGCTCGGATTAGTTTTTTACAGGAAATATGTTCATTATAGATGATATTTAATATTAATAAATGCTATCCATGATTATGGTTTGAATTATTCAAAAAAGGTGAGTCAAAAAGTGGAGGGGGATAGATTAGAAACACATTTTCATTTATTCTTAAAAACTAAAATTTATATTCTAGAAGTCCCAAAAGTTACCCTTTAGGGTTGGCTATTTCGGAAAAAAACAATACGTCGTGGAGGGAAGTGTAATTGTACACATTGAAGTCTTGCTATAAAAATACCATCATTAGTCAGTCAAAAATGATTTCCCGGGCACCGCCGGTACCTTAGCAAGGATATATATATATATATATATATATATATATATATATATATATACATAGAATAGTTTCAACATATAATGAATACTACAATATAGCTTATAAACAATCATAGGTGCTTTATAAATCATTTTTTCTTATCGTAAAAATAATTAATATCATCCATATTAAATCATTCAGTTGTGAATGGAAGTTTAACAGTTATCTAAGACAAGTGCTGATACGATTCCTTTTATAGACTATTCTGTAACTTTTCACATCCGGAACCAGCAAATTACCTTCAACTTCAGCATAGAAAAGTTAAGGGCCATAAGCCAACTGAGAGTCTGTAATAGCGAATACATTAAAATATCCCATACAGGTAAATCCCATATCATAAAATCAAACGAATTATGTAAGTGGTGTAAAAAATACATTTACAATAGTCCGAGGCATTACATGCTACATTGCCCTACACTCGTGAATCACAGAGAACAATTTTTACAATCATATACAGTTAAAAACAGGGACGAACTTTCATTGGAATGTATGCTACATGTATATTAACAGTATTGAAAAGCTAAATAACTTATATTACTTTATTAAAAGTATATTAATGTCTGTTTATTAACATTTAATTGTTATTTTGTTTCTGTTTTTTGTTTTCGGAGCTATGGTATATTGCTTATGTATTGTTATATATATTCTACATTTCCTTATAGCCCCCTTATTCCCAAGATCCTTCCTGTGAACATTAGGTTTACCTGTTCACGAGATCAATTAACATCTGTAGTCTGTTGGTACAACATCCTCAAAGTAGGAAATTACAATATTTTTTTTAAAACCGGTTCAAGAGTACAACCTCAATAGCTGCTTTCTCCTAAGGGGAATCTGCTAAAACTTCATGATTTTTTTTTCCTAAACTCATTAAATAAACGGTTACAACAACTTTAGAATCATTAGTTAAACTTGGCCCAAATAAGCAATTGATGAGGCTCAAATACGTGCTTAATATTCAAAGTCGTTTGACCAAGGGCAACCTCTTCAATTAAAAGTAGGTTGAACTAGAACCTGTTCCTTTGTGTATAATTGTATCTGAAAAATTTAGGATTTATTAATTAATTAGTTGTTGCAGTAAATCAGACATATATATATATATATATATATATATATATATATATATACATATATTTAGGACAACATTTAAAGATATTTATTCCAGACATTAAAGAGTGCTTAGGACAAAAATTAATAACAACAGACTTTTACTTGACACAATTATTAACTGGACACGGAACAACAAATTCTTACTTTAATCGTTTTGGCCTAACAGATCAACCAAACTGTTACTGCGACTTAACTACTGAACAGACATACAGACACTTGCTCTATGACTGCAGACTACTAACGGACCAAAGAGAAGACTTTAAATCCCAATTAAAATGCCGACAAGAAAATTGGCCTGTTGAGGAAAAACTATTATTTTATAAACATAATAAACCATTAAAAAAGTTTCCTGAAGAAATGTATGACTTCTTGAAACTGAAATACAGTTAAATTAATTATTCAGCATTGAATCCAAATTTTGTTTTAGTTTTTCTGTTCTTTTTTTTTTCTTTTTCTTTGTTGTATATAATTTTATTGTATAAATATTTTATGTTATTATAGTTTTAAAAAAAAAAAATGTTATGTATCAAGCACACGTTATGTACTAATTACTGTACGGGACGTGTGGCTAATAAACTCCCTTCCTGTAGGGTTACTTCAGGAAGGAAATAAATAAAAAAAAATATATATATATATATATATATATATATATATATATATATATATATATATATATATATATATATATATATATATATATATATATAAACAGTTAAAGCCAATTGTTCAGTTTCACTCGGAACTGGCGAGTAAAAAAAAAATTATTAATGTCAAATGTTTTCAAGAAAGAGGAGATGATGTGTCATCATTCCAAACCGATACTAAACAATCGAATATTAATGACTTTCTTCTGAGTATTAGCACGCTAAATTAATAAAATAAATACAACTAAACGTATTTCTAAATGTTGTGATATCTGCCGGTGACGACGGATTTATAAATATTCATCCATGGCTAGTCTTACTAAATTATCATAATTAACCGTGTTCTTCATAATACGTGACCGGCCTTCACATTCGACTACTCTAGCTGTATATGACCAGAAATAAATTTGCTGCATACCGCACTTCACCTTCTTGGCGTTTACGCGTACATAATGTAAAAAAAAAAAACCATTACTATACCATGTGTACAATACTTTCTATCTTCCTAACAAAATTGGCTTCTAACTTCCAAACAATAAACAAAAGAAGGTCAGTTTGTGAATATCTTGGTTGCTTCTATTTAAGCACTACTGTCATTGAAGTTTTAAACATGGAGGTTTTAAGAGAAACCAGAAATGTCTTATGTCAATAGCGTTATTTCAAAAAAATTGAATTTGTTAGTAATATTTTTGTATAGCCAGCTCAACTCGATGTTCGAATTAATTCAGAAATTATTTCATGAACTTAGTATAGATAACAATTCGTATGAATAGCCAAGAAGTAAACATATCATCATTTCTATAAGCTAACATTAGAGTTCATACATCAGTACCCAGTTACAACAACTACACAGACATAGAAATAACAAACATGCTCTCAGTAACATTTATTCATGCAGAAGTTGACATTATGTTGAAATAATACGGCATCTCTGAAACACTGTACCCAATTGAGTAATGGAAAACTGTTTAGTTATTTATGTATAAATTTATTACCAGACTAATTTAAAATATTGCCAACGACTCTATCATATCGATACAGGATTCCAGAATTTTTAAATAGATTTATGCTTCAATAGGTAAACAAGTTACTCCTCTCGAGATATATATATATATATATATATATATATATATATATATATATATATATATAAAAACACTGGGTTAAGCTCTTTTGATTTTACTTATCATATAAATGGCTTCAGTAATTTTTTATTTCTTTTTTTAGTTTAAGCTACACATTTTTCCAAAACTAATTATTGAGAACAATATAAATTAAAGCATTTTAGGATTTTTAAATAAAATAACTTTTGCTTCAACTTCAAAGAATATTCCGGAAGAAAGCAATATTTTTTCATATGGTTGAATAATGGTCAAAACATTATATGGTCTTCTCAATGTAAAATAAATGATAGGGATTATAAATTATAAATGATATCTTGTTTGATGATTTCAAACAATAATTAGAGGTATTTAGATGCTATATTACTATTATGTTAAATTAGAGAAATGTTATATTACTGTACAAAGTGGCTCACTAATGACATCTGCATACTGAACAGACATCAACAAGTTTGAAAGAAGAATAAATGCAACTTAATGTCAAATTAGAAAGTTAAAAGTAAATAATAATGAAGATAATAACACCAATTATTAAAAGAGTATAGTATATACCATATAATCTTTTAGGCTGCATTCAAACAAAACAAAAAATAATCATTTAAATCCCACCTCGAAATATTTGACTCCACTACTTCTCACTCCAAAACATAAAACACGAGATTGGATTTAATTTCGTTGAAGGGCCATTTTCGCAAAATTTTGTACAAAAAGCGAAGCACAGAGCTCCCTCTTGCATTCAGGCGGGGCTGTATACAAACAATAACCTCAAACAGGTTATAGTAGGTTATCACATCAAGATTCGGCAAGCGTAATGAAACGTTGAAAATGAATAAATACCTGATGGGAACCTAAACTAGTGTTCCCTTAATAAGAAACTAATAGAGGGTGAAGAAAGGAGTGAAGATGCATTATCGATTCACCTATTGCCCCGCATTCTATGGGAGGTGGGAAACGTGACTGGCCCAGTTTATTGACTAGGTCAACAAGCCTGTGCTGTCTAGCGGCAAGCTCACGAACTGGCCAGGTACTACCTGACATCTGCCGACAATCCCGACGAACCAACACTAAAATTAATTAAAATGAAACATAAAATTATTTCAGACTGTTTCCTTAAAAATATTCTTCAAATCCGTCCCACAAATTTCCCACGTGTTGGTACAACACACTACTGATTTCATCTCACCATTTATTCCCTATCCCTAAATATATTTCAGCATATCGAATAACAATTGTAGAGAATCCGTATTCTAACAAGATTGGACCTTTAACATTATTCGTTCCGTCTCATAATAACGAAGATATTTTCAATTTACTGATGCCCCTCCCCGAATATGATCTTTAGTGTTGACTGAAACGGTTAAATATCGATGAGTATGGTATAGATCAAATAAACATTTTCGAGTAAAGAAATAAAATGTTATTTGGTGAGATCATCACACAACGTATTAATATGTGTATTTCATCAAGATCTGTGGAAAAAAATATTTGATATTTAAGCTTGGAATAAGTCGTTTCATGGAATATTCGCTTATTGTTTAAGTGTAATGACGAAAAGTGGGGATTTATCGAAGGCTGAAAACTAAAAAAAAGTCCGTCACGGTAGGGCTGCGTAAACTAAACAGATTTCCCTCGTGAAGTGTAATAATAGATAAATGTACATACTTGTAACACAACACCACCTAGAATATTAAGTGAATAAATACAAACGGTAATAAGGAATCTTTCCCCTCTAGGTGGGAAGCGTCTGAAATGTAAACAAACAGGTCTATCAACCCGACTCTCACCGGAAAGAAAAACAATTACTTTAGATATCAGAATATAACATATTAAATAGATTGAAAACTATTTACTATATCTAGTACTGTAATTTATAATGAATCAGAATAATTTGTATCTCAATCAATCGTCATCTCATGGGTACGATCGATGGACATTTGACGAATTTTTTCAAAACTCGCGTCATGAGTACGACCTCAATAGCTGATTCCCTTAAGGGAAATCTGCTAATCTCACAACTCTCGATTAATATTCATGATAGAGTAATCGTGCATAGGATAACATTTATAGAAAATTACATTAGTAACAAGATTGGTTTCCTAACCAAATTTTTTGTTCTGACTTATTTAAACGGAGATGTTTCGAATTTTCGATATTCTCCTCCTCTAAACGCCCCCCCCCCCTCCCTCTGGAATAATTCAAGCCTTTAACGAACTTGGCGATTTGTTTTACATGAAACCTTATATATGAACATTTGAACATCTTTTGCGAAAATCGCGTCGTGAGAACAACCTCAATAGTTGATTTCCCTTAAGGGAAATATACTAAAAGTCCATTCCGTGAGCCCTGCAAAATAATGCAAATTTCGGTCCTGGTTTTGTGTTCACCATGTATTCTCGATTTCTCCCGTAAAAAAACTTAAAAACAGGAATTAAAATGTATCCTGGGCATGGGATATTTAGCGATTGAAGTTCTGACAATGTGAAAATCATATTATTAGAAATGAGGTTTACTAAAGACTCATACTAAAAACATACAAAGAACGCAATTAATGTTCAAGTTAGAGAAAACATGAATAAAACGATAGTTGTAGGTTAAAGGTTAAAAGAATTTTATTATCTAAAATATTAACAAATAATAATTTACAATAGAAGTAAATACAATTTTTCAAGCTTATTGGCTTTTTTAAATATTCCACATTACTTATATCTATTTTTATTCTAATATCTAAATGTATAATAAGGGAAAAAAATACAAAAAAACCCAAATACAGAAATAAATAAAAATTCTCAATTACAGAACGGTTAAAAGTAATACTGAAGAACTATAAAGATACACAGAAGAATATACATTTGTACAGAAAAAATAAAAGCTCATCAGAGAAATTAAAATGTTATGTGCTAAGTCTCTTATATTTGTAATTCTAGTAATTTAAACTACTATAACTATAATTAACTATATCAGCAATGTGCTGATACTTACTATTTTGACATGCGTCGAAAAAGTGTTCTGCTAACTTAGTTATGTACTCATTTATTGTGGGAATGTCAAGAATTTCATGCATGTGCATGACAGGAGTCCATCGTGGGAATGAACCAATAAATCTTAAACATTTATTTTGAGCCACTTGTAATTTACGCTTATTAGTTTCGCATGTCATTGACCAAATAGGACAGGCATAAAATAAAACAGGCCGTATATATAAGTAGTAGACAAGTTTTTTGTTAGTTATACTTAACCTTGAATTTCTGTTTAGTACAGAAAATAAGGACTGTAGTATTCCAATAGCTTTATTACACTGGGTATTGATGTGGTTAGTGTTGGTAAGTTTAGAGTCTAATATGACTCCAAGATATTTCACATTCTTTGACCAAGTATACCATAGTTGTAGACATTTTCACTTTCAACAGGTTAGGTTGTAATAAGTTACGTAATGTTAAGTATTTTTGTTACATAAATATCTTGTATCTGACTAATAATAGCGGTGTTATTTCGACTTTTTGATTTTCCCCTCCTCTAAACCACCCTTCCACTTCTTTCCAGACCGATTTCAGTCGTTACATAATGTAACTATTAGTTTCGCATGGAACGGTTAAATATTCAGTATCGGTCAAATAAAAAACACGTAGTTTAGATCGCAAAACCTTAAATTACTTAGTTCACACAACTTATTTGCTCACATCTCACTTAGTAAAAGTTCAATGAGAACAATATTTGCTATTATCTAATGTTCTATGATATGTCAGTTTATTATTAACATCACGTGTATACTGATATCTCGGCTAGTATTCAAGTTACAGAAGAAATGCATAGAACAACGCCAGAAAGTTCACTTCGCAAAAAGATTGGTTATATACAAAATAGCGTCATGAGTACAATCTCAATAGAGGATTTTCCTTGGGAGGGAAAACTGCAACTTTTTTTTTATTTCACAGATTTAAGATTCCTTTATGTCATAAACAACGAAGCAATAATTTATTTTACCCATTTTCATCTATTTAAACAAAATTATTCAATATTCTAGCAATATTGGATTTCTAACTCTATTTTGAATTGTTAGTGTAATTCCAAAAAGCTTTTGTCTCAAAATGCCAACGTCCATGAGTCCCACACACATTCTGCTTCGTCTGCATTCTTCAATTCCGCACTCTAGTCAAATAGAATTAAAGAAATGCAGTTTCAGTAGATTGTGCCAACAATGAAAATTTCAGTTTCATTTAAATAGAACAAAATTTCACAAAACAAATAATTTAATTCTAATTCTATAAAACATCATATGAATCTATTGTTGTAGAAAGTTTTTCAACTTATTTATTACAATCTTCTCCATCACTCCTTCGCAAGAATATTCTATATTTAATCTCAACAAAAAGTCTGTCAACCCAGAAAAAAAAATCTTCTTGAAATATTTAATCAATGAACATCATGAAAATGGTAAATTTTAGTTATTAATAATGGACTTATTTTTGGTATACCGCCTTACTCAAATGTTTCAAACCTCTACCAAAATATCGTCTTGATAATCAAAAGAATAGTAATATTAATATGCTCTCATAAAATGTCAATTAATTATCTCTAACCGAACCATCCAATAGAAGTATTTATTGTAACCTTATTTTGAAAAGCTTCCTTTCTATCTTGCCATTCATCAAGTATTTTAGTACAAAAAAAAGATAATTTTGCGGCATCATAAACATATTTACTAAAAAATATAGCATTAGGTAGATTAGTATTAATACAGTGCAATTAGTGCGGGTAGATACCACAGGAAGGCAGCACTAGACAGAGCTACCCAATCGGGGAAGAGAGAGAGATAGAGACTATATGAGACGCCACAGGATAATCCCCAAACGAACTTATCTCCAAGATATCTAAGTGGTTCCCAGGCTTTGGGGATTACCTAGTCTTGGCTAAAGAGAACCTGTTCAGTTCGGCCTAGTCCTTCATTCAGGCACCACCTATTGACACCAGTTCTGCCCTTCAGACAGGCCCAGCTGCCGATCACCGCTGCCAGTCAGCCATTTGGATCATCACTTAGATCCTAGGACTCCAGGACCAGAGAGGACTCCAGAGTCAGCATCTTACAAGAATCAATGTATGTACACCCCCTCCTATCCTCCTACCAAGCAATTGTTATCCAACCACCGTACGATACACATCTATGTAGTCTTTATATTTACGAATAAAGTATTTTTTTTTTAAGTTCTTAGCGCGTTGTGAGATTTGATTGGCGCCCGAAGCTGAGGGACTGGTGCTGCGATTTAAGCTCTCCAAAGCCTCCATCAAGGACACAGGAAGACATCTGTATCTTCAAGATCCAACCAGGAGAAGCCGGAACTGACATCGCAGGAGTATTTCAATACTCAATATCACCACCCAGAACCGAGAAAATTCATCGAGTCTTCAATTCGCTCTGAGAGCTTAAATAGGTACTTAAAAGAAACAAGTCAAAGATACATTGCTTTACAAAAATTAAAGTTGTTAATGGAATATATATTTTCATATTTTAATAATTAATAGTTGTCTTAATATTTGAATTTTTATAAATTATATTCTTAATTATAATAACTTTTCATAAATTATATTTTCATTTTTTTATGTAATTTATTTTAATGAGAAAATTAAGTGATAGACTAAATATTAAGAGACCCTTGACTGACAGTGACACTGACTTAGATATTAAATTAACCGAAACTTTGACTTAAAAATTATTCCCGAGCATGAGAATCCTGAAGAACTAATTTATTTTTGTCAAGTCGTAAGAGACTTGATTACCAGAACATGCAAAGAAGAATATCCCCACCACAAAGTCAACCATGGAAGAATATTTTCCATGGTTCAGTATAGGATAAAGGGTTTAGCCAAAAGATGTTTCCTATGACATACATTTGACACAGTATAACAGATATTAAAACATTATCAATTTGTTTTATTGTTATTTATTTCCTGTTATGGTGTTTACATCCACCCCCACCTTACTTTGCTGTATATTTATCTGCCCCCTCACTCATAAATCACTGTCTGTGAACTTTACGGCCATTGTACACTTAAAAGAGAATAATATGCTTCGTTTTTTCCATTATTGTTCACAAATTTGCTAATCTATATTATTTCGTTTCATTGTTCAGCTCTGAAGAAGGGAACCAACGGTTGCCCGAAACTGTAAGCTAATAAAATTCTCTACAAGAAGAATTAAGAAAACTTTTCTTTAGCCGAAACCCAACTATCCTCTACTACTTTCATATATCAAAAACGGCTAACAATAAAACAAGTTTATAATGTCTTCATCATGTCAATTGGGGCTCTTCCAAGGTGTTTCTCTGGGAGCCAAGATTATGATGAACGAGATAAAAAAAAATACCATAAAAGCTTAACTAAGAAAAAAGAAGGCCTTATTTTCCTGCTAAAATGCAAATCCAACAGAACTCTTCCAAAACACCTACACACTAGTCTGCAAAAATTTAACCCCATCGACGAGAACTCTCCTTTATTCAAGACATTTTCAAAGTCAAGTTTTTGTTTAGTGTCCTCAAATTGGAAATTGCTAACATCAATATAGACATTAAGAACCTTGTAAAACATATTAACAATAAGTTCCACTTGTTAAAAGGGAAGATTGACCCTTCGACATACAACTCTTATTTAAATTTCTTGATTAATATTACACACCACGAAAAAACTCGCCAAAAATACACGTTAAACAAAAAATTCAAAAAAACAATTAATCCGCACACTATTGCACCAAAAGGTGACAAGAACTGGGTGGTAAACATATCAAAGGTCAATCTTCCCTCTAATATCAACAATGTATTAGCTTTAGGTGAAAAATTTGCTTTGCCCGGCAATAGCCACAAGATGATACCTAATATCCTCACCGATGTTGAGTACATCCTTGCATCGTTCCCGTGTAAAGAGGAAGAGCAGTCACTCGAAACAAAATTACTATCATCCTCATAAACCACCTCAAAAAACCCACCCCCGACACACATAATCTACCCAAATCTTTCATACACGACATCAAATCAACTAAACATTTCCTAAAAACACACGTAGACGACATAATTTGCACCCGAGCTGACAAAGGTAACACCACAGTGATCATGGACAAAACAGAATACACTTCAGCCAGGAATGGAAGAGACCTGCTGGCTTCCCCCCCCCAAGCCGCCAGTTTCCGTGACTACTGTAAGACTACTGTACTACCTGGATCACAAACGTCGTCACTTCATTTTAGCCGCCTACTGTACAATATTAGTGAGTTGACCTTAGCTTTTCTTGCCCGGCGACATATATTCCTCATGAATTACTACAGTAAATAATAAAATTCAACCTGAATCATCTTATTGGCAATTATTATTAATATTGTGCTAGTTTTTAACCCACAAAAAGTGTGGCAATAAAAAAAATCTATATACTTTTTATCACTTTACAAAGCCGAATTAATAAAAAATACGGTTTTGTAAATCTAACGATATTCTTCACATTTCACTATTATTGTAATTCCTATTTATTTTATATTTTTACAATTTTTTATACAAGACATTTATCATTCACAATAATTCATTAAAGAATTTAAATAAATAACGTTAAAGAATTACAGATGAAATGATTGTAATTAAATAAGGTAACGTTAAATAATGATACCACCGTATAAAAAATAAATAAAAAAAATGATTTATTAATATTAAAATTAAATTTGTTTTGTGCTTATAATATTATTCTGATTCACTACTGCTAAGCTGCAAATCATCTTCCGACTCGCTCCCATCAATGGCGATTATCATGCTGTCCACAAAATTTTCCAATTGTCCATCTTTTAGCCAATATTCCTCTTCTAAATTGTGGACGTGCCGACAATAACCAGCCCAGTCATCAGCTGTTATTGATCGTAATCCTAAAGGATATGAATAATTAACGGACTTTAACGCCGATATGTCGTAAAATAGTAAAATGTGTTATTGTGTAAAATTTATTTCTTACCTTCATTAGCAGGTTAATGAGTTCCGGGCATGAATGTTTTCAGGTCTGGATTACACGCCCCCTTCCCTTGTTCCTTCGGCCACGCCCCTTCTCCCACTCTCCGGCCACAAGGCTCTTCAATTCTTGGGCGTACTATATACAACTAAAATGACAGGCCTTTTTAATGACAGTACCACATTCACCAAAATTAACAATTACATTACACCCAAATTAGAAAACATTTTCAACGAACACATTTCTGGATTATTAAAGAAAAAGGAAATCGATAAAAAAACCTACTACCAAAACATACGGTCTCCCGAATATCCACAAACCCGGTAATCCCATCATATCCAATATCGTCACACTCTCCACTAAACTTAGCAAATTCCTCCTTCCCGGAATCCAGTCCTTGAGTCACCGAAATCCTTTTACCATCAAAAACTCGTTCGAACTCCTCAATAAATTATCCAATTTCAAAATTCCCAGCAATCACCTACTTGTTTCCTTTGATGCCTCTTCCCTTTTCACTAACATCCCCATCCAATAAATTTTGGATATTATCAGAAAAAACTGGCACACCATAGAACAATCTATCACACTCTCTTCTGACTCCTTCTTTCAATCCCTCTCCCTCTGTTGCAATAATGGCTATTTCGTTTTTAAAGAACAATTTTACAAACAAATTGAAGGGCTCGTCATGGGAAATTGCCTCGCCCCCGACTTAGCATCGATCCTTCTCAATGACCTCTTAGACCATATAACCACCCTACACAATAATGACATTTTCTTCATATCCCTTTACGTTGATGACCTTTTTCTAGTCTCAAACTCCCCGACATACTAAAATCTTTCAACTCCTACCACCCACGCCTACAATTCACTTACGATGTTGAGACGAACAATAAACTCCCCTACCTCGACATTTTACTGATCAGACAACCTGATTCCACCATTATTACTGACTGGTACACAAAACTGACTTACTCAGGACTTCTAAATTTTTACTCAGCACACCCATTCCACCAAAAACGAAATGTGGCAAAAAATCTCATACACCGAGTCCTCTCCATATCCCATATCCCCCCAAAATATAAACAAACTCACAAACAAAAACACCGAGAATCACACCTCGACTTCCATTTTTCGCTCCATAACATACCAAAAACATGTCACAAAACCAATAAATAAAACCTTAAAAGAAATATTTCCTTCAATTAACTTAGGGCTCACGACAAAACACCTAACTGTAATGCAGTATACATCGGAGAGACTAAACAAATCCTTAAAAACAGACTATACCAACATAAACGCACCAGTAATAAAGAAGAAATAGACAGCTCCGCCCTCGCTCGATGGACGCAATAACAAACAACCATACCTTTGACTTTAGCAACACATCCATACTTGATACACAAAAAAATCACCACAAACGCCTAACTTCTGAAACCTTCCATATCAACATGGACTTCAGAAATTCCACCTGAGGCTTGCAAAACGCCGACTTCAGTGGGTTGATGGTGGCTCCATGCTGACTAAGTCGCCTGAAGACTTCTTCGAAGTGTGCCTGATGTTCCTCCTCCGATGCTGAAGCAACAAGGATGTCGTCAAGGTAGACGAAAACGTACGGCAAGGCGAGAATGCTATCCATCAGGCGCTGAATCGTCTGAGCGGTGTTGCGGAGACCGAAGCACATCACTAAAAATTCAAAAAGGCCGAAGGGAGTGATGACCGCAGTCTTTGGGATATTCTCCTCTGTTCCAGGCTGCCAAGGACACTTGGTAGTAAGCGCGGTTCAGGTCTATCTTACTAAAGATGGTTTTCCTGAAGAGCTTGGTGTTGAGGGCTTGAATGTTGGGGACGCTGTCAGGCAAGGTCTGGGCGTAGAGCCAGGGATAGTCCCCACAGATTCTCAGCTTGCCGCCTTTTTTCTTCACTATATGAAGGGGGCTCAATTCAATTGATTTTGCATCGAGAACATTATCCCCTACTGACCAGAAATATTCAACAATTGAAAAAAAATTTTTAGCAGTAGAAGGACTTGAAGGAGTAGAAGGACAATTAGAAAAATAAAATTTCTCTTGTAATAAAAAAAAAAAAACACACCTCGTCACGTAATATAACTTGATAATAAATAAATAAAAAGATAAAAAAAACTGTCCACGCACTCTCAAAAAAGCTTTAAAAAAAGGTCCACCACGTTGCAATAACGGTTAACACACTAACTAAAAGGTAACTTTTAGGTTACTCACAGTGTAACCACTTTATAATTACATTATTTATGTTAGTTTTAAATTGTCATCTGTCGGGCAACACTGTCGCCGGTAGCCCGCCTTGGCTTGTAACCTTTCCCTGGCTTGACAGTTGTTGGAGAAGGTTAAATTGAAATGGATGAATTGCCGTAACATTTCTTCCCCCCCAATGACCCCGTCACATAAGCGGACAGGAGGACGTATGGTTCGTCCCCGTTGGGTCATGGTATTTGATGGAGGCTGATCGGCTTCTATGGCGGGGGCATTTTCAGATGTCACGTCATGTGGTAGAAGTTTTTGCTGTGTCCTGACCGGGTCGTTGGCATCCTCCAAGACATGGGCTGGCTTGACCCTGTCGATGGAGACCGTCTTCTTTCCTGAGCCGAGGAGGATCATAAATGTCTTATCTCCTCTCTCCAGAACCGGGTGTGGTCTGGTGTAGGGTTGTGTGAGGGGTTTCCTCACTGCATCGTCTCGCATGAAGACGTGGGTGCAGGTCTTGAGGTCTTTTGGGGTAAAGATCGTCGGGGCTGGACTGGTGCGGTGTGGGGCAGGCTGTAAACGCTGAAGGTTCTCGCGGAGCTTGCGGAGAAAGTAATCCGGCTCGTCTGGTTGTGTGGTCCTTTCGAGAAGTTCCCAGGGGAGTCCTAGGGGCTGACCAAAAGTCAACTCTGCCGCACTTGTAGAGTTGTCGTCCCGAATGGCGGCTCTCAAACCGAGGAGGACTGTTGGTAGCAGCTCGGTCCAAGAGTTTGAATTGATGAGGGGGGCGGAATTGATGAAGCGGGCTGTCTTCAACGACCTGTGCCAAAGCTCTACCATGCCGTTTGACTGCGGGTTGTATGCTGTGGTCCGACAGTGGCGAGTTCCGAGGAGGTGAAGAAGTCTATTAAAAGCTCGCTCTCAAACTGCTGATCCTGATCTGTCGTGAGCCTAGCAAAGACGCCAAACCTGCTAATCCATGCGACGAGTTAATGGTGGACACTTTACGTTACCAGTCTAAAGACATCATTACAATACATGACACATTTTCAAAGCGACTATTTACCAGACTAGTAAACCAGTGAAACGCCATAGATGTACTACACACGCTGGAAGAGTATTTAGAACATTACCCACGACCTACAGTAATTCGCATGGACAACGGGAAGGAATATGACACATTAATTATGAATATGAACAATTTAATTCTTAACTTATTACAGAGTCAAATAACAAAGCCCACTTGACTACTCCCATGCACCCCAATCCATTTTAGCGAACCGTACTAACTCTACCATGATTGAAATCCTTCAAGCTATCAAAGAAGAAGACCTAAAAATCACACTAACAAGGGCAACAAGATCACCGAAAACTTTGTAGAGCAATATCACGACAGAGTCAAAATTATGCCAAAAATAGCACACGAAAATATTACTAGAGAAAAAGAAAAACGTACAGAAAAACTAAACGAAAATAGGGAAGAGATCCCATATACCGAAGACAGTCCTCTGTACACTAAGGCTAACACACGGACTAAAAATAAAAATCCTTATAAAGAGTCAGTCTTATGCAAAGAAAAGAACAAAACATACAAGGTACATAAAGACAACATTCAAAGAAAACGAAAAACTTACATAAAACCAACAAAAAATGTCTTATCTGTTTCAGATGAGAACTCAGATATTACTGACTGTAATTCTCATATATCAGACATGTGACGCGCTTAAAGTGACTGACGTAAGTACTGCACCAGGTATCCCACATGTTAAACTACCTCCAGCATACATACTAGACAAGTACTATACGATAACATTTTATATTGACTATCAACAATATTACAACGAACTATTAAGACTGAATAGCCAACTATATAAATTCTCGTCACCAGACATGTACAAAATTACACTTAATCTGTTGAAATTAACAAAGTCGCAATTTTCACTAATACATTCGTATAAATATAACCATAATATACATAAAAGAGGAATTGTAAATGGATTAGGGCTGGTTAGGGGTGGTTAGGGAGATCAGATTAGCTGGTTAACAGGGAATCAAGACGCTGTTGACAAAGAACACTATGACAAAATCATACAACTCGAACACAATAACTACCAGATAGAACATAATATTGAATACCAGGCATAATCCGATAAAGAGTTAATCAAAACCTTTCAAAAAGATATTACTATATTTAACACTAATATTAACAAAATCAAAGCTATAAACTCTGTACTCTCAAAGGACGAACTACAATTACACTTACTAGAATTACATGACATGCACTCATACCTTTATACCAAAATTACAAACTTAATGTAAACTATAGACGAGTGTAAAAACGGTAAATTACACCACACACTCTTTCAACAAATCAATTTTACACAATTTCAGGACATTACTTTTATTTCTTCTAAATCTGAAATCCTTTGGCTAACATCCCATACTCATTGTGCTCTCTATGATGACCTATTACATGTATTTCTTCAGGTCCCATTATATTCAAACCCTGTGGACATTTATGCCCTTATATCATACCCAGTACAGCATACGAGACTTATAACAACACTTGCTCCACACCCACATGTACTAACTGTAAATGACAAATATAATTATGGTAATTGTAATTATATTGATAGTAATTTTTATTGTAGTAATGTAAAACCTATTCTAGACAAATATATATATATATATATATATATATATATATATATATATATATATATAATTTATTTGTAGGTCATACACATAATTGTACAAGTATATCTATAAATTCACATAGTTTTATTAAATATTATGACATAGCCAATATATATGTTAGTTATAATTATAGTGTTATTCATGTAAATAAGAAAATTACGTCTCTGCCACTAGGCTCAATAATTTATCTAAATTCAAATGAGTCCATTGAGGAATCTTTACCTCCTAACACTGTTCATCTAGATATAAACGTTCTAACTGTCAATTCTGAACCCATAGGCATTAAAGATCTTAATGTAATGTTTTCAAAATCTGGAGTCAATGAATCTATCTGAAATAGAATATCAAGAATTATCTTTAACTCTCATAAATTTCAATTTTATAGATTATATAATCTACATTAGTTTAGTATACATAATATTCTTTAATGTATATTCCATTATCACTCACTGTAAATGTAAAGCAAATGTAACACAACGGTTGTCAGTACCTTCTCCAGTATCATCTCCAGTTCAAGCAGAAATAAGTTTGGATCCGTACCACATCTTCGCCCGACCTCTTCATCCTCAGGGGACTTCGGATCTTCAGAAGGGAGGACTTAGATCCTAGGACTCAAGGACTAGCAGCAGATTCAGCATCTTACAAGAATCACTGTATATAAACCCATCTTTTCCTCCTCCCAAGCAATTGTTATCCAACCTCCGTACGATACATATCTATGTAGTCTTTATATTTACGAATAAATTATTTTCTTTAAGTTCTAAGCGCGTTGTGAGATTTGATTATTAATGGCGTCGCCTCAAGAGGTGCAGCACATATTCCCGTCCATCTCTCTCTCGCTCTCTCTCTGTCTACCGAAAACAGCCTTTACTTGAGATCTCACTAGTTAAGTAAATAAGTTATTAGTTAGTTATTAGTTTTATATATATATATATATATATATATATATATATATATATTTGTCTGTTAACGCTCTAGCGGTCGCAATTTTTGTTTAATCGTTTTATGTAAAAAGGAAGATCAAGTTCGTTAATGGGTGAAATCGGACCAGTGGGAGGGGGATTTTTGAAAATTCAAAATATCTCCGTTATTATGCGTCCGATCGAGAAATTGTATAAAATAAATCTTATTGCAAATTAAATTTACTATAAATATTGTTCTATACATTTATTCTGTATCTTGAATATTAACCGAGATATTTACATTTGTATTCTGCGTGTGGTCGGCAGGAGTCGGCTATGTTCGGACTTTCCGCCGAGAGCTCTGGCAGCCGTTTCCGTAACTATTCGTCCCTCGTGAATAGGTTTAGAGGTTTCTTACTACTACAGTTGTTATTAGGCAGATTTCTCTATTGTAAAACTTCACGTGGGAAATCTGCTTAGTTTACGCAGCCCCTGCGTGACGGACTTCCATATTGCTACCAAGTCCCTCTATCCGACACTACAATTTTCAGTAGGCACTACTCCTAAATTAAATCTCCTCCTTGTTATCAGTGAATATTTTACAAATAGTCAAGATAACATGGTTTTAAATTGGAATCGATAATAATGGACTAATCTACATTTATTCACTAATTTACAGATTACTCAATGCCTTACGTTAACCAATTCACATAATTCAGCTAATACAAGTGTCAATAGCACAAGTAAATTATATATATATATATATATATATATATATATATATATCTGTTAACGCTCTAGCGGTCGCAATTTTTGTTTGATCGTTACGAAACTCGATATTTAACCGTTTTATGTAAAAGACAGATCAAGTTCGTTAACGGCTGAAATCGGACTAGAGGGAGGGAGGGGGATATTCGAAAATTCAAAATATCTCCGTTATTATGCATCGGATCGAAATATTGTATAGAACCAATCTTATTTCAAATTAAATTTACTATAAATATTGTCATATACATTTATTCTCTATCTTGAATATTAACCGAGATATATGCATTTTTATGAAGTCTGTGGTCGGGTATAGTTCGGATTAGGTCGGCCAGTTCCGTCATTGCTCGGCTCAGGCTTCTTCTAACCTTTCCTGTCGTTTCTAACCTTACCTTACCTTCGTTACTTTATGAGATTTTTGCAAATACGTACTGTTCATCCGCCCCCCCCCCCCTTCTTTAGCTCCTGGACTACTAAAATTTGAGTTATTAAAATATAAATTATTCTTACAATTCAGAAGCCGTTTCAGTTGGGAATTTATTTTAATTAATTGAAAGATTTCTCATTACCCTTTGTATTTAATCACGGAGGTATTGTGTTACCAGTATGCAGATTTCTCTATTGTAAAACTTCACATGGGAAATCTGCTTAGTTTACGCAGCCCCTGCGTGACGGACTTTTTTCTTCTTCTTTTTTTAATTGCAATGGAATGGATTTGAACCATTATAACGTTTTATAGAGGTATTTTGAAATCCCGAGCTCTTGTAATGCGTATGCCAAGGCCCAAGGTTGCGTAACGATATATTGTCGTTGGCACTTTTCACACGTGTAGCGATCAACGATATATACCTTAAAAGGGTTAATTATCATTATTACATTAGCTGAGCTAAAATGACAATAGCGTTTGAGACTGTACTCTGTAGTGGACCCATCAGATTTAATTACAAATCCCCATTCATTGATATCCAGTTGTGTTTATTCGACTTGACTACATCAAACACTTCTCTGTCAAAGGGAAAACCTATATATTCAATACACGTGGGTTTTGGAAACCACACTCCGATTGGACAGAACAAAACCCTTAATTACAATGCTTGATTAATACCAGATGAACAGACATGACCCCTTTATTAGTGGATATAGCCAGTATATTGAAACTCTCTACCATAATAGGAGAACGAATAATTCTTAATATCTATCTCTAAATGTCTATTCCATCCTTCAATAAATCTAATCTCCTTTAATATAACGATTGTTTTCTTTAATACAACCTCTACCTTTTAGCAGATTTTTCTAAAGGGAAATCAGCTATTGAGGTTGTACTCATGACTTGATTATTCAAACCTTTCTTCAAATTTCCATCGATCCTACCTAGTAGTTGACGAATATGAGGTCCATTAAAATTATATATATATATATATATATATATATATATATATATATAAAATTGTAACCTCTGTCTACATTGATTTCTTTTCTCGAAATTTCACGATACTAATTTCGTTTCACGTGCCGTTGAGACGATAACTGCAATTTGTGGCTTTGGTGTCTGTCAGTTACCTTTTCAAGCCGAAACTACTCGCTACTTCCGACTTTTATGAAATTTGGTAAGTGAATAAGTACTGACCCAACTTAAACTTTAGGCTATATTAATATTCTTAGAGATGAACAGGAGTGGGAGTTAAAAGAGAGGTCTGAAACGATAAATCGCGATGTCTTTTTCTATTGGTTTTTCGACAGATGTACGTAACAGAAGTTTTTTATTTTATTTTTGTACAACGCTGGATTGAATTCTTTCAATTTGGATTGAATACTAACCGCTTAATGTTTAGCCTGGTCCACTAAACCTACAAATTCCTACAAAATCCAAACCCTCCAATTCAGAATACTCCGCAAAATTACAGATTCCCCATTTTACATATCCAATTTAACTCTCCATAACGACCTCAAAATTCATTTTGTCCATACCCTCGCCAAATCCCGATATCAGAATTTCCACTCTCTCCTTCCCGCACATCCTAATCCTTTAGTCGAATCACTTTCATCTACCCATATTCCAGAAAACCCAAGGCGACGTCTGAAGCGTAAGTGGCCTAGAGATCATCTCGTGTAGTGTACAGCTTAACTCCATAACACAACCCATTGTTCCCTCCATTGTGGGTATTGTCAATGGACAACTTCCCACCTCAAGACAATAATCAAACCATTGTTATTATCATATCATTTGCTTGTAATATTTAAATATATTGTTCCAAATAAAAGAATAAATATTAAAAAAAAAATGTTTAGCCGGAAAGACTCAGTAATAGTCCATCGATTGTCCATGTTTCCAGAAAACTGTAAAACTAAATAAATGTAAATTAGCATACGGGAAATGGAAATGGAAAGGACTTATTATAGGTTTGCGGTGATTTTAATTCACTCTTATTATTCAGTTAAAATATTTCCCAAGTAAAGTGTTCTTAGTAATGGCACTTAATGATGATGAAGTTTGGAAAAGAAAAGAAAAAAAAAAGGAAAAAAAAGTAAACAGCAGATTTTCCAGGTTCTGGAATAACGCGCTGAACATCTCATCTCACCGCCTATTTTCTATTTCTCCCAAAGTAAGGAACCTATATAGATAATAACTAACATATTACATGAATAGAAGTGGGGGTATACCAAAGGCTGAAAGCAAAAGAAAATACAAATTAATCATTTTTTTTGTATGAAATGGTTAAATATCGAGTATGAGATTCATTAAATAAAAAAAGTCCGTCACGCAGGGGCTGTGTAAATTAAGCATATTTCCCACGTACGTTGCGTATTTGCATTTATCTCAAAACGTAATTATTCAATGATAATAATATTTGGTGTATAAACTTCAAATAAAGTTCTTCATAACATAATAGCATATTGATAATATGAGATGAGTAGGAGGGGGGTTTACTGAAAGCCGAAAACTAAGCAAATATCTCTGTTAATAATGAAGATAGTGTAAAACGTACATAACAACTTTTATAGAACATTACATTTGCAATAAGAATGTTTCTATACAATATTTATATCCGACGCATAATAACGGAGATATTTAGAATTTTCGAAATTCTCCCCCTCTAAACCCCCCCTCCTCCTGGTCTGATTTAGAACTAGATCTTTCTTTTTATATAAAACGTTTACATATCAAGTTTGAAAACGATAAGAAAACAATTGCGACCGCTAGAGCGGTAACAGACAAATATATATATATATATATATATATATATATATATATATATATACACAGTTTTGAACGGACCTCATTTTCGTCATCTCCTGGGTAGGATCGATGGAGATTTGAAGAAAAATTTTGAAAATCGCGTCATGAGTACGACCTCAATAGCTGATTTCCCTTAAGGGAAATCTGCTAATACTGTAGTTTAGAATGTGTAATCTTATGTGATGATGAATACACACGTAACATATTTGAATGTATGTCACATACTAGAAGTTAAAATAAAACAACTTGTTAATATGACAACAGTAAGAGGGCGGGGGGGGGGCTATCGCCTGAAAACCAACAAAATGCAAATATCTCGGTAAGTATTCGCTAGAAAACAATGTATAGAACAAAATTTATAGGAAATTAAATTTTCAACAAGAGTGTTTTTCTATCCGACTCAAAGGAACGAAGATATTTTGTATTTTTAATCCCCCTCTCCTGGTCCGATTTCAACCACTAAGGTAATGATATAAGTTTATTGTATTGCTTCAAAAAAATTCCAATAAAAAAAGGTCATAAGACACAGCACTAGTATGTTGAGTAATCATTTATAAACAACAAGAAATATTTGCTCACAAACCGTTTATAATTTAAAATCCCGTCTGACATTCAAAAGAAACCTCAACCCTGTGTGGAAACCCAAGAACGCGCTGGTAAGGGCAGCTCATCTATACAGACGTGCAAACAGCTATGCCACAAGATAAGAAACTTCCCGAGATTGAAGGTAAAGTAGCTAATAGCTGACCATGCATGACTTTAAGTGCTGGAACTTTCGCTATATAAAATTGTAACCTCTGTCTATACATTGATTTTTTTCGCGAAATTTCACGATAACTTTTCGTTTCACAAGTCATAGACACCATTTTGTTTCTTTCGTGTCTGTTTGTTTGTTGCCTTTTCACGCATAAACGGCTGAACCGAATTTTATGAAACTTGATATGTATATTACTACTAACCCAACTTAGTCTTTAGGCTATGTTAATATTCTCTGAGACGAACAGGAGTGGGGGTTATAAGGGAGGCCAGAAATTAAAAATAGCGATATTTCGTTTCCTATTGTATTTTCGGCGATTATGCACATAACAAAAGTTGGTTATTTTGTCATTTGGAGTAACTTTTGTCATATACCTAAGTATAAAGGAGTTATATGTTAAAAACTACTGCGGAAGTCAACAATTTTAACAAAAAACTCAACCGAACTAAACCAAACTCGGTATGTGAATTAGTACTAACGCCTTCCTTATAATAAGTCATACTAACGTTTCTAGGTACGGGTAGGAGAGGGGGTTATAAGGGAGGCCTGAAATTAAAAATAGTGATATTTCGTTTCCTATTGGGGTTTCAGCAAATATGCACATAACAAAAGTTTTTTATTTTGTTATTTAGAGAAACTTTTGTTATGTACACTTGTGTCGTATACATAAGTATAAATGAATTATACGCTAAAAACTATAGCGGGAGTCAACAGTTTTATTTGGCGCAAAAGACTCAAACGAGTTAAACAAAACTCGGTATGTGAATTAGTGGTAACTCTTACATGATAATAAGCTGTACCAACATTTCAAGGGGCGAGCAGGAGTGGGGGTTGTATGGGAGGCCTGAAATTAAAAATAGCAATATTTCGTTTCCTATTGGTTTTTCGGCAGATACGCTCATGACAAAAATTGTTTATTCTGTTATTTAAGTAACTTTTGTTATATTCACTTTTGCCGTATAACAAATTATTAACAAGATATACACCAAAAACTAAAGCGGGCGCGAACTATTTTATTGGGCACTAACGATTGAACGGAACTTAACAAAACTCGGTATGCCAATTAGCATTAATTTTTCCATGATTATAAGCTATATTAAAATGTTTAGGTTCAAACGGAAGTGGGGGTTATAAGGGAGGCCTGAAATAAAAATTCACGATATTTCATTGTCTATTTGTTTTTCGACAAACTTGCACATCACAAAAATTGTTCACTTTGTTATTTAGAGTAACCTTTGTTTGATACATTTTTTTTCGGGGACAACGTATGAAGCATGTAATTTGCGTAGAAATATTGATATGCTCATCAATTCTTTCCATTAGAAATTACCAGGTACCTCACCAGGAAAAATTAATTCAAATCTAAGCATAATGCACAAGAGACGAGAAATATGACAATATGGAGGACAGTGAAGTCTTACATAAAAAATTAATTTTATTATTAACAAATCCACAGTAGCGACGGGTATAAACCCTAAACCCTGGGACGGGTAAATGTCAAAATATTTTGCAAAGTAAAGCCTTGCAAAAAAAAATACCATCACCATTCAGCATCAAATGAATTCCCGGGCGAAGCCGGGTATCTCAGCTAGTTTATATATATATATATATATATATATATATATATATACACTGGCGGGATCAACCCACTAATTATGTTTTTTGTTTCAGGTCTGGACGGACTATCAGTTACGGTGGGACGAAGCTGACTATGGAGGCATAAGTGTTCTAAGGCTCCCTCCTGATAAAGTATGGAAACCAGATATTGTGTTATTTAATAAGTAAGTACAATTGAAATATTGCATCCATAAGAATGAATTTCCGTCTCCAGTTAAATAAATACCCTTTTATTACTTTTTAAAACTAATTTCATTTAATTAAATTCATTTCATTTTAATTTCATTTAAGCAATACATCAGCTGAATACAATCAAATGTAGTAGTACTTAATTTTGTTTTTATTTATTCCATGTATGTGAAAGCTGTTCATAACTTTTCCTCGTAACGCTTTATAAATTATTTCAAATAAATTTTCATTTAGATGAAAAATAATGTATTGTTTTCAGAAGTATAGTTCATAAATATTAGCTTGACCAAAATAAACCCTAAACCCTTCCTCGCTCTAACCTTTCTTTCTAATGGTACATATATCAACTAGTTCTAGGGCCTATTGTGTACTGTTCAGTATAAAGAAATTGATAGTTTCAGAGAATGATGCCCACCAGCACACTTCCCTATCAAAGCTCTCTTCTGAATAATTAGATTCCTCAAAATCATTTGGAGTTGTTTTCTATTGTCCTTGATGACCTGACCCCTCACCAGGCAGCCCATTTAAGAATTTCAATTTCATTTATACTACAGTTAAAATTAATCATTAATTCAGCATACACTCCATTTGTTTGAAGCTTTACAGTTTTTATATCGTACTAACTGAGGTACCCGGCGATGCCCGGGATCAATCATTGTTGACTGACTAATGATGGTATTTTTATAGCTAGACTTCAATGTGTACAATTACACTTCCCTCCACGACGTATTGTTTTTCCGAAATAGCCAATCCTAAAGTGTAACTTTTGGGGAATAATAGAATAAAAATTTTAGTTTTGAAGAATAAATGAAAATGTGTTCCTAATCTATCCCTCTCGATTTTTTGACTCACCGTTTTTGAATAATTCAAACAGCATTTATTAATTATTAATTTCGTTTATATGCAAAAAGCTAAATGAGGGGAAGAGAGCCCTCCATGCAACCTAAGTAACACTTTAAACATTCATATCGACCATATATTAAATACCGGAAATGCTCTTATAGTTTACATTTCTATTGGAAATAAATAACAAAGTTATTTTATAGGGAAAATAAATAAATGAGGAGGAGGCGACGGAGATTTATAACCTCATAAATCCAAATCATTCTTAGAACTATCGTATAATACTAAAACATAACAAAAAAAAAAAAAAAAAAAAAAAAAAAAAAAAAAAAAAAAAAAAAAAAAAAAAAAAAAAAAAGGTATCCCTTTAATGTGGAACAAAAAGAAGAGTGGATATCAACTGAAAAATAAAGCTCAAGGTGATTATTTTTCAGTTGATATCCACTCTCAAGCTCAAGGTGATGAGAAGGATAAACAATAAAACAAAATTAATCAGGTGCACTGTTATAGTTGCCTGATGGCAGGTAGCCAAAGGCTCGTATCTCACCTGTGTAATGGGTTAAAAGCCTAAATCTTTCCTTTGATATATTAACTGGGTTATCCCATTCGTTGTTTTTACCGAGAGGGAGTGGGGATGCAGGCATGAAGAAAACTGCTCGGAGGGAACAGGAAAATATTGGGAATACAAAAATGTTAAAGTCGATAAGGGTAGAATTAGGAATCGGATATACAACGCAGATTGGAAATCAGAAGTATTTCATCTGATGGATGGAACTGCTCCCAAAAATAACTGAATATATGCATGCATCTGCAGGTTTCTTAACCTAAATATGAAGCAACTACTTATGGAATAGGAATATAATTACCGAAATTCAACTAATCGTACCCAAAGAACCTATGATAACATCGATTTACTTAAATGAACAAGAAAAACAGTTTATAGTAATTGAATATAATTTGCAGTAAAAAAAGAGAGGAATGCAATTAATTGAATGTTTCAAAATGTATAGGCATTTATTCCTTAGCGTTTTAGATGATCTATTGATAAGTCTTAATTGATCATCGTGTCTCATGCCGTTGAGACGATATGTGCAATTTGTGGCTTTGTTGTCTGTCTGTTACCTTTTCACGCCGAAACTAATTGATACTACCGATTTTTATGAAATTTGGTAAGTTTATTAGTACTAACCCAACTTAAACTTATAAATAAATAAATGTAAACCTAATTGAATATAATTTGTAATAAAAAATAGAGGAATGCAATTAATTGAATGTTTCAAAATGCATAGGCATTTATTCCTTACCATTTTCGATGAGCTATTGGTATGTCTTAATTGATCATTTAGTGTCAATATCCCTCGTTTCCGATTCAAACTCATCCCGCTTTAATATTCTTTTTATTGATTTCCTGGACCCAGTATTCAAATATTCTTCATACTTTAGAAAAAGGAGTTCTCGATGGTGACACTTGCCATTAAAGTATGAAGAACCATTTAACTTTACGAATAATTTCTTTGCATTAGTCATGGCATGCTGTGCTGCATAGCCGGCTGATTTATCTAATTATCATCAAGGGTGTGTTCAGAGCCGATATGGCAACTAAGAAAGAACCGTACTGCCAAAGACATTATAAACCTAGCTCCATATTCTAGATTACTTCTCTTTGTTACTGTTAATACTAAATATTAATGGTTTGTTCGTAAGTTTCATTGAAAAAAAAACAGGTGCAAAGGCATGCTTTTTATTTCTTAGCCAAAGTAGTGACTAAAATTCATTTGTCTTTGTTGGAACCCACACCATTTGAAAAATAAAGTAAAAATAATTGTTCTCAAAAATGGGTTGGAAGTCAAAAGAATTTTTAACCAGTAAAACAAACAAAAAAAAATATATTACTATGTCTTACTTCCTTTGAGCAATATTACAAATGCACACATATGTAGAAGCTTCATCCTGTAGTTGAATCTGTTGATTTCTATCTAAATAATTCCATTGAACTAATTTTTTTTTATGATTCTGTAAAAACATTTTATTAATATTTTGTTACAGTGCAGATGGAAACTATGAAGTTAGATATAAGTCCAACGTACTGATATATCCGAATGGAGAGGTTTTGTGGGTACCACCCGCGATATATCAGGTAAAAATATAGTTAAAATGTAGTTTTCTATTTACGAATAAGTAGAATTAAGGAGTTATTTTAATAAAGAGCATCTAAACAACAAACTCAGATTTCTTAGCCAAAGTAGTTCTTGAATGTCCTACAACCATCTCACGAATCTTGATCAGTACCAACACCATTAATTACAAATCTTCCATCTTATGGAGGATGTCTGTCAACTCATTCAACCACACCAATATGCCTCTTGTTCTGACGACGGTAGATGTAAATGCAATATTTTATTCTTGCCAATCGAGTGCCACGAATTCCATATGGGCTAACCTCTGCAGGTAGTCCTCGTTAATAACAGATGATTTCATATTCACCACATAATTTGTTTTGTCTCTTTCTCCTCGTCCACTAATATAAAATATCTTCTTTAGTGCATTATCTCCAGGACTATGAGGGCTCTCCTATTTTTCACGGGACACAAATCTTGGTCTAATAACCGTTTGATAAGTCCAAAGATTTACCTTTCTAGAGATTTAAATGAAGGACTCTTCAGCAGTGTAAGAGTGTTTCATGAATTCCGAAATTTATAATACTATACTCTACCTTCCTTTCAAGGAATTCGAATGTGTTACAACTAAGGAAACAGCCCCAAATCGACAAGATCAGTCTCCTTCATCTGTCTTGAGGCATGATTATCTTTTCCACATTTATTCTTAAGTGCCAAGTCTTTCACTGACCGGGCAAACGCCATGCCCATTATGCATGCATAATTGCCGTCATGAATTATTCCTACTCTTTGGATTGTCACTTTGAACAGCACAGGCTTTAATGAGACTTCTTGTCTCCATAAAGCTGTAGGAGAGGTACGGTTTCAACATTACAAAACTTCCTTCCCAGCGTCTGCTTATGCATTCTGAAAGCCCTACAGATCGTTATTGCCATCTGAAAAAAGACCTGTCGGAGTCTTCGCCGGAACTTTTTAAGGACTATGTTTTTTTTTACGTGTTCTCAGTACTAGACCAAATAAATAAACTTATATTTGTTCATCTATTCACGGTGGAGTTTAGAGTCATATTGAAAATTGCATATTGAGGCATGGTGTAATAGTAAGTTGTATAAGTTGAGCAGCTGGTTATCCATAAAAGTAAGATGGGACTTAACATGAGGCGTAGTTATCACGAATTGGCTAACATTGTCATTTTTATTAGTTTTTATGCTGCTAAACTCCATCGATTCACTTATCTTATTCTTCATTCAATCTTCGTTAAATACCATATTAAGGGGGGTAAATCAAACATTATAAAATATATATGAGGGAGACCGGTTGTTAGAACCTATTATTCAAAACTCACGTATTCCAGTGGCTACTACATTGGTATTAAAGACTTTTTCGTAATGTTTTATGGTATTTAACTTCGAACGAATGAAGAATAAGGTGGATCGGTGACATCGATATAGAGTAAATTGGCTGTGTTAGCGTTCTCGTTATCCGTTCAGTAGCAATATTCTTGTACTTTTTGGTTACTTTTCCTATTTCATTAAAGACCTGAAGATGCCACTGATTTGTTGAAAGAGGATTTAATGCAGGAAGACTACATCTTTCTTTTTCTGAAGTGATGGATCCTGCAACGTCCGTCACTCAACATTATACTGGATATAGACGTATTTTTATTGCATTTTGTTAGGGCATATGATACCGTAAAACTATAGTGAAGATGTCAATATAAGCCGAAACATTTACACTAGGCCTTATTTGAAGTACCATCTTGGGTGATCCAGTTGATCATATTATACAAATTTACATTTTCACAGATTCACAAAACTGAATTTAATAGATGCAAAAATGTTTAATTATAATAATACAAACAAGTTAAACTAATATAGATCGCTTGAAAATAATGTCCAATTGGGGCAGCGACTTGCTAATAATTTATAACTTGTAATTTCATCAATTGTTTAACTTCTAAATCTATTTTTTCTGTTTCAGAGCTCATGCACAATTGATGTTACTTATTTCCCATTCGATCAGCAGACTTGTATAATGAAGTTTGGTTCATGGACATTCAATGGAAACCAAGTGTCCTTAGCTTTATATAACGATAAAAATTTTGTTGATCTCTCAGACTATTGGAAGTCCGGTACCTGGGATATAATAGAAGTGCCAGCATATTTGAATATTTACACAGGGAATCAGCCTACTGAAACAGATATTACTTTTTATATAACAATAAGAAGGAAAACATTGTTCTATACAGTCAATTTAATTCTTCCTACAGTTCTTATTTCATTCCTTTGCGTGTTGGTATTCTACTTGCCTGCCGAAGCCGGAGAAAAGGTTACACTTGGAATCAGTATCCTCCTGTCACTGGTTGTGTTCCTTTTACTTGTATCGAAAATATTGCCACCGACTTCTCTCGTGCTGCCTCTCATCGCCAAGTATCTGCTGTTTACATTCATTATGAACACGGTGAGTATATTGGTGACGGTAATCATAATCAATTGGAACTTCAGGGGGCCGAGGACTCACAGGATGCCGCCATGGATCAGAGCTGTCTTCCTCTACTACCTGCCCATCTTCCTGTTCATGAAGCGACCCAAGAAAACCCGGCTGAGGTGGATGATGGAGATGCCGGGGATGACGGCTCCCCCTCACACTTCCTACGGCTCACCGGCAGAACTGCCCAAGCACATAGCCCCGCCTGCTCCCGGGAAGAGCAAGATGGAAGTCATGGAGCTGTCAGACCTCCACCACCCTAACTGTAAGATCAACAGGAAGCCGAGCACAGAGCGGCGGGAAAGTGAGAGCTCAGACTCCCTACTCCTCTCTCCTGAGGCTTCCAAGGCGACTGAGGCTGTCGAGTTCATCGCCGAGCATCTCAGAAATGAGGATCAGTATATTCAGGTAAATAATATATCGAAACCTATCATTCCTAATTGGTCTCACCATTTCCTTCTTACATTAATCAAGAACAAGAGATTATAATATTATTTTAAAACCTCTATTCATTTATTCTCTTTTTCTAAGTAAAACATCTGCTAAACTCCGATGAATAGAATTGGGGTATTACTGAAGGCTGAACAAAAGACAAACAAGCAAGTACATACATATTTGTTAGTTGTTGAGAAAATGTATAGGACAACAGTTGTAGAACATCAATAGTTTAACAAGATTAACTCTATAACATTTTTTGATCCTACTCATAATAACGGAGATATTTTGAATTTTCAAAATCCCCTTTTCTAACCCCTCCTTTTTCAGGTCCGATTTCAGCCATTAACGAATACAATCTTCAATTTTGAATGATACGTTTAAATATCGAGCAAACAATATTTGGTATTCAATCTTGGAATAAGACGTTTCATGATACATTCGCTTATTACTAAACTTTGATGACTAAAAGCAGAGGTTTATTGAAGACTGAAAACGGAAAAAAATGTAACAATCTCATTTAATATTCAAATTAGAGAAAAAGTGAATAAAACGAAATTAATAGAAAATTAAATTTGCAACAAGGTTGGTTATAATAATTTTTTCGATCTGACTCATAGTAACGGGAATATTTTGATTTTCTTTGATAAATGAGGAATGCAATGAAAATTACGTTTTTTTTTGTTTTTTTTTACAAGTGCTTTTATTTACGTTATCATCAGGATGATTTCTGTATATCATATATGGTACATATGTATATATACGTCTCAACTCTCAAGACGTTCTTCTAAAGATTTAGAAAAAACACTTTTTCATTAAATATAAGATTGAATATCGCTGCCTACACGTTACTGCGCCAACAAAGTATTTAACCAATACGTTTAATACACTCATTTCAAACAGTAATCAGGGCAAATATAAAATATATGTTTCCGATCGTTTTCTAATATTTGGGTTTTTAACTCTGTAAATGAAGTTACAATTTACGTTCAGAACTCACTAATGACAAGTTGTAGCTGCTTTCAATTACTTTACCAGACGAATTCTCAACAGAAATTTTACAGTTTAAAACTGAAATAATGTGTTAAATAAACAACATTAGTACACATTTACAGAAAATAACAAATATCAATAAGCAGTAACTAACCAAAAGGTATTCCCAGTGTTACCCATTAAACTCGGATTCATGGCTTCTTGTTCATTTAAACACGATTCTAAAAGCTGTACTTATTTATCTTGGAAATCTTAATTTCAGGATAGGAATAAAGTGCTCCAATATTATGAGTTGCAAAACTTTACTTTTTTTGCAACAATTAACAGGAAACTTTGTTATCTAAATTTTTAAAAGGACTTGACCAATTTCCTAAGAAAACTTACTTCTCAAAGTTTAACTGATCTCCATTTGCTATATTGTTATTATTAATTTAATTAATCAATGAATAATTCATTTATTGATTTTTATATTCTCTTTAATTTATTTTAACCACTCTAGATTATATTTCCTCCACCCCTCATTCCTTTAACCGTATGTTAACAACCAAAAGAATAGTAAGGGAATCCATATGAGGAAGATATAGGGAATGCCAAATTGCATAACCTAGAGCAAATAAACTGCTCTTTTCCAGGGTAGAGGAGGGAAACAAAATTAAATACAGTAAACAGAAATAGTGCAGAAATAAGTATTCCCAGTTTCACATAAATAGTGAATCGCATTATAGAATAATCTTCTTTTTTCTTATTTTTTTCCAGATCAGAGAGGATTGGAAGTACGTTGCCATGGTGATCGACAGATTGCAATTAGTCATGTTCTTCATTGTTACAACAGCTGGAACGATAGGCATCCTCATGGATGCTCCACATATTTTTGAATACGTAGATCAGGATAAGATAATAGAAATATATCGTGGAAAGTAATTATTATAATACTAATCAATTTCCCTAACATACTGCATCTCAAACCATCCATTCAATTGGCACAGCTTTTTAACATAACTTATTAATTAATATGGATCAAAATATAGGAATTGTAAGTTCAAAATCGAAGACTGGTGTGTGTAAATTGATGGTGATAAACATAAAAATCTTCCACAAAATGATATAAATCTCATAATTTATTATTTATTACTTTTTGTAATGGAAAAAAAAGCAGTGTTCGTAGCCAATAAATTTGTAACTGTTACTATTATTTTTTGAAGTGTATCGAAGAGCTGTGTCAAAAAGAGAAAAATTATGGATTCATAGAGTGAACTATCGCCGATAAATACAAACAATTTTATCATCAGGTTATAGTAAATAAAAGGAAAATGAAATAAATTTTCATAAATGCCTTAGCCTCATTTACCATCAATATAGTGATTTGCCCTTGTGATATTGTAAAAAGATACGTAGCTGACAGCCTTTATAAGAATAAATAAATCAGACCAATTCACCAGCAACTTTTAACAAGTGAATGAGTTGACTTAGATTTTTGAACATTTATTTGCATGCACTTACTCTCGAGTTGTAAATATTTTATTTAAACTCTCACCATAATTAATCGTGATAGTTGAAGGTCCATCCAACCAGTCTGAGTTAATCAGTATAAGGTTGTAAGACTAGGGCATAATAACACCCTCCAGATACAAGCCAGATATTAACACTGGTTACTCGCATGAAAAATATTCCAAGAAGAACTCATATAAGTACAAAATAAGATTATAGTAGTGGAATTAGAGTTACACCATTGAAAGATATCATCATTGATAACTTTATATGTGATAAATTCAAAATTATTCCTTATATATCAGTAGGTTAGATGCTCATAGCATATGTAGATAATATCCCAGCATTTAAGTGTTCAAGTTATAATAATATAGACATATATGCAGTGTAAGCAAAAAGTGTTTAGAATCACATGTTAAAAATATTTCAGGAAGACAAATGAAGAAGATTTTCAGGATTACTATGGCTAAAGATAAGTGGGGAAAAATGTTAAAATATGCCCTTCCATCCATCCAAATTCAATGTTTTTAGTACCAAATAAATTGAGAATAATGTCGCATAATGGTTTGAAAACTATGCCTCGCATACCTGAATCTCATAATGAAGCGATGTATAAATTAAATACAATACGATTCAAATTAATTTATTAAGAAATAAGTAACAGCGGAATTAGTTTAACTACTATTAGGCAACGCTCAATAGCTTTGTTGAAACTTGTCAATTTCTTGTTGAACAGAAAACGAGATACTCAGATAAACAAGCCCACAGTGCGTTATCACAACTCATCCGAGTGTATAAATGATCTAAACGGAGGTGATCATGAATGAACGGGTGTACAGTAAAATTTTAGAGTTATACCAATAAACCCATTTTAATTTTTAAAAAAAATTAACAGGAAATATTTTGGTAAAGTTAAAACGTCTACAGGAAAAAAACAGCCAATGAAATACACTAAGCTAATGAGTTAGTTCATCTAAAAATGTATGATGATTATAATCTCAAAGTTTCATCTTCGAAGATCATTTCTCAGATATAAATAAAATGTAAATCCGCTTAACAGTGACCGTAAATTACTAATATTTAGTATTTTAAGATGAATTAGTGCAAGGTAGTGTAATCCACTTATTTCTGAAGATTGGAATTTGTGATATATTAACGTTCATAATTAATGTTTTATATAACATTAACTCATAATAATTTTCGTAAAACATGAATTAACCATAAATGTTTAGATTCTTGACAAACTCTTCAATGATAAATCGTCTTTCAAACTAATCACTAATAAATCGAAATATTGCTTTTTTTCATTGTCCCATTACATGTTGTATACATTTGAGAACAACCATGAAATCTCTTGAATTATTCCTTCTATCAAAACATTGATTTCTTCTCCCAGAAGAAAAGAAGATCTTAACTGATCAGGGAAGAGTAAACTAGCAATTCTAACTTGTTCAGCTCTGTTATTTGTGCTGCGAAAGTCGAGTTCAATTTAATATATGAATATGATTTCAAGCCACTTTGTAGGGGAAAAATTAATTTAATTTTGCTAATGGAAACCAAACCAATCACCTGTATAGTTCAGAACCTGAAAAAAAATGAAACAGCCATTTACTAACAGCTTTTCCAACAATGGTGTGATGTAGAACTAGTTAAATTATCTAGTGAACTGCTGGAAGGTGATTATTCAGCCGATTCCAAATTTTTGGTACATCCAACACCACTTCAAACTCAAACTCAATTTATTGGCAGCATGATTCGATTACTAACTTATTATATATATATTTGGCTTTACATACAATGCGTTTTAAATTAAAATGTTGCTTATGAAGATTATGTCCCAGCCGGTGTGACGTTTCCGGCATTTCTGGCTTGTAGAAATAAGTAGAACACAGAGAATTTCAGAGTGCAAGAGAAACTTTGGTTAAAACACTGCTTAGACGTGAAAATACTCTGAGTATCTCTTTATGCAAGATGGTGTGAGAATCCAAGTCCATTGAAGAGTGGTATGAAAAACTACTGTCCCTCCATGATTCAGAACAAGAAAAAATTGTTAAAAAATAATGTATTTGCAAATGATTACATTACTTTCCATATACTTTGTCCTGACAAAATACTTAACAAAATCAATTTATGTACTAACTCACTAACTCTTATCCCGTGTTAAAAAGTATTGTTACTTTCAAAGATAAGGAAGTAAAAGACTGTTGCGCGGACTGTGTTGATAGAATAATCTTTATTGTCTTAAACTATAAGCGGAATCTTTACAGAGTCCTTCAAGTACACACATGTATACTTATATAATAGCGTTGAGGGGAAGGTAAATGGTTAGCAAAACAGTCTGAATTTGAAAATTCACGTCAATATTTTCAACATTCTTCCAAGACAGAAATACCGTCTTAATGCCACGAAATATGTAAAATAATGACAGAAAATTTCCTAGAAATAATCGTCTTGTGAATCTAAATTATTTTTGCTACTGCAGAGAGTCTACGTAATTTATTTATTTTAATCTGATTAAAGATTTAGTGGAATAGATTGAAGCTATAAGCTCATAGAATATTTTTTTCTATCAGAATGTGCAATTTGCTTGTATGTATCGGTAGTTTAATATATAACCAGATTTTTAAAGTACAATATTTTACTAGCCTAAAAATATGGCGATAATACGACACTTCGTTAAGAGAATATCGTATGAATTATTTACTCCAATGAAGCTTTTAATATATTTATTACTACGGCAGTATAGCAAGCACAGTGACCTTTGATTGTGTCTTAATTAGTAATTTTAGCATAATCCAATATTCACATTTCAATTGTTTATCACGCTTCGAGTGTTGCATCAATTGGCCTAAAACAGTTGAATTATTTTTATTCTGCAAATATTGTTTTGTAAATATGTTAGTCTGATGAATATTTCATGTACTGCTTTGCCTGATTTCTAATCAATGTTCTATGTAATATTCGTAGGAGAAAAGGGTCGTTTTGCTGAGTTTTATGTACTTTAGAAATGGATTCTCGGGACTTAAATAAGGCAATGACAAATTTAACATGAACAAGTCAACTGTAATAGCATTACAGTCCCCAAGGTTAGTTTCTGAGATACTGAGATTTCATTCGCGCATATTATCTCCTAGTTGTCTGAGGTGTACCACGCAAGTACGTGAGAGAGCATTGATATATATAAATATATTTGTATATGAATGAAAGGGCTTACTGTGAATAATTTTCTGCGTGGAGGACTTGTGAGAGGAAAGAAACTTTCTACCATGGCCCTTGGGAACTTTTAGATGACGAGTTTAATACTTGGGTAGTACGTTGGGGGAAGGCGGAGAGAATTAGCGAGTCATTGCATAGTGATTCTATGTATAGTATGGCGCTGGTGGTCAAAATGGAATTGCTCTCGTTTCAAAAGTTGCACAAATATGACACCATCAAAAGATAATCTGCCCTTAAGGCATAATCAATTGAGTCTTGAATTACCTTCCTACATTCTTATAATGATTGCAACTTAAGGAATGAGGATTATACAGCACTTTATTACTAAGGATTATATAGTATTCTATTGGATTTCAAATATTTTATTATTCAATAAAATGAGAACTATTCATTCCTATTTCTGCAATTAAGAGAATGTGTTGCTTAATCTGCAAACTGAATTCTACTTGATTTGACTGCAAAATGACTGCAGAGCTGGAAGTAAGCCCTTTTATGAAATTATAGTGTTCTATAATAATTAAAGTACCCTAATGAAATGAAGAACCTGAAAGGAAATTCATGCTTATTAGTACACCGAAGAACAAGATCCCGCAGGAAGCGATTAGCCGATACCCTGAGATTGAAAAAGAAATGAGTTGGCAGTAGATAGATCACGACGAAGTCTAAGCAGAAATTGCTAGGGAAGTTGTATTCACCGGCCAGATCTGTAATAATGTAATAAGTGAAGTGTTTAAGTGAAAGTGTTGTTTTAGTGTACTTCCCAATAGATGGAATAATTATGAAGCTGAAAGCTGGGTCCGCAATAAGCTGCAGAATTGCTATTGCTGTATGAAGCCTCTACGAACTGTTGTCGGAAAAACAAGATGAATCTGTCTAAGGAATGAAAGAATATGGCTGTAACTAAAACAGATTCCACCAATTATGTATTGTAAAAAGGGCAACTGCATTGTTTCGGCCTTGAATTTTGGAAGGACGATAGTATGAACCCCTTAAAGCAGTGGCCCATGTTGAAAGCCAACTGGATGATTTTAAAAGACGAGATAACTAGTAATTATTCCACGGAGAGGTTAGCTTTTTAATTATGCATTCCTTGTTGGTAGTAGGAAAAGTTTCAGCGAAGATACGCGGGATGAATCTCAACTAGATGTTTTAAAAGAAGGCATAAAAATAGAACATGACTAATCTATAATGATTTATAATATAAGCCAATCAATGTTAATATCTAACAAAAAGCGTAAAAGCATCAAAATATTTTTTTCGTTCATAAAGTCACATGACGCACACATGTAAATGTACATGAGATTATCTTAATATATGAAACAATAGTTTTTACTAACTTTAATATTAATATAATACAACCAAACAAATAATATTAGAATTTATATGGTTATTTTTGTCTAAAAATATAAGAAAATATTTCGTAATAATTGTTATTTATAGTGGATTGTCTTAAATTGCATGAGAACTTATCTCTATTTTTCTCTAACTCTCAAAACTTCATGTTTCATTTAATAGAAATCAATTTTTCCTCAATCAACATTATTTAAAGTGAACGATAGACATTTGATAAAATCATATTATAAAACTTTCTTTTTTATAAATCCAATCTATTGTATTGTATTGTTGTTATGGTTCTGTGTTGTCGCTTATTTTGCTTAAGTCATCTTGTTTATAATACACAACACCATTTCTGTTAGGGAATTAGATTCATCAATAAAATTATGAGAATTAACTAAATAATACCATTTAAAAAATAGAGGTCTTACTTGTAATATATTGTGTTTCACATGCCAACTATTTTTTAAATTCACCCTGATCAAAAAAGCGTCAAAATTAATAAATAATAGTCTAAAGATAAAGTGATCTTATATACAATAAATATTTTTCTTAATCATTAACGAGTCAAAATTGAAAATAGAAATATGATATTTATTTTATAAATATAATCTAAAGATAAAAAATGAACAAAGGGATTATAACACATTCCAAGATTAATAAAAATTAACTTATACTGCCAGTGTAAAAATTAAATAATATTTAGATAGTATAAATAATATAATAATTATAAGTAGGAAATTTTTTATAGCTTATATTACTATAGTCATATAAGGTAACGAGCACCATACTAGGAATAATATGTACCTTATCTATATAGATAATATCAAATATTATGTACAAATACATATATACACATTTAAAAAACATATGTACACACACGCACACACATTTTATAAATAATTAAATATCTCAACATATTTGTACTTGTGAGTGCGCAATATATATATATATATATATATATATATATATATATATATATATATATATATATATATATATACATTTATTTAAAAGTCATCTTTTTATAGTTTTTTAGTCATTCTTAAATAACTGATGATGCCAATATTTTGTCTTCCAACTACCATTGTTTATTTATATGTCATAAAAAGAATAAGTGAATGCTTTAATAACCTACAACTTATTTGTCGGCAATAGTTCTCTATGAAAATATTTTCTAGGGAATTATCAATACTATGCAATGTCATTATAATACCTCTAATTATTATAGATCTATGGAAATAAATATATGAATAAATATAAATAGTTTTCATTAAGGAAACAATCAAGGTTCAAAACATTACTTAAATGAAAAATGTTTTGAGAGTCATATTTGACATAAAACTAGGGTATATTGTTAAACAATAAATATTATAATTATTCTAATAAGATGCTATAATAGTGTTATATTCATGATATAACAGTATTGGAAACAGAGAGTGCTCAAAACCGTCAGGTTTTAAGAAAGTAGCTAATTAATTCCTTTATGTTGAAGCTTTGTTATCAATTTATAGTTTTTTACTCTGATAGTTGTAAATATTTAATATAATAAATCCTCACACATATTTGTTCCTACCCTGTATATATCTCGTTTATAATAATTATATTTCGTTTAAAAAAAATCTATCTATTTTGTGAAATCAAATCCTGATGTCACAATGAGAGTATTAAGTGACTTTTTGGTTTTAAGAACACATTAATTATTGAACAATATAAATACTTCAAATTATTAAATAATATTCAAAAGCTTTTCACCACATTTTTTTTTCATAGAGTAAATAGCCCATTTAGCTAAACTAATTGTTGAAATATACTCAACGTTGTTAAAAAATAAAAATAAAACTTAAGTTCCTAACGTATATTTTACTTATAATATGTAAATCCTAGATTTCATTTACAAGCAAAATTAAAACAAGGAATTATGTTAGCTTGCCATTACGATGTAATGTTCGAAGGATAACTGATGAAGGTCAGTGGCTCCTACTCTTGACATGTGGCATAATTTTAGTCTAAATCTAGTCGCCTTCACCAAAATAGGGGTCTCAATTTTGCTTGTAAAGCCTTTGCATTTGCCATGCGAAGGGTACGCAAAATTTAAGGAATAAATTTCTGATATTTGTGTTACTAGGTGCATTATTTTTATTTTTTGTTAACCTGTCTCGTTGTCTATAATAATATAACATTTTAAGAATTAGAAAATTAATGTTTAATTTAATTAAAGTTGTTTCATTAAATTCTTTCTATAAAAGTTGAAGATACAGCAAGCCATTATGCCTTAAATATCCCAGAGAATTCTCCAAGATAGATTATTTATAACAGATTACTTTGAGTTAAAGGTTAATAGTTAGACTCAGAAATAAGCTTGCCTAATTAGAAAACTGCTATTTAGCAACACAACTATTACGAAATTTATTTATTTTGGCAGATATTCATATTTAGACAATAGGTATTTAAGGAACAGCATAAATACTGAGAAGAACATTCTTTATGTATTTAATTGTTCAAAACACCAATGTTTCTAGTAAGGAGAACCTTCAATGAACACAAAATTGCATATATAACTGTCCCCCCATAACTCTCTCTGCTGTTCCCGCGCAGAACTCTATAATAATGATCATTATAGATATTTCAAGCTGTTATTTGCTTACTTACTCACACAGTAAAACAGTTCTTGTAGGACTTCCTGTAGGCCCCTCTGCCTCCAGCATTATTTGACATTCCTCCCGACTCCCAGCCAGGCTTCTCAATTTACGGATTTACGCAAATCCTACTCCAGGCCATTTAGCCACCATTGCTGTCTGCTCTTTTTGATAGCATAGTTGATGCCAGGTTCATTATACAAGTCCATTAATTCGAACTTCAAGGGCGTGGCCAAAGAGCACCAGTGGTTATGGATCTCATTCCTTAGACCCCGAGTAAACTCAAAGCTATCTGAGACTGCCATTGACTTTACCTTTTGGTTCAGTGGTATTCTCTACTATGTGATTAACTTGCTAGGTATTCCCAAAGACCGCAATGCCAATACATTTTCAACAATGAGTTCGACTTCAATATATTATAAAGCTGTCATTAGCTATTTAAAGACTGTGGTAAGCCTGTCAGAAGTCAATAAACAGGCAGGGCAGATCAACATCATGCTCGTATGCTAATATTATCACTTCTCGGCCGTCCTCGAGTGGTGAAAACCACTCTGGTACTCTCCCAGTATTATTACATCCCTCTCCATCAACCTCCCACTTGAATATTTCTTGAACCGTCTCTCAATCAGGTAGCACTTCGTCAATATCAATCAATGGATAGACTAATAAGGACACACGCGTCCCTACATTTTATATTTCTTTGAAGTATTGGTCCCTCCTAATCTTCATTGGTCGCTCTCGGTGAGAACGTTCCCCTTGTTGTTCTAGACACAATTCAGTCCACTGACACAATTTCAGTTGTAGACTTTTACATCCTTGTAGAATATGCGGGTCTCTCGAGTTGTCCTGCAGTTTTTTAGATTCAAAAGTCTTTTGCTACTCAGCAATACTTTTGAATTTCCCCACTTTACTGAATGTGCATTACACGCTTTACCGTACCACGTCTGTATCACTAGTAACCAGAAAAACTACTGAACAGCTCTACCAAAATATCATTCAAATAAAATTCACCTTATATACATTGGTGCTCAATATGACACACTCATCATCACGAAGAAGAATTCGGTGAGTACAGATTTTTTTGCCTTCTAGTATAATTAAATCTTTAACCAGTTCTTTTAGTTCACTATTCTTTATTCTAGTAGTATAAGAAAGAGAATTGTACAAATACATGTGACAATGCCTAGCTAAACTAAGTTTCTCAAAGACATATAAATACGAAATTGACTAAATCATTACACACGGACATAGAGTGACTTTGAATTATAGAAATAAATATATTAAAAATACTTGACTATTTCGTTTAAAAAAGAAAAAGAGTAACAAAAGTTTTAAACAAGAGTCAGGTAAAAAACTTTATATAAATATCTGTATGAACTTTTACATAGAAAGCCGTGTGTAAGTCTTGGCCCCACCATAGGCTTTTGGGCCAAAGACATTAATTTTAATTTAATCCAAAGTGACAGATCAAGTCAAGAAGGTTTCACAATCTTTGTGGCATTCAACTAAAATGTTGCTGCCAAAATGCTAAACTTGGGGAGCAATAATGTAAAAAGAATGCACATATTTTCTACCAGCCATACCCAGACACAACATCCAATTATGTTAAAATTACTGATATTTTCTAATTAACTGAATATAGTTTCTGTATTGAAGTGACCTATTAATTATGAATTTGAACAAATACTGAGATACAGCATCTTTAATCTGAATTTTAAGTTTGAAGTTAATGAAAAAGTGAGCTTGTATATTAATATAGCTGGTTTGTCCAAGTGTATTAAATTCTTTATTCCATAAAATACAAATCATATTATGTTTTTAATAATTATAAACTCTAAGTAATGCCTCCATATAATTACAATTAAAATACTGATTAACCTCTCTGAGATTCTCTTTTGACGTAAGGATTATAAAAGTTTTAAGTTGATAAGATATCTAATTGTGCTACCTTCTAAATTACAAAAGTTATATTCAGGGAGTTGTTATTTCTTAAGTACAAATCCAATATGAATGAAGTATACAGTACCATTTATTATGCAATGCTGTCTATAAACTTATTCAAGAAATCCATCTTTTGTTTAAGCCTATGTAGTTACAGCTTAAAATAATATAATATCATATAAATAAATCATATAACGTATGAAGTGTAAATGAAGAATAATTTTTTCTTATTATTATTTAGAAAAACAAAATAAGTGTGAACTTAAAATACTCATTTTATTAAGAGGTTTTATTTAAATACAACTAGGACATAAATTCTATTGATCTTAAATTAAGATGAGAAAATTGTCAATCAACTTTTTGACCTAAAATTAATCATTTTCAATTTCTATTAATCTGAAATATTGGAATGGCCGATACCTTTTTTAAAAAAAAAATGTCACTTATTGATTATTTAATTTCCTTTTGAAACTAAAATGAATAAATATAGATTCTTGGTCGAAATATAGATTTTAGGCTCTTTCCACACATTTACTTTGATATTAATTTTTTTTTCCAAAGACATGTATATTTTTAATCTATAAAATGTCTTTAGTAACAAAGGAATTGATTATATTAAAAAATAATTAATTTTTGAACTAATTATTTTCCTTAGTAATAATATTGAATACTCAACCAGCACAGATTTCATATGAATTCTGTTAGACCTGGTGCAGCCTTTATATGAGAAGTTTTGGGCAGCCACTTATGCATAGAACGCTAATATTTAAGTCGTTTACCTGAGATATCATTTATTTAAGAAACTATAATTTATTGCATTCCCTTTTTTTATTTATTTTGTGGGGTGGAGGATGCAATTACGTATCTATATGAAGAGCAGTTATTTATTGAAGTACTATTTACTGAATGAATATTGAAGCCAAATAAGTTCCAAAATTTATATCATTCGAAGAAAAAAACAATAGGCAATGACCTTTCAAATTGACAGTCCAATCAACTTTATTTTTTCGTTCCAGAGTTTAGGCCTTGCGAATTAAAAAAAAATATGTATACATAAATTACATTCACATGAAGCGATAATATAATAATGGTAAATATAAATTAATTACTTTCAATATTGCATTTTATGAAAACACAAACCAGTAAAGAGTAATAATGAATAGGTTTAAGATAAGTGTATTAGTGCTTTATATATTTCTAATCCATATCATCTGCTAAATCATCCATTAGGTCAAAGTCATCTTCTGGAGGATCTAGCATAGTTTTGAGTGTTTTATTCGGGTTGTTGTCAATGTCTTGTAAAAATTTGTCTATTTCTTTTTCTACATCGATGGTCTTTAAATAGTCTTGTATCCTTTGTTTGATTATTCCTTCTAGAGCGTCTACAATCTGATATCTCAAGAGGTTTGGCAATATGTTCGACATGAATTCTAAAATATAATCCAAAGTGCCTAGGCCATCCATACGTAGTTGAATATTTCCTAATTTCATTTGATAATCCTTCATTTTTGGAGTATGTCTAACATTCAGGCTTTGGTTCACTTTAACTTCAACCAGTAAATACTCCACAGAGAAGCTAGAAGCTCCGTATCTCGAAATGATTCCACCCGCTGAAACTTCCCATTGGCAGCTACCTTTCAACCTTTTCGTTGATAGTCTGCTTTCAAGTGTTAGAGTATTGTTAGTAACAGATATGGTCAAGTTTCCTATTCTATAAAACGTGGCTAAACCTGTTACCCAAATTTCATCAAGGTTGATAGAAAATAGGCCAGCTGAATAAACGTAATCTTTGATTTTATATGGATCGTATTTGCTTCTCACAAATTTTCTACCTTTTGCGATGCCCAAATCTAGTGGTGGAATGGAGTTAGGAAATGTTTGCTTCAATTGGCTTAAATATTTATTAACATCTCCTCGTACGTTGGTATGAAATTCAGAGAGAACATAAGGCTTTATGTTGTCGAAAATAAATGGTCCTAAGGAGTTCACCATACCTGAAATGAAGAAATATTATATAAACAACCGCAATGATATTCACTCAGATAGATTATTCTTCTTAAAATATTAATACTAAAAATACTTTCCTCAACGAATAAGACCCCCAAATTGAAGAATCTCAAAACCGCCTAAGATTAAAAATTAGGTATACTAAAGTATAAAATGAGACCTTATAGTTGATTAAGGACCAGTTTTCAACAAATGGGTTTTTTTGGAACATGATGTTGAATTTCCTTACCTGGTTTACAGATATCCGACTCGAATTCAACTTCCCGCTATAGCAGCACCTCAATGGCACTGACAATGCTGACTGAATACCGAGAGAGTAGGATTTTATTTATTTTTTTATTTTACGTCCACTTTATGCTACTAGGCTAATCGGGACGGGTTATCTACAGGTTACCATCCTTTTCTAGCCAGGGTGGGCACAAGGAGTTGAGAGTAGGATTTACAGAATCTCAATTAATTTCTTAATAGCTGCCAAGAAATAAAAAAAAAATGGAATGGTTTCAATGGACTATATAGTGTCTAATAGCCACGAAATTTATTATATCTATGATACCTTTTAAGCGAAATACTTTGGCATCAATATTATTATTATTATTAGATAATTACAAATGTATACTATTATTCCATAAATAGCTGTTTTAGCCGCTGATGGCGGGTTGAAAATGTATCCAATGGAAATGTAAGATTGGACAAACCTATACACAAAATGATCCCGTCATTTTCTTCGCATAATACAAATCGCACGTAAAGTCAATATGCAGTCATTCAGTTATATCCATGAAGTAAAATGTAGCAGTTAGACGAATTTGTATTTGGAATAGCTGAAACCCGTTAAATAATTAATATAATAATGGTTTCCCATCGAAATATAAACGATGGATTTACATAAACATTAAATAACACCATTTTTGTCACCAAATTGCTTTCATATTATAGTTTTAAGAATGGTGCCTAAAATGGCTATTAGGCGGATATTGAAGAATTTATTTTAGTTCATGGAATCAAATAAAACTCACAACATAACAATATCATCATATTCATTGCGTAATATTCGGAGAAAAAAAATTGATGAAAAAAAGTCTTTGGCATTCTGCTGTAAGTATAGCTACATGAAGTGGTGACCGAGAGTCGGAAGTAATTAGCTAACTACGTTTTAGTTAAAATGAAAATTATTTCCGCAGAAATAAACAATTAAGGGTATTCCAAATAAGCGTTTATACTAGGACGAAAAACATAATATAGCACACGTAGGCAAAATTCATTCACGAAATAAATATACATAACATTTCATAATTATTTTGAAGCCCACGCATGGAGCACTAATATATTTTATTTAGTGACTGGAAGCCAAACTATTGAAATTAATAAATTTAAGCAATGTTTTATGATTGAAGAATTCATTTTGCAACCAATATTAACGAAAATAAGTTTTAACTTCCAAGTAAACCCACACTCCGGTCACTGGTAGTAGAATATAAAAGAGCCTAAGCTAACATTATTCAGATCCTTGATACAAACCATTTTACGAATCTACCTACGCATGCTCAAGGACCACTAATAAATTCTATTTATTGACCAGAAGTCGGAAGTCAAAATTTTGAGATTAATAAATCTAAACGGTACGTAAAAGGTATTCAAAACAGAATTAGTTATTTACATTTTTCAAATACAATCAATATTAACTAAGATATTGAAGCAATATACGTTTTGACTTGAAAATAAACCCCCACTTCTGAGGGAGGTAGTAAAGTATAACACAGTCCGTCACGCAGGGGCTGCGTCAACTAAACAGATTTCCCTCGTGAAGTTTAATAATAGATGAATCTACATACTGGTAACACAACACCACCTTGAATATTAAGTGAATAAATACAAACGGTAATAAGAAATCTTTCCCCTGTAAGATGGAAGCGTCTGAAATGTAAACAAACAGGTCTGCAAACCCGACCATCACCGGAAAGAAAAACAATTACTGAAATATATCAGAATCTAGTACTGTAATTTATAATGAATCAGAATAATTTTTATCTCAATCAATCAAATTTAAGTAGTCAAAAACTTAAGACGGGGGGGGGGTGGTCCCCAGAACATATTTGCACATATTTCGTATAATAAAGGTCTCTCGAAAACAATATTTGGTATTTAATATTCGAATAATGTGGTTTATTACATAACCGAGTATTGTTACTTAACATGGATAGAAGTGGGAGTTCGCTGAGGGCTGAAAACTATAAAATCCAAATATCTCGGTTAATTTTCATGATACAGAAATTATGTATAGAACAATATTTATATATCATTTAATTTGCAATAAGGTTGGTTCTATACAATTTTTCGATCCGACTTACAGTAACGGAGATATTTTGAACTTTCAAAATTCCCCCTGTAAACCCCCCTCGCACTCTTCCGATTTCAGCCATTACGAACTTGATCTTCCTTTTTACATTAAACGATTAAATATGGAGTTTGGTAACGATCAAACAAAAATTGCAACCGCTAGAGTGTTAACAGACAAATATATATATAATTTAGAACGGACCTCATTTTCGTCATCTCCTGGGCAGGATTGATGGACATTTGAGGTAATTAATCGAAAATCGCGTCAAGAGTACGTCCTCAATAGCTGATTTCCCTTAAGAGAAATCTGCTGAAATAGTGCATCTGAACAATATTCATTCCATTAACGCATATAAAAAACATTAGCAAATTTTGTGGAAGCATTTCCGCAGAGCTTGCATAGTCTATTTGGAGCCCGGAAGTTGCAAGTTAAAATTTTGAATTTCAGAAGTGTAAATAACGGCTCAGGGCTGAGCTCGTTATTCGAAACACAACTTGCTCTTTCCATTTTCTCGATAAAACTACTGACTATATATATTGACGAATATGTGCTTTTGTTGTAAGTTAACCCTCATTCCTCTCCTAGTTGAAAATTCGCAATCTTATCTAGCCCATGTTACACCTTGGCATAGTTGGCTCACTAATATAAAAGTTCACAGGAATATTCTGGGCCGATTTTGAGTAATTAAGTAACAAACGGACTGTCAGACAGACAGAAAATATTTCCAATTTTGATGCCATTAGTCTTAGAATGGTCTGAAAGGTGAAAGAAATCCCCCGAATTTGAATAGAAAATCAGACAAACCTTAAAATTTTAATTATACAGATAAGCAGCGTTTTAACAAGTTAATAAAATCCTCTGTAAATTTTAATATTACATTATTTTGGGGGTTTTGGTTCTACATTTTTTATATAAATTTTATTTGTTTACTTTTTCTTCTAGTATTCACTATTCATTTATCCAACCGTTGGATGTAAAATATTTTTTTTATGATGATTTGAGGCTTACCTAACAAATAACGTAATTTATAAGAATAACCCCGTACTGAGTAGGTTAACTGATACCTAAGTACAATCGCATTGATTCTAAAGGTGGCGTTATAAAGAAAAAACTTATAGGTTTTAATATGTTAATGTTCAGATTTGTAAACTCATTTGAATATCTAAAGCTGCTACTATTAACTTCTGAAAGCCGCAATAAGCCATTGAGCGCCTGAGGAAGCTGGTCGCGATGCAGAGAAATATTGTGGAGGAGTGCTCGATACCAACGGGCCAAACCGATTACCCAAGTAGTAAACGCAATTCAACAAACAAAGTTTGAATCATGCTTTTAGCAGAGTTTCCTTAAGAAAATCTACTATTGAAATTTTACACATGCCACGGGTGTTTAGAGAGAGAAAAATCGAAAATTCTTAATATATCCGATAGCCTAAGTTGCAAAAAGTGGACGTTAAGAAATTATAATAATAATAATAATTATAATATATCCGTTATTATGATACACATCGAAAACATAATAACTAACTAATCCTATTGAACATGTATTATAATTTCCTATATATATTGTCTTGTATTGCCTTTTAGCAGATTTCCCTTACACATCACCCTCGTACACATGACGCGATTTTCGAATATTTTCTTCCAATCTCCATCGATAGTACCCAGGAAATGACGAAAATGAGGTCCGTTCAAAATGAAATATATATATATATATTTGTCTGTTAACGCTCTAGCGGTCGCAATTTTTGTTTGATCGTTACCAAACTCGATATTTAAACGTTTTATGCAAAAAGACAGATCAAGTTCGTTAATGGCTGAAATCGGACCAGTGGGAGGGGGGTTTAGAGGGGGGATTTTCGAAAATTCGAAATATCTCCGTTACCATACGTCGGATCAAAAAATTGTATAGAACCAATCTTATTGTAAATTAAATTTTCTATAAATATTGTTCTATACATTTATTCTCTATTTTGAATATTATCCGAGATATTTGGATTTTTATTAAATTTGGGCCGATAACGGACGACTGAGTTTCCTGCCAAAAGCTAGTTCGGCCCTTTGCCGTAACTGTTCGGCTCTCGTATGGAGATTTCTCTATTGTATAACTTCACGTGGGAAATCTGCTTAGTTTATGCAACCCTTGCGTGACGGAATTTTCAATAGTTCGAGTATTTACTGAGGTCTTTGCATTTTATTATAATTTTAGTGGGAGGGGGTTAGAGGGAAGGGAATTTGGAAATTCAAAATTTTACAGTTACTTTTAGTAGTGCCAAAAAGTTTATAAAGCCAATCTGGTAAAACTAACAATGCTTACCAATTGTTGTTCTAAACATTTTCTCTTAAGTCAAATATAAAGCGAGTTATTCGTACTTTCTTGTTTTCAGCCTTCAACAATCCCTACCTTTAATCAGAAATAGAGAATACATGGTGAGATGTGATCACCAATGTGTTATCCAGTGAGTGGGAAATTTGCTTGGTTTACGCAGCCCCTGCTCGACGGGCTTCCATATTGCTACCAAGTCCCTCTATCCGACACTACAATTTTCAGTAGGCACTACTCCTAAATTAAATCTCCTCAATGTTATCAGTGAATATTTTATAAATAGTCAAGATAACATGGTTTTAAATTGGAATCGATAATAATGGACTAATCTACATTTATTCACTAATTTACAGATTACTCAATGCCTTACGTTAACCAATTCACATAATTCAGCTAATACAAGCCTCAATAGGACAAGTAAATACATTCAAAGTTGTATTAAAATCTGTATTGCGACTACACGAAAAACGAAGAACACAAAAAAACTGGGAGATGACTATCATTCAACTTTGCATACTCCCCAGGTTATTCTGTGATAAGCTAATTGGAATTTAACAAGCTAATGGAGTAGACGTTGGAAGGACAAAAAGTAAAAACAAAATTGGTATTCATTCATTCCACTTCATTAAAATTTCTAAGTGTGTCCCTATCCTAAATAGAGGCTTCAGGCGTATTTATTCGTAGAAATAAAAGCACATCAATAAGAGGAGAACCATGGTTTTATAGCCGTTTTTCCTTTAAACGTGAATTAAATGCAAACCTTTCTGAATAAAGAATTCTTATAGTGACAGGATTTATTAGTAGTAGCCACGGACCTCCATGTTTTAAAATGGATAAAGTTCTTCTGAAATTGGTGACTAGGGAATTCAAATAGTTTTTAGCAGATTTCCCTTGAGGAAAATCAGCTATTGAGGTCGTAATCATGACGCGATTTTCGAAAAATTTCTTCAAATGTCCATCGATCCTACCCAGGAGATGACGAAAATGGGGTCCGTTCAAAACTATATATATGTCTGTTAACACTCTAGCGGTCGCAATTTTTGTTTAATTGTCACCAAACTCGGTATTTAATCGTTTTATGTAAAAAGGAAGATCAAGATCGTTAACGGCTGAAATCGGACCTGTGGAAGGGGGGGTTTAGAGGGGGATTTTCGAAAATTCGAAATATCTGCGTTACTAGACGTCGGATCGAAAACTTGTATAGAATCAATCTTATTGCAAATTAAATTTACTATAAATATGGTTATATACATTTATTCTCTATCTTGAATATTGACCGAGATATTTGCATTTTTATTAAGTGTAACGGACGAGCTCTGGTTCCCGCCGAAAGCTAGTTAGGGTGTTTCCGTAACTGAACGGCACTCGTATGCAGATTTCTCTATTGTATAATTTTACATGGGAAATCTGCTTCGTTTACGCAGCCCCTGCGTAACGGACTTTTACTTATGTTAGTCAATCAAAAGTGAGAAGTATTGGTGAATTGCTATTATTTCGATTGTAGTTAAGATTAATGATAGTATTTAAATGATTAAAAGATCATTTATCAATGACGTATCATTTATCTAAGTGGGACAAGTCAATTATTAGACAATGCATGTACTTAGGGGAACAAATTACAAGGAATTGAGATATTTACTCAGAAATAGCCATGCAAACATGTCTAAATATTTCGCTGTTACATAAACACATTAATTAAAGAAAAGAATAACCACTAAGTTTGGTCCTGAAAACTCTTTTATCCAGCCTTTCCCATTATACTTGAACCGTCCATCATTGTTTGGAATAGTCAGTTATAGTCCATCCAATTGATTGATCCAAGTTCGAATCACTTACTGCACACTCGCTTCAGAGATGCAGTCAGTCCTCTTCAGACCGACGAATTGGTGTGGGGCACTTAAAAATAAATGACTCTTTGCAAGTCAATGTTGTACTACAGGATAACACCTATCTCAGGTCGTAAAGTAGCTATTGACTCCAATAAAGATTATCTGAAGTGTATTCTATATGAATCGTATCATTCTCATTGAAAGGTTTTATTTATGAAATAATTCACTTAATAAGAAGGGGAGGGGGTCTTTAAGTCCACTTTTTGTCAAGTATCTTATAATTTGAATTAAGTTAAGTTCAATTCTATTTTAATCCTTCCAGTTTCCTATGAGGCAGGCCGGTGCGTATTTAATAGTTAATTGCGAATTAAAATTTTTTTCAGAATTTATTATATCAAATTAAGAAGTTATTTAAAATTGTAGCTACTTTAAAAATTAAGTCATTTTAAAAAGAATTCATCAAAATAATTGAATTTTAAATAACATTTCTAATAAATTAATTGTACAAAGCAGTTAAGCTTTTAAATGTATTAAATCGAAATTTAAGCTACTAAAAATGACTGGTACAAATAGAAATAAATTTAATACTGAATGAGAAATGGGATTAAATTCTGCCCTTTAAAGTTCACTCCACTTTAGTGAGATAATTATTTTAATCTGCAAAAAAATGACCACAAATTTGGGGGATAAACAGAATTTGTGAAAAATGTTTTGATACTATTTAAAATTTTTGACATTATTTGTTTTAGTTTAACAGGATTACATAATATACGAAATAATAATTAATTGGGCAAAGTAACCTGAACATTTAGTGGAATAATAAAAACAAGAAATTGTATTAATCAGTAGTTAACGTACTTTGTAACAACAGCTGACAGAAAATTTTGACAAACAAAGTGTTAAAATGTATTTAAATGTTTCCTTTGTTTTCTGAAAGTGGAGCCAATGTAAATTCATTTCAAAGAAAAAACAGCATCTATGTGGTAGATGGTAATAGGTATTGCCTCTTCTCGACTTTAAAGTTATTCAAGCCTATCTTTTGGCCTTCATAATTTTAATAGACACAAAAGTAATCCCGTAGAAATAACGCAATCAGAAATTAAATGTATGTTTTGAATTTGCTAATTTGCGTTCGTTGAAAATATGAACAAAAAATACAGAACCCTTGGGTTATACGATTAGAATCATATATTTTTTTTTATAAAATAAAACCTCTACTTAAAAAGAACCTTTTAAAACAGTGGTTACCGAAAAGTAACCTTAATAATTTATTTAAATAACATTTTATTTTCGGCTTCCAATTATCTGATCTTTTAGGGATGAATACATTTTGATCGAAGGTGATTCTTTTCATAAATTTACCTTCATGATCCTCATGAGAAAAGGTTCAGCTGGCATTGTTCCACAGCATTTAAAACACTTTGAGCCTTCGGCTATTGCACAGATAGCCTTTAGAGTGCTGTTTATTTTGCTCAAAAAAGCATTCTGTTTCTGATTTAACACACTAAGCAAAAAACTGGTCATAGTTCATCATTATCCAAACCCCAGTTTCTCTGAAAGACAAATTAAAAGCATTAAAAGGGCTATTAAATGATCGCATGTTGAAAGACTGCGCCAAATGATTATGTTTACAACTCCTTTAATTATTTTCCATTGAAGTTCCTTAAAAAGTTTCTCTGAGCTTCTGTTCTGCAAGTCTGTTTCATTATCAATGATCCTAAAGCCGAAAAACTCGTTTAAAGCTTCCGAACCGTTATAGGTCGAAACCGCAAAACTAAAATTTACAAAAGGCACTAATATACTTTTAAATTGTAATGTTTCTCAGAATGTCAAAACAATTAGGAATTTGATCGCAGATTAAACCTTCACATTAACAAAATAAAATAACCATTTATCCTTTATATAAGGTTCTTCTAATTGGATACAATATAGCTCGCTAAGACCTGGCTAAATAGATACATTATAATTAATTACACACAATACTAACCCAAAGACTGTGACAAAATAGCCCTTGGCCTGCCTCAAAACTGAAATGAAAAATAAACCTTTCCAAAGTATTTGTTTTTCAGATTCTATTAAAGTATAATACTGTCTTATAATAATTAATACTAGTCGATTAAATTCTAAATATGTATAGAATACTTTCACATTAAAAACTATGTGTTATTATCAAAACCAGAACCATTTACAGTAATTCAGCTGTGTTCAGTTTGTCCACCCAAATTGAGAAAAATATAATTTAACTCCGGAGTCCCCTGAATAAAATGATTGATATTTATTAATTAAAAACACATTGTTGTTGTTATTCCCTTATAAAATAAATAGGAATGAAGTCGCAAGTTATGTTATGAATATGTTTGTTAAGCATTAACCATTTATATGACAAACACTACCTCCTCATGAAGTAGCGGAATTTATTAATTTCAAATTATGAAGAAAACAAAAAATAATAATCCCAGGATTGGTTAGGGGTAATAGTAGAGGTATTCTTTATGATTACTAAACTTTCAATAATTTAAAATAAGGAATGAATTCAGTATCTACTCATTTTTACAAGCAAGTAATAAATACATCTGATTTGGACAGCACATGACTTCCTTGTACTCCCATTAAATTGTTTTGCTGCACTTTATTTAAATTTATTTCATTTGAAAGTGTGCGGATATCTCCGTTCCATTACATTTGAAATTTTTGTATCTTAAATAGGTACGCAGGAAAAATGCATATTTTATTTTCGTCCTTCTCCAAACTTCTCTTCCTCATAGTCGGTTTCGATCAAAACAAGACTTGCAAAACTAGATGGTACAGCAATCCTAAAGATGAAATTTCGACCTACTGAGACTTATGGATTTTGAGTTACGTGAGATTTACGTACGTTCAGACGTCACCCCAAAACTAGCCAAAATGGGCCCAGGGAGGAACAAACAGGTAATTCCGTAGAAAACGAAAAAAATCGAAATTTTTTGAGTTTACAACACTTCCCTTACTTCTTACAATTAAAAAGAAAAATAGAATACTAGTGTGTGAGTGTAACACACACAATCAAACACAATTAATTTAACATTTGACTCCATTTTCGAAAACTACAATACATTTTCTACTACTTAATTGGTTGAAATGAATGGCCGTTCAATACCACTAGAGCTATAAAAAAGATCGGAATGTAATTTTATGGAAATTATCTGAAGTCTAATCAGCATTTCGTGTTTTCCATTTGAAATCGTGACTTTTTGTGTAGTAAATCAAAATGAGTGTTATGGTTGGAGGGTTTATAACATCTAGTATCGTATAATAGTATCGTAAAATTCCCAATGATAGAGTTTCGATATGAACTTAAAAATTTGGGGGTCGGAAATTATTAATTCCAGCTTGTTCAGTTCTTTTCGACAGCTATACGAAATTTCTAAAACCATTTTAACAAATTGCGAGTACCTTATAGAAAACTTAATTTACTAAATGTGATATGAAGTTGAATTTATTGGCGTTAAATAGAGAAGATAATAATTTTGTCATAATAATTCGGGTTAAAGTAATAAAACTATTATAATTCTCTCAAAATATATGGAATAAACTTCGTTCTACCAAGCTTGGATGCATTTTATATTGCGTATCTACCTCCTACTTACTGTCATCTTGCGAGTAGGTGTGTGTGTGTGTGTGTGTGTGTGTGTGTGTGTGTGTGTGTGTGTGTGTGTGTGTGTGTGTGTGTGTGTATGTGTCACTTAGTAGAACCTCGCCACTTAGTTTAATCTGAATAACCGATCTCTCTTAAGAAAAATCTTCTAAAAAAATACTTAATTGTTGTCACTAAATAACCAACGTTTAACCTATATTGAAAGCAACTTTTGGGATGCAGCCATTCTCTACAAAAGTTAGGTTCATATTCTAAGGAATATCACTTCTTGTGTGAAATATGCTAACACAATGGAACTAATTTTAAATTACTGGACCGATTCTATAAGAATGTTGTGATTCGAAAATAAAATAAATCAATGTTAGATCAATTTCATTTGTTTCTGCAAATTGATTATGGCTTGCTACATTCCCCCTTTGTAGGAAACTGCGTCACTTAATTCAAATTTGAATTTTAGAATTGTATTTTCTTGAAAAATCTTACCTTGAAATAAGGTTAGGAAAAATCCTAGATTTTTGAAGTCCAAATCAATATCAGTAACTGATAAGTCCATTTTTATGTCAGTAGCTTCAAGGTTTCCAGCTCTTGCAATTTCCAGAAAAGCAATGGCTTCAACATACACACCGATTAAAGTTACATTGAATCCACCATAAGTTTTAGAAAAAAAGTTGTTTAAAGTATAATTTCCCTTGAGTTCTATTTTACCATACCTCAATGCAACTTGGGCCTATTGAAAAAAAAACAAATACATTTTATACACACATTAAATATTATAAACTTGTTAATTAATAGTACAAATTAATGTAGTACAATTGATATTGATTTGAAATACTAGACTGAAATAAATATGACATTTGATATAGTGAAACAATCAAAGCTGTCAGTTCCCATTTGGACACATGAAGATAACAAAATGAACCAAATCTTTGGAAAGAAATGAAACGCTCAGTCTGTAATGCCGAGCTACAAGATGGCGTGAATTATATATATATATATATATATATATATATATATATATATATATATATACTAGCTAAGTTACCCGGCTTCGCCCGGAAATTCATTTGAGGCTGAATGGCGGTTTTTCTTGGCAAGGCTTTACTTTGCACAATATTTTGACATTTTCCCGTCCCAGTGTTTAGCTGTTTATACCCGTCGTTGATGTGGATTTGTCAATAATAAAATTATTTGTTATGTAACGCTTCATTGTCCTCAATATTTTTATATTTCAATCAATATTTTCTGTGCATGGAGATTTCTTATAACGTAATGGACCATATAATTCATAATCATAGAAATTATTCTGTCTTCCAAACCATGTATGAATAAAAGTTACTTTCCATTGATGCGGTAAAAAGCCCAACGGTAACAGCTGATTTAGATGCGTCATAACCGCTATTTAAAAAACTCTTTTGTAAGTCTCGATTGTAAACTGTATATTCATATTGGTACATAGTGTGTTCAGTAAAGTATATCATATATTAATGGAGCAGAGTTAATAAATACCAGAAATAACTGGGTGGAACTCCCAGCGTTCATCCTTTTAAATTATTTATTTATGATAATTAAACAAATTCATATGTCTGAGAATAATACTACATTGCTAAAAGTATAAGCATCAGGTAATATGTAAACATAGACCAATATGAGGCCGACAGGAAAGCGACATAACAGACAGTACAAAGGAAGTATCCAGACACCTCCCTAGACTCAGTCCTGCCAACCTGCTATTCATTTAGGATATCAATCCTGTAATACATTAAATTATATTAACACATCTGATTACATTATCTTCACAATACTTAAACTGTTTATTCAAATAATTTGCAAGTTTTAATTAAATAAAGTACTAAATACACTTCAGGGCAAACTGGTGTTTCTCATGAATTAATGTATGAGAGAAGATAGGGGGGGGGGGGGTATACTTTACTTGGTACAATCTGTTAATGATAGATAGGTAGATAGATATTTTATTGGCATCTGTTTACAACATGTTGCCAAGAGTCTGGCCAATTAGTGTTAGTATGGTTATTGATATATTATACTTCTTAAAGTATGTGTAAATAAAATAATAATATTTCCTAGAATTACAACTGAACAGCATATACATTGGCACGTAATACAATATTAATATTAATCTAAATGATTATAATACTGAATTCAATAGGTTATAATTTAATGTAAATGTAGATTAATTCATTCTTTTTTAATGTCTAAATAAAGATCAGTTTTCTAACATATCAGATTAACATGACTACTATCTAAGATAAGTATAACTCTTCTAATAATAAGTATAACTGCATATAATAAATAATTTGCCGATTATTATTGAATAAGCACCCCCATAAAAAAATAATACAATTCTTTCTTCTATATTGTTAACTTTCACAAACTTTTGATAAGAAACAAAAAATATCATTAACTTTACTTTCATTGTTGTAATCCAGAATGTTTACCAATGATAGGTATTCTCTTTGAGGCACTATATATTTGTCAAGGAATTTTACTCTGTGTGATGTAAAAACGGGGCAATACAGCAGTAAATGATTCAAATGTAGGTAAATATATTTTTGGCACCATTTACATACCTCTCCCGTTTTTATAATTTGAGTCATGTTTCTATAGGATAATTTTAAATACTCGCTAGAGGAAATCCTTATTTGACTGATAAGTTTGATTTTATACAATGCAATCTGTTAATGCCATTAAAAAAAATAACTTAGAGTTGAATTATTAAGGATAAAATATTAACATAGATTTGAATTAATTTATCCAAATAGATTTTCGAATTTAAATTAAATTATTTTTCGGGTACTACTATTATTTAATTCCATCGGGTAAATAAATTATTAAAATCATTTTTTGGATCAATAATGTAAGGAAAACAATGTTCCTAAACCTCATACTGGAGCGGAAGTTGACGTGAGGCTCCAGTTAATTGAGTTGAGTTTACTCATTCCTTGTGAAATGCTGGCTGAAAATTGAGAGGGATAGATTAGGAACACATTTTCATTTATTCTTCAAACTAAAATTTGATTCTATTAGCCCCCAAAAAGTTGCCCTTTAGGATTGGCTATTTCGGAAAAACCATACGTGCAGGGAAGTGTAATTGTACACATTGAAGTCTTGCTATAAAAATATCATCATTAGTCAGTCAACAATGATTTCCCGGGCATCGCCGGGTACCTATATGTGTGTGTGTGTGAAATGAAATATGTATTTGCATTTGTGATCACGTTCATCCAAATCGAGTTAGAAACATCTCCTCTCAACATCCTTACTTAGACAGTGATTAGAGTACTTCTCCGCCAGATCGTAGAACTATTAATGTAGAATCAAAGAGTTTTTGAGCCAACCATAAGCCAACAAAGGGGCTTCAATTCCAATGAGCGACGTTTGTCTCAGCTGTGAATCCCAGTTGTAGTGGAGAGGTCCTGCATTTGCGGACATTAACATTTTCTACAAAGCATTTTTTTGGGAGCCGCTTCTCTGGCATCATTAATATTTTTTCCACCACTTTAGCACCATTTTGAATAAGAATACTGTTCACACCAACTTCCAAGGGAACAAAATGCTCAGGAGTGTCGGCAGGCCAATGAAAGATTTTCATGAAAAATTGCGGATGAACTGTGGAAGCCAAGCTACCCCTACCTACCGATGAGCATTGTAAATGGGGCTTTTCTGGCAATCTATAAGTTTTAAAGCAGAAACCCAAATAAAAATTAATCGTGTTAATAAAAACGCAGAATAAATATTACTTCACAATTTTTATTTTTAAAATAAAAGAATAACTATTATGAAATAATTTTTATCATAAAAATTATTGGAAAAAAATGAAATAAAAATTGTTTCTTGAAAAAAATTGAAATTTAGTTATTCATCTTAGACCGAATATAACTTTTTTTTAAAGTCTTTTTTTCCTATAATGTACTTTCATAAATTCATAATTTAGCCAATAATTTTATTTGTTATTATTTGTTACAAATAAGTACACCAGTAAGAGTAAAAAATGTTAAAAAGTGGGTAACATTTTGGGAAAACAGTTATTGTAACATTTACAAAATAAAAATGATGAGGAGTTTTTTTTTTAAATGTCTAAAACATACATTTTGATGGAATTTTTATTTTATAACTCGAAAATAAAAATGATGAAAATCTGAGTTTATAGGCGCCACGCCCAAGATCTTATAGAAATTATAATTATAATTATCCATTATATTTCACTCCCAGAAAATCCAAGAATTCCTCGATTCACCATTACCAATGTCCCTTCCCCCACGTCCTGTTTTACCATCAGAGATCAAACGCATCATGTGCCGTCTTCCTCGCAATAAATCTCCAGGGTTTGATCTAACTTCCTCTAAAATTGTTTGTAGACTCCCACCCAAGGCCGTTACATTTTTAACATACCTATATAATTGCATATTCCGCACTGCCCATTTCCCTTTACTCTGGAAATTCGCGATTATAGTCCTCTTCCCGAAACCTGGAAAATCGTCCCAGAATCCATCTTCCTATCGTCCTATTAGCCCTCTCCCTATTTTCTCAAAACATTTTGAAAAACTTTTAATTAAGTGCCTTCTCCCAATTCTCCAAGTCAAAACACCCTTCCTTCCCATCAATTCGGATTTCGATCTCGCCATTCAACAGTACAGCAATGTCTTCGCGTTGTAGATCACATATCTGCATCTATAGAGCGAAAAGAGCATTGCATGTCAGCCTTTCTTGATGTAGTGCAAGCCTTTGACAAGGTTTGGCATGACGGATTACTCTACAAGCTCAAACTACTCCTTCCCAGCACCGTCTATTTTATCCTTAAATCCTATCTTTCTAGCAGATTTTTTCGAGTCCGTCAAGGAAATGAGTATTCAGGCTACTATCCTGTGGAGCTCCCCAGGGCAGTAGCCTGGGACCACTACTGTATCTCATATACACATCAGGCATGCCTACATCACCATCAACACTCCTAGCTACCTATGCAGATGGCACAACAACCCTTTCATCCGATCCCGATCCTATTACTGCTTCGAAGAACCTCCAATTCCACCTAACCGAGATCGAAAAATGGTGCAATTATGTTACAAACCACACCCTCCATAAAGATCTTAATATCCCGTTTGTAAAGGACCTAATTCCCTTAAGATTCAGAAAATTCCACAGCAGGCTATCCAATCATCCTAATCCAGAAGTCCTAACCCTTTCCAGTACCACTCATCCTTATGCCCCTCCACGGAGCCTCAAGAGACAATGACCCAGAGATCTCCAATAAGTGTAAAGTGAAGTGATAGCAGTGGCTAATTTCTTCTCAAGTGCCATTCCTTCTTAGCTCTTGACTTCATTGCCAGGCAGGGAGAAGCTGCTCCTCTCATTGTGGTGAAGGCGTGTGCCTACTGTCAAGAGTAATGGAGGAGCTATGGTATTGTACATATAGCACATTACCAAATGCATTTAAATGCAGACTGTAATATACTCAATAAAATAAAATCTAAAATCTTAAAAAATCATTATATTTGCTTTGGCTGTAATTATATGTCCATAATCAATAAATGATATTGAAAAATAATAATAAAAATAACTTATACCTGCATGATAGCTAGATTTGAGTAAATATTATCAATTCGAAATTTCGACAGTCCGTGGACAGTTGAATTAATCAATGTAATTGTACTTAAGGCCTTTGAGTGCCTCATGTCGGGAATAGACATTGGATCCTGTATAGGTGCTCCAGGAATACCAACAGGGTCAACTTGCTTAAAATGTTCCACCACATCACGGATTTTTTCACTCAGGGAAACAGTTTGAGGTTTTTCAATTTCTCCAGACTCTTGCCCTGCAAATCAATACTACTTTTTTAGTCTTTAAAATTCCATTTAACTGGACTATAATAACAATTTATAAAAGTAAAAGAAATATTTACAAGCTATGCTCTTCATCAGCCATAGCAATTATTTTATATTACACTATAACGTATTAGCAGATTTCTTCTAAGGGGAATCAGCTATCGAGGTTGTACTCATGATGTGATTTTCGTATGTCTAGCACAAAAATGTATTCAAATATCCATCGATCCTACCTAGGAGATGACGAAAATGAGGTCCATCCGGCCGGTCCAAAAATCATATATATATATATATATATATATATATATATATATATATATACATACACACACATAATTCTCAGGAACACACACATATATGCGTGTGCGTGTGTCACCATTACTATGTGAGATACATCCAAATATGTTCAGTAATATCATTTTTCCTTGATCGATACCATACTCATTTTTTATTCGATTCACATAAAGCAGAAGGTAAAAGTTGTTAATGGTCATAATCGAACCAGTAGGAGAAGGGGGGTTAGATAGAGTTAAAATTAAAAAAAGAAAGCAGGTATTTCCGTAACTTTTGCGTCAGATCAAACAATATTACATATTCAATATTGTCAATCATTTAAGGTCTTTGAATTTTCCTCTGTATACATTCTCTCTAATATTAAGCGAATTATTAGTTTGTTTTTTTTTAATTCTCAGCCTTCAGTTAACTCACTCTGCCACTCATGGGATTTTTCAACAATTGTATCACTAATTATCTCTTCTCCAACTTAAATTTGAAGTTACGCTTATTTCTATACACTCCTTATAATATTTTGGGAATATTCCGCTTCAGAAAAGACGTCACAATAATACAATGTTTTTATTTAATATTTTATCAAAATTATTTATATTTTTATTTTTTGCCCTTCAATAAACCTCCACTTCCACTCATGCAATTAGCACAATAAGAAAGAAGTCCGTCACGCAGGGGCTGCGTAAACTAAGCAGATTTCCCATGTGAAGTTTTACAATAGAGAAATCTGCATACTGGTAACACAATACCACCGTGATTAAATACAAACGGTAATGAGAAATCTTTCAATTAATTAAAATAAATTCCCAACTGAAACGGCTTCTGAATTTTAAGAATAATTTATATTTTAATAACTCAAATTTTAGTAGTCCAAGAACTAAAGAAGGGGGGGGGCGGATGAACAGAACGTATTTGCATAAATCTCACAAAGTAACGAAGGTAAGGTAATGTTAGAAAAGACAGGTAAGGTTGGAAGAAGGAAGAAGCTTCCACCTGAGCCGAGCAATGACGGAAATGGCCGACCTAATCCGAACTATACCCGACCACAGACTTCATAAAAATGCAAATATCTCGGTTAATATTCAAGATAGAGAATAAATGTATATAACAATATTTATAGTAAATTTAATTTGCAATAAAATTGATGATTCTATACAATTTTTCGATCCGATCCATAATAACGGAGATATTTTGAATTTTCGAAATCCCCCCTTTAAACCCCTCCTCTCTCTAGTCCGATTTCAGCCATTAACGAAATTGATCTGTCTTTTTACGTAAAATGGTTAAATATCGAGTTTCGTAACGATCAAACAAAAATTGCGACCGCTAGAGCGTTAAGAGACAAATATATATATAATTTTGAACGGACCTCATTTTCGTCATCTCCTGGGTAGGATCGATGGACATTTGAAGACATTTTTCGAAAATCGCGTCATGAGTACGACCTAAATAGCTGATTTCCCTTTAGGGAAATTCTTTACATTAGCCCAGACACTACTAATGTAGTTTAGACTGTTGATATAGAAATAAACCGATGACCTGTCGTTTCCAATGGGACACAAAGGAAGTTAAATAGTATTTAAACGTTCGGAGATGGGAATTACTCACCAGAATTTATTGTCCGATTAACGACGATGTGATTTGACGGCTAAAGATGATTATTGAAGTGAGGATAAGTATGGAAACCCAACCTTGGCTCAACTCCATGAATCTTTACTTGACCCTTTAATGAACCAGACACAATATATGAGGCATTAAGATTTGTGGACAGCCCTGATGAAGTAGAAAGAAATTGTTGATAGGAAAGCATGGGCAATATAATATAAAAGACAAGAACATTTATTTGTTATATTTAAAACTATCATACCAATAGTTGTACTCTAGCTTTACATGACGACTTTAATCCTAAACTTATGAATTTAATAAAATATTACCTATATCAATATTTAACTAATTGCATTCTATTGTAAAATCTTCCCACGCTAAATTAATGCCAGACAGCTTCCCATAGCACATATTTCCTTTCGCCAAGGTTACAAGGAGGAAATAATTTCTGATTGATCTCAACTTTCAGGGTATTCAAGTGTAATCCCCCATACATGTAGGGTAAGTCATGAATAGAAAATTTGTTGTTTATATTCCTCAAACTAACAAGATCATAAGATAGACTTAAAGTTATACTTATGATCAAGTTACTTTTTAATTACTTGCCACTGGGTCTCATTTACGTTTATACGAAGTAATTCACATTAAAAATATAGTTGCTTACAAAATCATTGGGTATTGAGGAAAACGTTAATGAAGTGGGTGTGTATTAGTTGTGAATGTTACACACAATGTTATCTCCTATCACGTTCACGATTAAAACAGCTGAAGTAGCCGTTATTTTGATAAGTTCACACCCCCAAGTAAATAATCTCGAAACCCCTAATATTATCCTTTTATGACTACATTCATTAAAACAATATAAACATTTTTTCCCAAACTTAACATTAGTTATTGGATTTTATTGGCAACTATTTTACTATAACAGGATACCATTTCAAAATGGCCATGTAAAGAAGGAAGCTCTGCTATGAGACAAACATTCTTTGGTTTTATTTCAATATGTTTTCCCTAACCTATCCCATTAATATAATTATGCACGTTGAAATATTTCTACTCACATACTACTGATTAGTCAGTATTGCAAATATAATAATGTGAAAATATATTTCAATTTAAATAATTAATAATGAGAAAGAAATCAATCGTATTCTTTAAATTGTGTCGAAATGGCTCTAATTCATTTAACATATTTCAGATCAACACAGAACTTCAAAATATTCAAAACGTAATAATGTTTCAACATTAAATGACTAACAAGCATTAATTCTGCAATTTAAGAAAGTGAAAAATGTATAGAAAAATATTATAATAGAAAAAATATAAGCTAGTTCATTCTATTTTAAAGATAAACTAATCATAAATAACAAAAAATATAAAAAATTTCTAAATCTCAGTTGGAAATAAAACTATTTCCTGTGTTGTTATCACAAACAAACTATTCAAACTGATATAAAGTCCAGAGGCTCGATGAACAAAAATTTGTAACCTTTAGGTGGCCTTGGCTAGCATTAAAACGTCAGCAAAGACCAACTAATAAACAAGATAAATAAATATAGAGCCCTCAAGTTAAGAGAAGCACTCCCGTCTTCCGTGAAAAGTTCCAAAAAGCCAAATTATCAAGATGCGTAAATAAGACATCTGTGATACAGTATGTGGAATTAACCAAATATGATGCAATTGGACTTGTGATAATGTTAATTTGGTTATCAGTTTAAAATTTGAATTGATTGAATTTTTGTTACAATGTGAAACAATTTGCACGAAGAAGACTAATAATTTTAAAGTATTCAAAGCTGTACCCTACACATCCGTCTTAGTATGAGTGTGACATTTAATTTTTTTTAGGTAGTTTTTATATAGGGAAAATCAGTATCGTATGAATTAATATACTGATTTCATCATTCATTAGTAACATTTACGATTTTTGCAACAACTAACGAGTTTATTTTGGTATAATACTAGTAAAGACAAGTTTAACTCTTTTTGAACAACGGTGACACAATTGACACCAAATTTAATTAATTTGACCCCGACGGAACTAAAATGATATTATATGAAATAGTTTGATTGAAAACTATTTCAATAAAAATGTGTATTAAGTGTAGATCAGAGTAAAAATTTGAACAAAGCGAAATAATGAAAAAAACTAAGATGACATTTTCTACACAAATCAGGAATATTTGATATCCATGTCTGATAAATTGCATTCTCGGTACGGAGTACAATTTCTGAGGAATAGGACTAACCTTTATTTAATGAGATGAAGGAGTAGAGCAAGAAACATATCCAGACAGCTCGAGCCATACCTTCCTCTGGGTCAGAAACACAAACTAATCTAGTTTACATGGAACACTACTCCTTATCAATGACCCATTGAACTGAAGATAAGCCTTTCTCAATCGGCCAACTTGTCTATCAATGACGTGTTGTCAACAATTCCACGATATTACACGCAATTCATAATTTTCAGTGGGGATTGAAACCGGTTTTTTTTTTCAATAAATCATGAAATACTATTATTTCCCATTAACAAATCATATATGGTTCATATGACGTTTTCACAGATTCTAAATTCATCTTGAACTCAATGGGGGTGACCATAGTACGAATGTACATAGGTTCATACGTACTATATGTTATATGTGTGGACGTATCTCGCATAGCTCAAAAACAACTAATCTTTAAAGGTTGAAATTTCATTTTTAGAAGGAGTTCAATTTAGAGATATTAAATTCAAGTTTAGAAGGTATTGTAAATACCTCTACCATTAATAGAAATGGGCGAAAATTGATTGGGGGAGGGATTAGAAACCGTGAAAATACAAAATTGCAAATTTTATATAGAAATATGGAACAATTGTACAGGATATTTTTGTTTATCATAAAACGATCTGTAAATGATGTTCTATGACATTTCATGAGTGATTGCAATGTATGGAGGGATCGTATATCACTTTTAAATGTAAATGAAAAAACATTCTGTTTAAATAAGCATACTAGGAATGTTTGCGACACTTATGCTCACAAAGAAAATATTACGTCAACGTTCTTGCCCAGCTGCCATCCACGCTGCTGCCTAGCAACCCGTACCCCGATGTACGCATCCATGGCCTCGTGATTAAAAAAAAAAAAAAAAAAAAGGACAGTCTGAGAAATTGGCCACACAGATATATAAAACCGACTAACAGTACTTGTGGCATAAAAGAAGTAAGTGCTCGCCATGGAGTAGAATTCACGAGATCAGATGAGGAGAGTACAGCGAGGAGCAACAATCAATGAGCTACCTCATTTAATGGCAAATATGTTCTGAACCGAAGGAGAAACAACCATCAACTCCAGCCATCATCGACCATGATGCCCATCGTCCAATGCAAAATGCAGCATTATCTAATATTACATACATTCACCATGGCCCTTCAGACCAATTTAGTTGTAGTAATTATAATACATCACGTTTATCTAAAAAGTCCGCCATGCAGGGGCAGCGTAAACTAAGCAGATTCCCCACGTGAAGTTTTACAATAGAGAAATTTCATGAGAGCCGAGCCAGTCAAGGAAACGGCCGAACTAGCTTTTGGAGGGAAAGTAACTCTCGTCCGTTAGGCGCCCAGATTTAATAAAAATACAAATACCTCGGTTAATATTCAAGATAGAGAAAAAATGCATATAACAATATTTATTGTAAATTTAATTTGCAATGAGATTGATTCTGTACAATTTTTCGATCCGACGTATAGTATCGGAGATATTTCGAATTTTCGAAAATCCTCCCCTTTAACCCCCCCCCCTCCCACTGGTCCAATTTCAGCCGTTAACGAACTTGATCTTTCTTTTTATATAAAACGACTAAATATCGAGTTTGGTAACGATTAAACAATAATTGCGACCGCAAGAGAGGTAACAGACAAAGTTTTGAACGGACCTCATTTTCGTCATCTCCTGGGAAAGATCGATGGACAGTTGAAGAAATTTTGTCGAACTCGCGTCATGAGTACGACCTCAATAGCTGATTTCCCTTAGGGGAAATTGTTGAAATTACAGTTCAGTATCTTTTTCCGCTCACACCCCATTTATTATTCCTTGGCATATTACAGGATTTATTTTTCTCTTTATCTTTTGATCACCAAATAAAAACGAATTTCTTTTTAAAATAATTACACATCTTATCGGTACTTAGAAACAATTCTAGCGTCGATTCACGTAACTACTCGTAGATTAGAGACGGCTTGACCTTGGAATATAAAACACTTATCAAGATCATCTCTCTCCCACCAAGAGACAACACTCTGACAAATCCTGGTTTTCATCTCGATTTTGAAATAAATTGCAATGAAATTAGTTAATTTTATAAGTCAACTGGTAGTCCTGTTCTTTATATTGCTTTGCTAATACCGTAAATTTGTAAATGTGTGCTTGTCTTCCTGGCGAATGTAAATAGAGGCGCTATAATAAATAATTAAAAAGTCCGACACGCAGGGGCTGCGTTAACTAAGCAGATTTCCCACGTGCGTCATGTATTTGCATTTATCTCAAAAATTAAAAGTTCAATGAGAACAATACTTAGTATTTAAGCTTCAAATAAAATGCTACATAACATAATAGGATATTGTTAATATGAGATGAGTAGGAGTGGGGGTTTACTGAAGACCAAAAACTAAAATATGCAAATATCTCAGTTAATAATCAAGATAGTGAAAACATGTACATAACATCATTTATAGAACATTACATTTGCAATAAGATTGGTTCTATATTATTTTTCGATCCGACACATAATAACGGAGATATTAAGAATTTTCGAAATTCTCCCCCTCTAAACCCCCTCCCCCCCTGGTCCAATTTCAGCCGTTAACGAACTTGATCTGTCTTTTTGTATAAAACGATTATATATCAAGTTTAGTAAAGATAAAACAAAAATTGCGACCGCTAGAGCGGTAACAGACAAATATATATATATATATATATATATATATATATATATATATATATATATATATATATATATAGATAGATAGATATATAGATAGATAGATAGATAGATAGATAGATAGATAGATAGATAGATAGATAGATAGATAGATAGATAGATAGATAGATAGATAGATAGATAGATAGAGAGATAGATAGGTAGATAGATAGATACAGTTTTGAACAGACCTCATTTTCGTCATCTCCTGGGTAGGATCGATGGACATTTGAAGAAAAATTTCAAAAATCGCGTCATGAGTGCAACCTCAGTAGCTGATTTCCCCTAAGGGAAATCTGCTAATATCCCAAAAAATGCAATCCATGTAGTTATATATCATAGCATCACAGATTTCATAACTGTCACCAACGCTCCTTCCCGTTTTTTTAAACTTCCACCCCATCAGAATCACATTTCTTCAAACGTCCGTCACGCAGGGGCTGCGTAAACTAAGCAGATTTCCCAAGTGCGGGTATGACACGCTCTTGATCTCAACTCACTTTAAATTTAATATATCTTTAGTAAAAATCCGGGGGCGGGGGGGATTATTGATGGAAAACAAGAAAGTACGAATAATATGCGAGCTACGAAAAAACAATTGTAGAGCATCAATATTTTAACAATACTGATTTTATAACATTTTCCGATGCGACTCACAATAATGGATGCATGGATTTCGAATCACCCCCCCCCTCCAACCCTTGAATCCTTGTCTAGGTTCAGCATTAAACTAATATACTTTTTAGATTTTAATAATACAGTTAAATATTGAGTATGGTATATATCAAATGAACAATTTCGAGTTAAGAACGTAAAATCGTATACGCACACTGAAAAAATAAGGACACACCAGACGAGCCCATATACACACAGCACATATCGTATGCTGATGATGTTTTGATCACTTCTAAGAAAGATTGTAGCAATAGTAGAGCCCAGATTAATTCAAAAGTCGTAGCATTTCTTCACTAATTAATTGACTTATTAATTATTAATAATTAATTATTAATTAATTACAAATAATTAATCACTAATTAATTGACTTATTTATTAGGCTTTGTAAGCAATAACCTGTAGTATTTATCTTTCTCGGATTATTCCTAAAAGATTAATAAACTATATAAGTCAGTCTAATATGAAACTTTGACGAGAAAACAGCCTTTGTTTATTTTTCTCAATATTTTTAATAGAAGTAAGTTAATACTGAAAATTCTCATTATTCTGAAGCACCTTTTTTTAAAAAAAAGATACAAAGGGGAGAATGGGAAATCTGTGAAGTAGAGAAGACAGATGCTTTGTCTATCAGCACTGTACTGATTTGGTTTTAAACATTCAAGAAAGGAGATTTTTATTCTTGAAAGCAAATATCCCTGTTGTAGCCCCAAGTTATAGTTTTCTGTTGCTTACACGTCTTTGGTTACATTTCCTGAAGTAGCAGAAGTTTCCACACAATATGGCGCCTCAGAGGGTAAAATGGTGGAACTTTGCAAAAATCGCCCGAACACCATAAATGGTATTTGTTTTATGAAATGAATAGAGACTTTTGACAAACTAATAATCAAGAACAGTGTATTAAAAGAGGACAAACTGCTCTCAGTGACCCCTGAAGGAGAAATTCCCAACACTGGTGAATAAAAAGCGAGTTCTTTTGCAACTAGGCCCCATGTATTCAAGATTACCACAGCAAAAACCAAGGAGTTGGAGTTTGATCTTCGTCATCCAGCCTGTAGTGCAGAACTTACAGTCCGATTACCGTCTCTTGTAGTTCAATGCACACTTATTCCGTGGTAGGGTGTTTCGAAATATTTGAAGAAGTGGAAAATGGGTTTAAAGGTGTTTTTTTTTTTTTTTTTTTACATCAAATGCTTCAAGTGGTAGAAATTTCGAAGAGTACGAGCTTGTTAATCAAAAATAAGTAAAAACAAAAATAAAATTATAACATCTCACAGACTTTTGAATAGCTCTGATATTACTGCTAATAGTGACATTCAATAATACAGAATATCTCAAATTCGTTTTTGGCTGGAAGTAAAATAAAAAATCTGGATGAGTTTTACTCCATAGTACTAAAACTCTATAAAGGCTCGTCGTATTATTACAATCAACAATTAAAAGATAAAAAGCTTACAAACTATTCTCTTCAGCGTCCGGTCAGCGGGAAGCGGTAGTACTCTGAAAGAGTTTGCATGAGCAACGCAAGAACTAGGGCTCAAAATAAGTTTATAAAAAGTATAGAGAAGAGAGCCCTAAGGCGGACCGGGAAAATAGGTGGCCCTCTCAACATGGAGTATGTTCGTGTTTCCTAGTTGCGTCACGGTGAAATATCTGCGAGGTATAGTTGAGTAGAGTATAGTGTGAAAACGGAAATAAAGGCCAGAATGGTCTCAGGGACCAGATGCTTCTATGCCATACAAAACGCTTACTACTTTAAGAGTCTCTACAGAAAAGTATATGAGTAAATTTGATAATTTGAAACGACTATATAAGTCAGCGAAACGTCGGCAAAGAAACAGCTGGCCGATTTAATATGAACCAAACTAATAAAAAAGCAGATTGTACTAATTAGCGCACGTCCAGCGGAATGTCCCCAAAAAAATGAATGGTACACCAGATGGAGAGGAAGATTTTATACAAGGTTTGACCAACCGAAAACAATAATTAAACATGGGGCAGAGGGCCCAGGTTCTGGAGGACAATAGCATCCAGCAATTAGTTATTTTACTATAATAAATTAGCTAATTGAGAAACTAAAATAACAATTCGAATAATGAGACTTAAAAATATCAGAAAAAAGTCAGGAACTACGTAATTAACTGTGGGTTTCTCAGAAGAAGGTCTATACTCCAGCTCACGAATACTTCCTTATTTAGCATCCTGAGAGAAGATAGCACTATCAAGGTCCCCAGGCTAGAACCAGTCAGCCTTGAAACAATTATCATATAAGGCCATGAATGTCAGTCAACATTAACAATATCACAGCATTTATACTCAGTCCCCTCAACTAAGTAGAAATTACAATGAAACCATATCTTGAATTTAGAAGATTTTATTTTATCGAGAGCAAGTCAATATTTGTTTGTTTCATGTCAAAGTAAATGCCGAAATTAGACTAGAAGGTTTGGGGCATTTAGAATGGATGAAAATCATGTTATATAACCAACCTTATTGATCAAGTTATTTCTTACGATTTCATACGTTCAGTTCCAGTTAACGGAATTATTTCATCAGGCGTAGTTAGTAGGATACAATACATTAGGCTATTAAATATAAATATCATTCATCAGCTTACATAACACGCCCTGTTTATATAAGGCTCTTACTAAGAGAACGATGGAGAAAAGAAGATCGGAACTAAACTGTGTGAGATACAAATATAAATTGGCAATGTAATATCATCAATGTAATTCTATACTCTAGAGGCCTCAATTTTTGCAGATTTCCCTTAGGGGAAATCAGGTATTGACGTCGTACTCATGACGCGATTTTCGAAAAATTTCTTCAAATGTCCATCGATCCAACCTAGGAGATGACGAAAATGAGATCCGTTCAAAATTATATATATATATATATATATATATATATATATATATATATATATATATATCTGTTAACGCTCTAGCGGCCGTAATTTTTGTTTGATCGTTACTTAACTCGATATTTAACCGTTTTATGTAAAACGACAGATCAAGTTCGTTAATGGCTGAAATCGGACCAGAGGGAGGGGGGGGATTTTCGAAAATTCGAAATATCTCCGTTATTATGCATCGGGTCGAAACATTGTATAGAACCAATCTTATTGCAAATTACATTTACTATAAATATTGTTATATACATTTATTCTCTATCTTGAATATTAACCGAGATATTTGCATTTTTATGAAGTCAGTGGGACATGTGGTCGGGTATTGTTCGAATTAGTTCGGCCGTTTCCGTAACTGTTCGGCTCTGGTGGAAGCTTCTTCCAACCTTACCTGTCTTTTCTAACATTACCTTACCTTCGTTACTTTGTGAGATTTATGCAAATACGTTCTGTTCATCCGCCCCCCCCCCCGTTCTTTAGTTCTTGGACTACTAACATTTGAGTTATTAAAATATAAATTATTCTTACAATACAGATGCCGTTTCAGTTGGGAATATATTAAAATTAACTGAAGATTTCTCATTACCGTTTGTATTTACTCATGGTGGTGTTGTGTTACCAGTATGCAGATTTCTCTATTGTAAAACTTCACATGGGAAATCTGTTTAGTTACGCAGCCCCTGCGTGACGGACTTTTATTTGATCTACTCGACATTTAACCGTTTCATATGATGCTAAATGTGTTATTCAGTAATAATCCCCAGGTTTTAGATAGGGAGTATAATAAAAACTCCAAGTATCTCCGTTATTAAGAGTCTCATAGAAAACTGCTGCATAACCAATCTTATTGAGAATGTAATATTCTCAACAAGTCAACAATTTTATTTGGCACAAACGGTTCAACCGAACTAAATAAAACTCGGTATGTGTATTAGCACCAACGCCTTCATTATAATAAGCCGTGCCAACATTTCTAGGGACGGGCAGGAGTGGGGGTTATAGGGGGGCCTCAAATTTTAAACGGTGATATTTCGTTTCCTATTGGTTTTTCGGCAAAAATGCACATATCAAAAGCTGTTTATTTTGTTATTTAGATTAACTTTTGTCATATACACTTTCGTCGTATACCGAAGTATAAATGCGTTATGCGCTAAAAATGATAGCGGGAGTCAACAATTTTATTTGGTACACAAGAGACTCAACCGAAATGAATAAAACTCGGTACGTGTATTAGGACTAACGCCTTCATTATAACAAGCCATACCAACATTTCTAGGGACGGGCAGGAGTGGGGGTTGTAAGGGATGTCTGAAATGAAAAATGGCGGTATTTCGTTTTCTATAGGGTTTTCTGCAAATATGCACATGACAAAAGTTATTTATTTTGTTATTTAAAGTAACTTTTGTTATATTCAATTTTGTCGTATAACAAAAAATGAACGAGATATCCACTAAAAACTGAAGCGGGAGCTAAGATTGGCTATTTCGGAAAAACATTACGTCGTGGAGTGAAGTGTATTTGTACACATTGAGGTCTTGCAATAAGAATACCATCATTTGTCAGTCAACAGTGATTTCCCGGGCATCGCCGGGTACCTTAGCTCGTATATATATATATATATATATATATATATATATATATATATATATATATATATATATACGTGTGTGTGTGTACAGTTGCCGTTAACGCTCTAGCGGTCGTAATTTTTGTTTCATCGTTACCAAACTCAATATATAAGCGTTTCCTCTAAAACCAAAGATGTAGTTCGTTAACGGCAGGAATATTGTGTGATATGGGGGTTTAGCAGGGGCATATTTCGAAAATTAAAAATAGCTCGTTTATTATATGTACGATCCAAAAATCCTATATAACCAATGTTATTGTAAGTTTATTTTTCTATAAACGTCGTTCTTTTTTTCTCTATCTTGAATGTTAACCGAATATTTTTATTATTTTTTTTAATTTTCAGCTTTCAGTAAACTCCCACCTTTATTTATCGCGCTCTAATAAGTAAATATATCATAAGACATCTTGTTCTAAGCTTAAATATTAAATATTCTTTTCAACTGATCATTACTAGATGAGATCTATGAAAATACGTTGTTTTTTAACGTCATCCATTAAGATTTTATTTCTTAAACAATAAGCAGTTATATTATGAAATGCTTTATTCAAAGCTTTAATACCAAATATTGTTTTCATTGAGCTTTTAATCTGTGAGATATATTCATATATATTTGGTGTGATGTCTTCATTTAAGATTTTATGTTCTAAACTATGTGATTTTTATTCGATCATAACGAAACACTATATTTAACAGTTTAATTCAACACTAAAGATCATATTCGTTAATGGCTGCGATTGGAACAGGAAATCCGAGTGGGAAGGGTGGAGAAAAGGGGAGTTAGAAAATTAAAAATATCTACGTTATTATAAATGAAATCCACAAATTTCATATCAGTCTTGTTAAACTACTGATGCATAAAAATTGTTGTTTCATACATTTATTTGTAACTCGATTATTAAGCGAGTTATTCGTACCAACCTGTTTCAAACTTCTGTTACCGCCACTTAGACTCATCAGATTTTTATTTAGTAATAGAGAATATACTGCGAAATGAGATCCGCAATCTGTCATACTGGCACGAGAGAACCTGCTTGACGGACATTCTTTCTTATACACAAACACACTCATGCACACGTGTGTGTGTATGTGCGTAATAATTTAATAAATTTTTAGGGGAAGCGATGGTGAGTTGTGAAGAAGCAGTATTCTTCCGTACCCACCCGGCCGGGTTATGAGAATGTAAATCCATTCGTTCCCTGTGTGACCACTCAGCAACGTGAGGAAATTCAGAAGCTACTTGAAATAAGAAGTAGCTATGATTGGTCTGCCAAAATTCTACCACAATTCTCCAGACACGTATCAATCTGACAATACGATCCACCTGCCACTTGCCACTTCTTCAAGGTATTTGTGATTGTTACTTGTTGTTAAGGTATTTGTAATTGTTACTTGTTGTTAAGGTATTTGTAATTGTTACTTGTTGTTAAGGTATTTGTAATTGTTACTTGTTGTTAAGGTATTTGCTATTGTTACTTGTTGTTAAGGTATTTGCTATTGTTACTTGTTGTTAAGGTATTTGCTATTGTTACTTGTTGTTAAGGTATTTGCTATTGTTACTTGTTGTTAAGGTATTTGTTATTGTTACTTGTTGTTAAGGTATTTGCTATTGTTACTTGTTGTTAAGGTATTTGCTATTGTTACTTGTTGTTAAGGTATTTGCTATTGTTACTTGTTGTTAAGGTATTTGCTATTGTTACTTGTTGTTAAGGTATTTGCTATTGTTACTTGTTGTTAAGGTATTTGCTATTGTTACTTGTTGTTAAGGTATTTGTTATTGTTACTTGTTGTTAAGGTATTTGCTATTGTTACTTGTTGTTAAGGTATTTGCTATTGTTACTTGTTGTTAAGGTATTTGCTATTGTTACTTGTTGTTAAGGTATTTGCTATTGTTACTTGTTGTTAAGGTATTTGCTATTGTTACTTGTTGTTAAGGTATTTGCTATTGTTACTTGTTGTTAAGGTATTTGCTATTGTTACTTGTTGTTAAGGTATTTGCTATTGTTACTTGTTGTTAAGGTATTTGCTATTGTTACTTGTTGTTAAGGTATTTGCTATTGTTACTTGTTGTTAAGGTATTTGTTATTGTTACTTGTTGTTAAGGTATTTGCTATTGTTACTTGTTGTTAAGGTATTTGCTATTGTTACTTGTTGTTAAGGTATTTGCTATTGTTACTTGTTGTTAAGGTATTTGCTATTGTTACTTGTTGTTAAGGTATTTGTTATTGTTACTTGTTGTTAAGGTATTTGTTATTGTTACTTGTTGTTAAGGTATTTGCTATTGTTACTTGTTGTTAAGGTATTTGCTATTGTTACTTGTTGTTAAGGTATTTGCTATTGTTACTTGTTGTTAAGGTATTTGTTATTGTTACTTGTTGTTAAGGTATTTGTTATTGTTACTTGTTGTTAAGGTATTTGCTATTGTTACTTGTTGTTAAGGTATTTGTTATTGTTACTTGTTGTTAAGGTATTTGCTATTGTTACTTGTTGTTAAGGTATTTGCTATTGTTACTTGTTGTTAAGGTATTTGTTATTGTTACTTGTTGTTAAGGTATTTGCTATTGTTACTTGTTGTTAAGGTATTTGCTATTGTTACTTGTTGTTAAGTATGTTGTTAAGGTATTTGCTATTGTTACTTGTTGTTAAGGTATTTGCTATTGTTACTTGTTGTTAAGGTATTTGCTATTGTTACTTGTTGTTAAGGTATTTGCTATTGTTACTTGTTGTTAAGGTATTTGCTATTGTTACTTGTTGTTAAGGTATTTGTTATTGTTACTTGTTGTTAAGGTATTTGCTATTGTTACTTGTTGTTAAGGTATTTGTTATTATAACTTATTCTTAAGGTACTTTTTTTATTGTTACTTGTACTTGTTGTTAAGGTATTTGCTATTGTTACTTTGTTGTTACTTGTGTTAAGGTATTACTATGTTACTTGTTGTTAAGGTATTTGTTATTGTTACTTGTTGTTAAGGTATTTGTAATTGTTACTTGTTGTTAAGGTATTTGTAATTGTTACTTGTTGTTAAGGTATTTGCTATTGTTACTTGTTGTTAAGGTATTTGCTATTGTTACTTGTTGTTAAGGTATTTGCTATTGTTACTTGTTGTTAAGGTATTTGCTATTGTTACTTGTTGTTAAGGTATTTGCTATTGTTACTTGTTGTTAAGGTATTTGCTATTGTTACTTGTTGTTAAGGTATTTGCTATTGTTACTTGTTGTTAAGGTATTTGCTATTGTTACTTGTTGTTAAGGTATTTGCTATTGTTACTTGTTGTTAAGGTATTTGTTATTGTTACTTGTTGTTAAGGTATTTGTAATTGTTACTTGTTGTTAAGGTATTTGTTATTGTTACTTGTTGTTAAGGTATTTTCTATTGTTGCTTGTTGTTAAGGTATTTGTTTGTTAAGGTATTTGCTATTGTTACTTGTTATTGTATTGTTGTTGTTGTATTTTTAATTGTTACTTGTTGTTAAGGTATTTGCTATTGTTACTTGTTGTTAAGGTATTTGCTATTGTTACTTGTTGTTAAGGTATTTGCTATTGTTACTTGTTGTTATTTGTTAAGGTATTTGTAAGGTATTGTTACTTGTTGTTGTTGTTAAGGTATTTGTATTGTTACTTGTTGTTAAGGTATTTGCTATTGTTACTTGTTGTTAAGGTATTTATTGTTACTTGTTGTTAAGGTATTTGCTATTGTTACTTGTTGTTAAGGTATTTGTTATTGTTGTTGTTATTGTTACTTGTTGTTAAGGTATTTGCTATTGTTTCTTGTTGCTAAGGTATTTGCTATTGTTACTTGTTGTTAAGGTATTTGCTATTTTTACTTGTTGTTAAGGTTGTTATTGTTACTCGTTGTTAAGGTATTTGTTATTGTTACTTGTTGTAAAGGTATTTGTTATTGTTACTTGTTGTAAAGGTATTTGTTATTGTTACTTGTTGTTAAGGTATTTTCTATTGCTACTTGTTGTTAAGGTATTTGCTATTGTTACTTGTTGTTAAGGTATTTGTTATTGTTACTTGTTAAGTTATTTGCTATTGTTACTTGTTGTTAAGGTATTTGCTATGTTACTTGTTGTTAAGGTGCTTGTTACTTGTTAAGGTATTTGCTATTGTTACTTGTTGTTAAGGTATTTGTTACTTTGTATTGTTACTTGTTGTTAAGGTATTTGCTATTGTTACTTGTTGTTAAGGTATTTGCTATTGTTACTTGTTGTTAAGGTATTTGCTATTGTTACTTGTTGTTAAGGTATTTGCTATTGTTACTTGTTGTTAAGGTATTTGCTATTGTTACTTGTTGTTAAGGTATTTGCTATTGTTACTTGTTGTTATTGTTACTTGTTGTTAAGGTATTTGTTATTGTTACTTGTTGTTAAGGTTGTTATTGTTACTTGTTGTTAAGGTATTTGCTATTGTTACTTGTTGTTAAGGTATTTGCTATTGTTACTTGTTGTTAAGGTATTTGCTATTGTTACTTGTTGTTAAGGTATTTGCTATTGTTACTTGTTGTTAAGGTATTTGCTATTGTTACTTGTTGTTAAGGTATTTGTTATTGTTACTTGTTGTTAAGGTATTTGTTATTGTTACTTGTTGTTAAGGTATTTGTTATTGTTACTTGTTGTTAAGGTATTTGCTATTGTTACTTGTTGTTTAGGTATTTGTAATTGTTACTTGTTGTTAAGGTATTTGTTATTGTTACTTGTTGTTAAGGTATTTGCTATTGTTACTTGTTAAGGTATTTGCTTTACTTGTTGTTAGGTATTTGTTACTTTGTTTGTTACTTGTTAGGTATTTGCTATTGTTACTTGTTGTTTAGGTATTTGTAATTGTTACTTGTTGTTAAGGTATTTGTTATTGTTACTTGTTGTTAAGGTATTTGCTATTGTTACTTGTTGTTAAGGTATTTGTGATTGTTACTTGTTGTTAAGGTATTTGCTATTGTTACTTGTTGTTAAGGTATTTGTGATTGTTACTTGTTGTTAAGGTATGCGTTATTGTTACTTGTTGTTAAGATATTTGTTATTGTTACTTGTTGTTAAGGTATTCGTTATTGTTACTTGTTGTTAAGGTATTTGTTATTGTTACTTGTTGTTAAGGTATTTGTTATTGTTACTTGTTGTTAAGGTATTTGCTATTGTTACTTGTTGTTAAGGTATTTGCTATTGTTACTTGTTGTTAAGGTATTTGTTATTGTTACTTGTTGTTAAGGTATTCGTTATTGTTACTTGTTGTTAAGGTATTCGTTATTGTTACTTGTTGTTAAGATATTTGTTATTGTTACTTTTGAAAGGGCAAATCACCTTCGATGTGGTGTCCATGAATAAATAAATAAAAAAATAAATAATAAATTATTTTTTAATTGAGTCAAAAGCTTTTCGCACCTTCCGGGAATCGAACCCTGGTCTCCAGTCTCTAATACACCCACACAATTTCTTAAATATATTTCTGATAATGTATTTCATGATATAAATGAATTAGAAGTATCTATAAGTATATTCTTGTGTGTGTGTGTGTGTGTGTGTGTGTGTGTGTGTGTGTGTGTGTGTGTGTTTTAGCTCTCTAGACGCCGCAATTTTTGTTTAATCGTTAAACCTAAAAGTAAAGGTGAAGTACATCGCCGAAATCTGACGAGGGGTGGAGCAGATAAAATGAAAACTAGTAAATATCTGTTTTATCATGCCTTGTTTTAAAGTAAGTTCAACACATCTAGCTTGAACAAAAAGAAATTTTTGATTTGTTTTTTACAGGCTACAGCCTTGACAATGCTCTATAAATACATTCAGTCTACCCCAAGTATTTATATATGTATGTGTATATAAATTATATAGGTTTGGAAATCTCGACATAATTACAACCTCGTTAGCTCATTTCCCAGATGAGAAACGAACTTTTTATCACGAGAAAGGATTGACCATGCAAGTAATTTCTCTAAATCCCCACAGTTCCTGGGTCGTGTTTGCAGATTTTCCTTAAGGGAGCTATTGGGGTTGTACTCATGACGACATTTTCGACGAGAAAAATTTTCATTAATCCTACCCAGGAGGTGACGAAAATGAGGTCCGATTAAAACTGTAAATATGAATATCTATATATATATAAAATTGTAACCTCTGTCTGTACATTGATTTTTTTCGCGAAATTTCCCGATAACTTTTCGTTTCACATGTCATAGACCCCATAACTGCATTTTGTTTCTTTCGTGTATGTTTGTTTGTTTGTTTGTTTGTTTGTTACCTTTTCACGCATAAACGGCTGAACCGAATTTTATGAAACTTGGTATGTATATTACTACTAGCCCAACTTAGACTTTAGGCTATATTAATATTCTCTAAGACGAACAGGAGTGGGGGTTATAAGGGAGACCTGAAATTAAAAATAGCGATATTTCGTTTCCTATTGCTTTTTCAGCAAATATGCCCATAACAAAAGTTGTTTATTTTGTAATTTAGAGTAACTTTTGTTATATGCACTTTTGCCGTATACGGAAGTATTAATGAGTTATACGCTAAAAGCTATAGCGGGAGTCCACAATTTTATTTGGGACAAAAGACTCAACCGAACTAAACCAAACTCGGTATGTGAATTAGCACTAACGCCTTCCTTATATTAAGCTATACTAACATTTCTAGGGACGTGCAGGAGTGGGGGTTATAAGGGAGGCCTGAAATTGATAATAGTGATATTTCGATTCCTATTGCATTTTCGGCAAATATCCACTTAACCAAAGTTGTTTATTTTGCTATTTAGAGAAACTTTTGTTATATGCACTATCATCGTATACCGAAGTATAAAGGCGTTATAAGCTGAAAATTATAGTGGGAGACAACAATTTTATTTGGCACAAAAGACTCAACCGAACTAAATAAAACACTCAGTATGTGTATTAGTACTAACGCTTTCATTATAATAAGCTATACTAACATTTCTTGGGACGGGCAGGAGTGGGGGTTATAAGGAAGGCCTGAAATTAATAATAGTGATATTTCGTTTCCTATGGCATTTTCGGCAAATATGCACATAACAAAAGTTGTTTATTTTGTTATTTAGAGAAACTTTTTTATATACACTATCATCGTATACCGAAGTATAAAGGCGTTATAAGCTGAAAATTATAGTGGGAGACAACAATTTTATTTGGCACAAAAGACTCAACCGAACTAAATAAAACACTCAGTATGTGTATTAGCACTAACGCCTTCCTTATAATAAGTCATACTAACATTTCTAGGGACGGGCAGGAGTGGGGGTTATAAGGGAGGCCTGAAATTAATAATAATGATTTCCTATTGGGGTTTCGGCAAATATGCACATAACAAATGTTGTTTATTTTGTTATTTAGAGAAATTTGCTCAACACTTCATTTCAATATGAACTACCAGGTACCTCTCCTGAAAAAATTAATTCAAATGTATGTCAATATTTTCTCCTTATTAATTCAAATCTATGCATAATGCACAGGAGACGGGAAATATGACAATATGCAGGACAGTGAAGTCTTACATAAAAAAATAATTATATTATTAACAAATGCCAACAACGGGTATTAACCCTAAACACTGGAACGGGTTAATGTCAAAATGTTGTGTAAAGTAAAGTCTTGCCAAAAATATACCATCACCATTCAGCCTCAAATGAGTAATAAAATAATACTTTGAATCAATATTTTAAGGAAAACTATGGAGATGCTGGAGCGGAAGGAGGTCGGTGCCTAGACAGTTAATTGAGTTAATTTATTTCCTGTGAAATGCTGGCATTACTGGAAATGATTTCCACTGAGCTCTACTATTACGAATATAATCTAATGTACAAAACTATGTTTAAACTATATGTGCTCGGATTGGTTTTTGACAGGAAATAAGTTTCATTATAGAGGATATTTAATTGTTATAAATGCTATCCACGATTATGGTTTGAAGTATTCAAAAAGGTGAGTTGGAAAAGTGGAGAGGGATAGATTAGGAACACATTTTTATTTATTCTTCAAAATTAATATTTCTCATCTATACGTCGCCTGCCTGACCCTCACGGGAAAACAATGCGCCCAGACGGGAAGTGTAGTAAACATTGAAGCCTTGCTCAAAAAAAAAAAAAAAATACTATTATCATTCAGCCTCAAATGAATTCCCGGGCGAAGCCGGGTATCTGAGCTAGTATATATATATATTAACGCTCTAGTGGGCTCTAGTTTCGTTTAATCATTGCTAAACTTGATATTTCATCATTTTATGTAAAACTAAAGATCAAGTTCGTTAATGGTTGAAATCCGACCAGTGAGAGGGAAATTCCGAAAAGTCGAGATATGTGTCGGATTAAAAAATTGTATAATATAAGTCTTATTGACAATGTAATGTTCTATAAATATTATATTCATTTCTTCTCTATCTTAAATATTAAGCGAGATATTTGGATATTTTAGTTCTCGACCTTCAGTAAGCCCCCGCTCCTTCTCATGTAATATTAAAAATAAGCTGTTATACATGATCCATTTCCAAGTAGTAAAGCCAAAGTTTTCATTGAACTTTTACTTTGTGAGATACACGAAAATACCTTTTTTAATCAAAATTACTTAAGAGTCGTATCGAAAAATGTTACAAAACCATTCTTCTTAAACTATTGATGCTCCCGAATGGCTGTTTTATACATTTTTTTTTAGCTTAAATATTATGCCCCCCCCCATTGCCCCCTCCTACTCATTTGTTTTTTTACATAGAAATAGAAAATATATGGTTAGAGCAAGTGGGTAATCTGCTTAGTTTACGCAGCCCCAGAGTGACTGACTTTCTGGACATAAAGAGTCAAGTTTCACTTTGAAGATTTAACAGGCCAACCTCAATAGATGATTTTCCACAAAATCATTGACAACTTCAAAACTATTATATATCATGTGCCTACATATTCTCTTACAGCACAGAATTTAAAATGTTACTTTAAACAGTTGCATTAGTATGAATTGAATCAAAACACCCGAGTATAGTCATTAAGCTCTGAAGACGACGACAGTTTTAATCCTGTGAAATCTTAATAAGAATATTCCCCTAGAGATATATTATTTTTATTTTTTGGCCTTGGCAATCTGAAAAGTTGGAGGTAGGGGATTGAAGCTGGTCAGTCCGCAATGAACTTGCTACTGGTTAGTACACTCCTGCTTGGGATTGCTGATGCTCTCCCTGCCAACACCTACTCGACCAAGTATGATAATGTAGACATAGATTCAATACTCAAGAATGACAGGATTCTCAAGAAGTACATTGACTGCCTCATGGACAGAGGCAGATGCACGCCAGACGGCCAGATGCTAAAAGGTAAGATTTTAAATTAAAAAGTCCGTCCTGCAGGGCCTGAGTAACTAAGCAGATTTTCTCCGGCACTCTTGATCTCTTCTCACAATATAATTTTTATTTGTATTTAAAAATTCTATGTAAGTAGAATCGGGTTTACTGAAGGCTAAAAACAAGAAAGAGCTAATAACTCGCTTAATATTTGAGCTACGATAAAAAGTATAGAACAACAATCGTAGAGCATCGATAGTGTAACAAGATTGGTTCTAAACGTTTTGGTTATAAACGTTTTCGGTCCGACTAATGATAACGGAGATATTTTGAATTATTAAATCGCCCTCTCTAAACCGCTCCTATTCCTGGTTCGATCCATTAATGACTATGAACTTAAGTGTTAAATGGAAAGGTTAAATATCGAATATCGTACAGAACAAATAAACATTTTCGAGTAAAGAACACAAAATCGAAATTGATGACGACATCACACTAAGTATTTTCATGTATCTCACACAATATATCTATCCATATTTTATTGGCTTCGCTGGGGACATAATTTGTGGCTGAATGATGATTGGTATTATTTTGGCAAGGCTTTAATGTGTGCAACTACACTTCCCGTCTATGTGTATTGTTTTCCACTGTCAGATAGGGGATTTATAGAATAGAAATTTTAATTTTGAAGAATAAATGGAAATAAGTCCCTAATCAATCCCTTTCCACTGTTTGACACACCTTGAATAATTCAAATCATAATCATGGATAGCATTTATTATAATTAAATATCATGTATAATGTACATATGTCTTATCAAAAAACCAATTCGAGCTTAGTTATATACATAAATAATAGTAAATGTGAGTAGAAAGGAAATACAACATTTCACAGGAAATAAGTTAACACAATTAACTGTGCTAGCCTCCCGATAACTTCCGCTCTCGCTTGAGTGTTATCAACATTGATTTACTTAATTTATTTATTCATACATTAAAAAGTTCGAATTTCCTAGTAATCTATATACCTGGTGTAAATAAATAACAGTGGTACCCTAAAAATAATTTAATTTATATTCTAAAAGCGATGAGAGAAAAAGAGATTGCAGCCCTCCCTGCAACCTCAGATCATATTGAGTTTAAACGTATATTGTCTTTTGTTATAATAACATTACCAAGTAACGATTAATAGGTATGGATAGAACATGATCATTCCAATATCGCCAACATATCGAAGGAAATAAGATAATAGATAATTGAAGAGTTTGATTCCGCACATCTTCCACTTATCACACGTTGAACAAATTCACATGTCGAGTTTTGTTTAGTCCGGTTTAGTCAATTGTGTCCAATATAAGTAATTGTTGGCTCCCGCTATAGTTCATAGCGTATATCTCATTTACAATTCGGTATGAGACAAATGTATTCATAACAAAAGTTACTTTAAATAACAAAATAAACAACTTTTGTTTTGTGCATCTTTGTCGAAAAACCAATAGGACACGAAATATAGCAAGTTTTCATTTCAGGTCTCCCATATAACTCCCACTCCCATTCCATCCAATACAGCTATAAACATTCACCAGTAAATGGCAAGTCCCTATTTTTAGGAGATTTCCCTTACGGGAAATCAGTTGTTGACGTTGTTCTCATGACACGATAATCGACAAATATTTTCCAATGCACCAAAATATGTAAATACCACTTGAGCTACAGCCTACTGCTCCACCACTTGAGCTACAGGCCACTGCTCTACCACTTGAGCTACAGCCCACTGCTCTACCACTTGAGCTACAGCTCTCTGCTCTACCACTTGAGCTACAGCCCTCTGCTCTACCACTTGAGCTACAGCCCACTGCTCTACCACTTGAGCTACAGCCCACTGCTCTACCACTTGAGCTACAGCCCACTGCTCTACCACTTGAGCTACAGCCCACTGCTCTACCACTTGAGCTACAGCCCACTGCTCTACCACTTGAGCTACAGCCCACTGCTCTACCACTTGAGCTACAGCCCACTGCTCTACAACTTGAGCTACAGGCCACTGCTCCACCATTTGAGCTACAGCCCTCTGCTCTACCACTTGAGCTACAGCCCTCTGCTCTACCACTTGACCTACAGCCCTCTGCTCTACCACTTGAGCTACAGCCTACTGCTCTACCACTTCAGCTACAGCCCACTGCTCTACCACTTGAGCTACATCCCATTGCTCTACCACTTGAGCTACAGTCCATTGTATTCAGCCACTGTATCTACTGTGCAGTGTTCTACCACTTGAGAGTTTTGCTACGAAAAAGGTTCTTTGTACTAGTCGACAGTCATGCCTGTAATGACTAGATGTCCACGATCCCGGGTTCATCTCCTGGTAGGTATGAAAACGTTTTCTCTTAAATAAATCGTGATGTTGAAATCATGTATCATTACTATTCTCTTAATGTTAATCAAGTATTTCTTTCCATCTGTTATTACTACTCCTAGGCAAAATAAAATACTTATTTGTATTATAAGCAAATGTTTATAGTTTCACTGTTTTTTAATAATGTACAAAGGCGCGTATATAGGGTGTTATTGTTAGTCACATTCTAAGATTGGAATTTTAATATGTATTGTTTTAAACATTTCAGATGTACTACCTGATGCATTAAAAACAGACTGCCAAAAATGCAGTGCAGCTCAGAAGAAGATGGCAGGAAAAGCCTTAGCATACATTATTCAATATAAACGACATTACTGGAACGAAATCCTCGAAAAATATGACCCAGAAGGATCCTTTAGAAAGAAATATGAGTATGAGGATGATTGAAAAAGATAGAAATAACAATTTTGAATTCTAAATAGTATGTACTAAAAAATAAAATACTTCTGTCACTTTTCTTCTTTTTTAATTCAAATATGGACAGTATATTAAGCTTGATGAGTTTCCTGCCACTGAAGTTGGGGAATTATGGTAATCATTAACTCAACAATCTCGATGAATATATCTAAATGTAGAAGTATAGTTGAGATTCATGAAAGTTGGTGGTGAATGTTGTAATTTTCAAATTCAACAATCAAAAACTCCAGATTCTACTAACACAATATTTCATTACATTTGGTCTCAAAGCCACACTAAACTCTGTGCCATACCAGCCCGTGAATGGTCAAAACCGACACAAATACCACTATTGTTCCAATGCACCACAATCTGGACTCTTCTCATTACTCATTAGATCTACTTAACCAGTGTGTGCAACTTCATTATTAAAGCGGCTCCTCTATTGCCTTCGAGTTGCTAAGTGGGAACTGCAGTTACTGGGAAAATACTCATCAGCGATCTCATTAATCATACTGCACGGAAAAGTACATCCATCAACCTCTGAATGTTCATTTTCCTGTCACTGAGCACTGGACGCATCAGAAGGAAAGCCAGCCATATTCGTCCCTGCTGAATCTCAACTGTGATTTACTAATAACCCAAAACTACTCAATCTGATATCGCGAGAACTCGAATTTATGAAACGCTACCTTTCTTCAATTCACTTTATTAGTACCGACTTCCTCGATACTATTGTTGGAGATGATGTCGATGGATCTCCATCACGGAGAAGTTAAGTATTGAAATGTTGGGAGGCTCTAATTTTACTGTGAATTCCGCTACACTGCCTTCTGTCTATAGACGAAGCTGGTCTAGAGATGAAATGTATCTCAAGGCCATGGGCTGACAGCGGTCGAGTATTAAGTTTATGTACTTCTGAATAGGTGTTAAACTAAAAAATTATGCAGAGTATTATTAAAATGAAGAAAAAGTAATGTTTCATGAATTCTGATTTTTAGTGATATCCGATTAAATCTTATCTAGTTCCATAGCTCAAACAGTGGTGAACCAAAAGCACTGCTGCAGCAGGAATATTGTTCAGCCTGAGCCCATAGCTTGGTGATAGCGCACTGAACTACCATAGCTCCTAGAGGATTGAGGTTCGTATTGGGATAAGGTGCTTAAGACAGTTATGGCTGGCACACTAATTATCGCGTTCAACCCCTCCCCCTCGTACAGGTTTGATTTTGACCTTATAACTAACTAAGGCAATGAAAAGCACTTAAATGTTAAGCCTGGCGCCTATGTAAACATTAAAGCCACTGAAGCTGGCGAACTTTAAGTCACCTGTAGATTTCTGTTTGATCTTAAATTCTATTCAGGATTTCTGGCAAAGGCTTAGACTTGGGGGGGGGGGGTCGGATTTGTTCTCTCCTTTTCAATTACCCTACTAATAAATTGGAAGGTAATTAGCCGCATGTAGGTTGAAATCTTTAGAAATAAAATTAATAATAGCCCAATTTTCAAAGGAAAGCATCAAAAATTTATGTAGAAAAATATGAATTACTAAGACATATGTGTACTTCATTGTGGGGGGGGGGGGGTGAAGGGCGAGAGCTTTAATTTTTGACTCAACTATTTTATTAGAACATAGCAAGCATCCATGTTTGTCATCGAGGAACTGAGTGTAATCAGAATAGTAACCATATATTCTTCCAAGAATATTCACAATTAATCAATTTTTCTCACAGGTCTGCCTCTCACATTTGTGAATGAGTTACTTGAAGATTGTTTTGTTTTATTTTAAAACCACTGGGTTTAGAGGGGGAGGGGCGTAAATGACCATTTGGCATCTTATAATTATTATAGTTATAGCAATTACATATATTATAATTGTCATGATCCAAAGGCTACGCATTGTAGTTGCAAACATTGTGTCCTTCCAGAAGCTGCTCTTTTCGTATTACTATACCCACTGAAATCCATAAGATTTTTGATGTCTTCAAAATATGAATTTTCTAGGCCTCCCTCTTCCTCTTTACCCAAGGACCTTGCCTTCAAATATATTGGTAAACAAGTCGTTGTGCCTTATTATATGCCCAAGAAGTTTCAATCTCCTTTTTTCCTTGGCCTTGATAAGACTTTTGCTCTCACTTACCTCATTTAAAACTTCCATGTTGAATTTTTTTTGAGTCCAACTTGTTCTATAGATTCTACACAAGATTCACATTTCCATTTACCTTCCAATCTAATATATTTCTTGGCAAACATTTTTTTTTGTATCCATTCTTATATGTATATTAGTTAAAATACTCAAATAATAGTTTGCTTTGGAAGTCTTGTTAAGCAAGCTGTTCTTCTACCGACTCCAGCTGTACTATCATTGTCTTCAGTGATGATGCTCCCAATGTAACAAAACTCCTTCACTTTTTCAAGTATGATGTTTCCAATTCTAATATTTATATTTCCTTGGCTTTCTGTCTTCTCTACAACCAAAACTTTTGTTCTATGTGCATTTATCTTAAACTGATCTAGTGCATCCTTTAGAACTTGCAGCATTATATTCATCTCTACTTCAGACTTTGCCACCAGTGCAATGTCATCTGCAAATCTGATTCAATGAATGGATTTACAATTAATCTGTATGCCTTCAGTTGTTTCTTTCATTTTCATTATAGCCTCTTCAATAAACATATTGAACAGGTAAGGCGACAGAGGGTATCCTTGTCTTACACCTTTCTTAATTCTAGCTTCCCTTTTACATTCATTAATAATGATTTAAGTACTCTGATTTTTGTAAAAATTCCAAATTAACCTTCTGTTATCAAATCTATTCCTATTTTACGCATATAGTCACATCAGTTTACAGTTAACTGTATCAAAAGCTTTTTCTAAATTTAAAAGTCCATCACGCAGGGGCTGCGAAAACTAAGCAGATTTCCCTCGTGATGTTTAACAATAGATAAATCTACATACCTGTAACACAACACCAATGCAAATATTAAGTGAATAAATACAAACGGTATGAAATCTCCAGACGGGAAGCACCAGAAAAGTAAACAAACAGGTATCCCAACTTCTCACAGGAAAGAAAAAGAATTATGAAAATATATCAGAATATAACATATTAATTATATTGAAAACTATTTACTATAGTACTGTAATTTATAATGGATCAGGATAATTTTTATCTCAATCAATCAAATTTTAGTAATCCATGAACTTAAGAAGGGGGGGGGGGGGTCAACATAACATATTTGAATTTGTCTCGTATAATAAAGGTCTCTTGAAAACAATTTATGGTATTTAAGCTTCGAATAATGTGGTTTATTATATAGCAGAGTATTGTTTATGTAACATGAGTAGAAGTGGGGGTTTGCTGAAGGCTGAAAACTGAAAAAATGCAAATATCTTGGTTAATATTCAAGGTAGAGAATAAATGTAACAATATTTATAGTAAATTTAATTTGCGATAAGATTGGTTCTATACAATGTTTTGATCCGACGTATGGTAACAGGGATATTTCAAATTTTCGAAAATCCCTCCATCTAAACCCCCCCTCCCACTAGTCCGATTTCAGCCATTAGCGAAGTTGATCTGTCTTTTTACATAAAACTTTTAAATATCGAGTTTGGTAACGATCAAACATAAATTGCGGCCGCTAGAGCGGCTAAAGACATATATATTAGCTAAAGTACCCGGCGATGCCCAGGAATTCATTTGAGGCTGAATGATGGTGGAAAATTTTTGTCTTTACTTTGCGCTATATTTTGACATTTCCCCGTCCGAGTGTTTAGTGTTTATGCCCGTCGTTGCTGTGAATTTGTTAGTAATAAAATTATTTGTTATGTAAGGTTTCACTGTCCTCAATATTTTTATATTTCCCGTCTCCTGTGAATGTAGTTCTTTTGTAACGTAATGGACCATATAATTCATAATCATAGAAAGAACTCTGCCTTCCAAACCATGTATGCATAAAAGTTCCTTTCCCTTGATGCGCTACAAAGCTCAACAGTGACAGCTGTTTTAGATACCTCATAACCGCTATAACCCCCACTCCCATTCGAGCCTAAAAATTTTAATATAGCTTATAAGCATGGAACAATTAATGATAATTTACATACAGAGTTTTGTTAAGTTCGGTTCAATCGTTAGTGCCCAATAAAATTGTTGGCTCCCGCTATAGGTTTTAGTGTATATTTCATTTTTACTTTGTTATACGACAAACAACTTTTGTTATGTTCATATTTGCCGAAAAACTAGTAGGAAACGAAATATCACTATTCTTAATTTCAGGCTTCCCTTATAACCCCCACTCCTGTTCGTCTCAGAGAATATTAATATAGCCTAAAGTCTAAGTTGGGTTAGTAGTAATATATATATATCAAGTTTCATAAAATTCAGTTCAGCCGTTTATGCGTGAAAAGGTAACAAACAAACAAACACACACCAAAGAAACAAAATGCAGTTATGGTGTCTATGACATGTGAAACGAAAAAATATCGTTAAATTTTGACAAAAAAATCAATGTACAGACAAAGGTTACAATTTTATATATATATAATTTTCAACGGACCTCATTTTCGTCATCTCCTGGGTAGGTTGGACATTTGAAGAAATTTTTCGAAAATCACCTCATGAGTACGACCTTAAGGGAAATCTGCTAAAATGCAACAACCGTTTTTCTATTCATGTCTCTCCTTCTCTCCAGAATAACTCACAGAGCTAGAATAGCTTCTCTTGTTCCTCATCTGGATCGGAATCCAGATTGATCTTTGCCGATATAGTGTTCAATTTTACCTCTTAGCCTATTTTTAACTATACTTAATAATATTTTAGAGGCATGCAAAAAAAGGGAAATAGTTCTGTAATTACTACAGTTCATTGTGCTTTTTAGGCGTAATGATTGTTCAACTTTTGGAAAAGAATTATTATATACATGTATGTATATAATAATTAATAATTATATGTATATAATTATTACATAATTTAAATATATGACATTGAATTTCCTGCTTAAAATTTATTCAGATTTTAGGGAGGGGGGCTTGTTATCCAGAGAGTTACCTCCTCTCCCTAGCCTGTTTTGGGTTCAGCCTTCTAGGTTTAAACAGCCCAAAGTATGCAGGCATAACTGTAGGAACTAGTCTAGTGCCAGTTAAAGCATAAGTGGAACACGTAGCTCACATATGAACTTCAGTTAAGCCAAATTTTCAAGAAGGAATTTATTTGGGAAGGATCAATTTACCATATACACAAAGCTGATACAACAAAGAAATTTTGACAAGTGTCTAGGCACTGCAATGAACTTAAGTGGGACCTCATTATATTACAAGAATAGATGAAGCATTTACTTTTTTCTTTTTACCATATTTTTTCTGTAAATTAGTTATAGCAAAGCTATAGGAGCAGTACCAATAGATTTTCTATCCTCTTTATTTTTCAAAGATTTTAAAGGATTTTTTTTTTTTTTAAATTAAACTAGTTAATTATTATCATTTATTACAGTTCCCTTTTTACCATACACTTAATTAAAAATATATATTTTATTTTAAAAAAAAACTAAGTACATAAGGAGGGAGGAAAACACAATAAATAGTTTAGACTTTTTTTTTAACATTTTTTATTAACGTTTCAATAAAAATATAAACGATAGTCTTCCTTGAAGGCTGTGATAATGAATTTCACATTTCAAATGTGTCAAATAGTATGACATGCATAGATACATAACTTCAAGAGTAACATTGTACATAAAAATGTACTATAAAAGTAAATTATCAGTCAAGATATAATAGAATTACAAAAAACAAACATAAACAATTAATAAAGCAAAATATAATATGTCATGAGTACATAGAACACAAGAAAACGTAATAAAAATAAACAGTAAACTAATTATATTCTTTTAGCCAAAGAATAATTATAGTTTACTGGACAATCAACTTAATAGTGGAAAGTAGATACTGGAAGTTTATCATTTTGTCATATCATTTGTAGTTACCTAGTCCCATCAAAAATATCTGTTTGAATATATTAAAAAGTTACAACAGTAACTTGTTAATTTCAAAACTAGACAAAATTAAACAAGGCCTGAAATGCAATTACACCTATTAAATGCAACAAAGAAATATTTTCAGGTCATTTCTATTCATTTTACAAAATATAACTTTCACAAAATTGAGATGTGAATAAATTAACTCAAATGTACATTAATTAAAGAATTAATATTTTGTTAATAAGTATGTTATTTCAGGAACTTAATGAACCGAAATACTAAGAGCTTTTTAGCAGATACAATTTTTTAAAAATATAATCAAATTTTACTAAGTAAAAATTAATTTTTGTAATTATCGTAGAAAAAATGAATATTTTTCTCAAATGTTAAGATATATTTTTAAATCACATTTTGTTCTAATTTAAAAAAATATACTAATATTAAGTGAATACACAACCTATAGTCAGTTCTAAAATAAATACAACATATAAATAATAATTCCAGAAGTAATAAATATTTTCTCACTATCACAAAAGTATATATTCAAAAAAATTAAGTTACTAAAGATACAAATTTTGATTTTTATTTTTTTTAAAGTTAAAAAAATGTTTATACATGATCAAAGGAAACATTCTTTGGTTTATGTATCTCAACACAGTTTTCATAGTGATGAAAATAGAGTTCAATAAAAACTCTCTCATTAAAAACAATAAAAATAAAATTTAAATTAAATATATTACAAATGAACATTTTTGAAATATAAAAACGTATATTATATAAAAATACCTGCTCCTCCCACATTGCAGATGAACTGAATATAGTTACAAAAATTCCTCTTAATTTATTGCTTATTTATTTATTTTATTAACTAAAGCTTTTCCATTATTTATTTTTGGTCTCAATTTAAAAAAAAACATTCCAGTCCATATGGCAAACAAACATTTTTGAAGTTCTTGAGCTTTATTGTTTCAATTATTATTTATATAGATATACAAATGATCTACATAGTTGTTCTCAACCTTTGGTGTATGCAACATTGGCAGTTTAAAAGCTGTTGCTAGTTCATAAGCATTTAAAAAACAAAAATTAATAATAAAAAATACATTACTATTTCTTTGAAATAGGAGAATTTTTTATGTTTTATACCGAACTTGTTTTTCATATTTTGCTTACCAATGCATGCAAATTTTAAGTATGATAAAAACAAGAAAAGATCTTCTGATCTAAAAGAGAGTGTTTCTATTTAATATGCCTACGTCCCACCCTCTAGGGCATTATCAACATTACAAAAACAGGGGAACTTTTTTAATTTCTATTATTTCAACCTTCTTGCTGCTGACAAATATCTTTTAACTCATAGCTTTAAACGAATATATTAAAATGTGTTAGGTTTATATATTTGCCTCAGGTTTCGCCTATATAAATCTTTCTCATTATATGTTAAATTAATGGTGAACTAAAATAGTTAGCATTAAATAAACGTTTAAACCAAAATGTTTTTTTGTAAAAATAACTGTTATGACCAAAAAATAACAAATTCCAAACACTTAAAACTGTGATATAAAATATGTTCTCACATTTAAAATTATAATAAAATATAATCATATTAATTCAATATTAATACCACCCCAATTTTTTTGTATATTTTTTTTTTGATTTCCCAGAAATTAAAAAAGTTTCCCTAGCACTGAAAATGCCCAGAGACCCGACAATCTTTGACTGTCATTATCCAAATGTTTTATAAATATTAAACTAAACATAAATAAATATAAATATAAACAAAAGAAATAAACATATATAAATTAAATAAACATAAATAAATTAAATAAATAAATTAAACAATATCCAAATAAACATAAATATTAGTTCTAACTTATGTGTGAAAATGTTAAGTGGTAATGTGCACAATAAAATATTACATCATTAGAAATATTAAGAAACACTACTCTGAAGAATCTGGTGAAATGACAATACATAATCAATCATTACCATAACTTCCGTTGTTACTATATACATATAAATTTATAAAGAATACACTATATAAGAAGGAAAATAATATCTGCTCACTATATTATTTTATAGCTAAACTGCCTGAAAACAGAATATTACATAATGCTTTGCAAGAGTATTGATGAAAACAGTCTAATTTTTTTTTTTTTTTTATAAGGCAGTTTGGCCAAATTTGTAATATATTTTGTCAAAATATCTTAAAAAGCAAATAAATACAAATTTCAAACCTGTAAAATGTTTGTTTACTGACCAGTTTTATTTGCAAATGGAATTGTAGGTAGTCCTACATTTTAAATAATTATGTGCGTGTATCTTCTAAGCATTGCTACTTTGATTCTATGACTTTCATTCTGCCTAAAAATTATTACAAAATTGTTATTCCTCATTACTATCTACACCTATATTTAGAAATTGTCTGTTATTGTTGCTGCTGTTTTTGGATAGTTGTTATCTGCTCAGTCTTATCATTTTTACATCAAAAAACTAAACATATATTATTATGTTAATCTAATTATAGATTTTAATCAATGTGAATTTATACTATTTGCAATAATTCTAACTATGATTAAAATGAATCAGCACATTTTAATTTAAGCAATGGGATCATGTTCTTAAAATATCAATATAAAAATAAAATTGTGTAAGAGGAATAGTATATTTATAAAAATAAATTATATAACTTTTTAAAGTTATTAGCCTTATTCAATGAAGAAGTGTGACATAGAATAGGGGCATGCAATATCATTTCATTAATATGAAATTGATAAATGGTAAAAGAAATTTCAGGTTTTTCCTACATATCCGACAAGAATGAAATCTGAAAATATAAAATATCTATTCAAAAACATTCCAAAGTTATTAAGTTAAATAATATGTGGAAACAGACTTCAGTCAAAAAAAGCTTTAAGATGTACATATCTTCTCTTTTGTATAGTTTGAATTTATAATAGGACGTATCTCTGAATTTTCAAAAAGATCATTAAATAGTAAAAATAAATAATGGAAAAACTTACAAGTCTCTCAGCTATTCATTTCTAAAAATACCCAAAACAGTTCAATGAATTTAAATTTTGGTCTACTCTAAACAACTTCGTAAAACTTACTTATACTCAGAATTATCACATTTTATATTTCTAAGGCATATAAAAAAAGTTTTAAATAAAAACGAGGAAAATAAATTTTATGTACATGAGATCATTCTTGAAATAGGTTAATTAATTTTATTAAGTGCCTAGCCCAATTAAGCATAGCAAAATGTGACCCCCCCCCTCACCCTCTTATATAAAAACATATATTCAAATCAATCAATTAATTCAGATTTTAATATATTTCACTCTGGATATTGACTTAATATATATAATGTATCACTTCCTCATAAATCATTTTTGTTGTAATATTCTTATATTTTCGTATTCAAAAAAAAATAAAAAAATAAAAAATACATAGGATGAGTATTTTGGTAAATTATCAGAATGTTACAATAAGTTATGAAAGGATATAAGATATAAATCTATATCAAAAAAGATTTTAGATATTGTGTGTCCAGTTTGTGACAATTCACTATGCATATTTGGCTAGAAATTGTAAGTAGCAATCTTTTAAAATTATAGGATTTTTCGCAGGAATGTACAAGTATATCTCTTCTCTTCATTTAACGGGTTTCCATATTTCTTTTTTCAGTTTTATATATTTAAATATTACATATATATAATTGAGCTGTTAATGTTGGGTGAACACAGTGTCTACAATTACTGATAAGGAAAAAAAAGTTTGAAACAAAATGCTATAACAATAATATGGTAAAACGAAGCCAAACAAATCAATGTCATAATACATAAACCTTTATATTTTATTAATGCCGATTTACTAAAAGTCAAATGATAGATAACCACAATATCCTAAAATATCTTTATTCTATGTAGATATAATTTTTTTGTGACTTTTTGACTTCTAACTTTTGTGACTTTTAGGAGCTTACATACTAAAAAAAAAATATGAAACTCTGCCACTCATTCAATGGTAATGAGTTTAGAACTATAAAGGTTTCTAAGTCAAATGGCTAATGTATTTTGATCAGAACTAGGTACTATAGATGCATTTCTGATGATGCTACAGGGAAATGGGATAGACTAACAGTAACATGAAGTATTGACACATTAAAGAACTCTTGGTTTGATAGCTAATGTAGATTATCAGGAAAAGAAACAAAGCATGGCTGAATATCCACTAAATGAAGCCTCATAATTTTTATAATAAATATTCTCAAAAGGGATAAATCATAAAAAATAATACAACTTAAGAAGATAGAGCATTTGAAGAAAGGAAATTTACAAAGTGTCTCTGTCAGGAATTCATTCAGAGGTGTGAATTTTGTCAGGACCAACTATAAGGAACCTCCTCATAGTGATCAATACAAAGGTAGGGAAGCAATGTACTTCTAAGAATGTATTAAATGTAGAATATGGCACTCTGCTGGTAAGCCAATGTAATAGTGGTATATGCTCTTATGGGAAATTGTGCAACATAAAGGAGCAGAAATATATGAAATAATCACATTTTTTTTGTAAATAAAAAGTCCAATAATTTTCCTTCGGAGCTGCTACAACATGTCATCTGCATTAAGACGGAGGACTTAATTCTCTTAGTAAACCTGGAGATATAGGTTTGATTCCTCAAGGGCAATAAGAAATTATTTAATAACAAACTCACTAAATAAAATGTATAGTCCTACTCTGGATAGAGCATGTTGAAACCCCACCCAAATTAGCCATAGTAACATAAAATGAACATTAATAAATAAGACGACATCTTATAATAAGTTAAAATCAAATTATGAGCCCGAGTAGAATGTAATATCAGACGTAAATGATGGCTGTACTTAAATAGAGCATTGGTTCTTAATCCTGAAGATAAGATATAATTGGGAGATGCCCAATTATCATAAATGTAGAAGCAATAGACATATAATATTCTTACTCTAATAAGTCTAAGTCAAGTGGTGTAAGGGCAAAATTTGATTTAATTTATGCCAAAAATCAATTCTACTCATCACCTGAGTATGCATTCTGAATAATGATTGAAGTTCACAAGATTATTTTAATAACAGGAGTAGCTGTTCTATTTAAACCAGGAAAACACTGAATTATTGAAATAAATTAATAAAAATAAATAAATTCTTTCTTTAGGAATACCAAAGATCTTTAAATTTTCAGGCTTAACCATTGTGCAAAGCTTTCATATATTTAGTATTATTCTCTTTAAAAAGGATACATAGAAGACATAGGTTCATTGTCGTAACCTATGTATTTTCAAAATTTTTCCAAGGCGTTGTTTAGGTGTCCTTCCTAATCCTTTCTTCTTTGGTTTATTGGCTGAAACATAGATGGAAATGTTTAAATAAATAAAAGATAGTGTTAGTTAATTGTAGGTATGAAATAATTATCACAGCATATATGGGGAAAGGAGTTTTACCAAAGCATATACAGATCAAGATTTCTAGGCTCCAATAGGCCATTCTCACTCCAGCACTGGGAGTAAGGCTTTATTCATTTTACAGGTACACAGTTAGACCCTACCTTTGACCATGAGTGAGCTGGTTCCCGTCAAGTCTTTCCCAACATATTTTTCTAGTTTCTATTTGGAGTTTTCTAGTTTTATTCACATTTTAAAGGTAAATCCATTAATTTGAATAATTCATTTATTAATTTTTTAAGGTGAAAATATTGCATTCACTTATAATACAGGACATTTGAAATTTACAAAAAATGTAATGACTTTTTTAGAGTAAATCTTGTCTCACATTTTGTCAATTTCTTTTTTTTTTCCTATCTCTATTTATAGTTTCTTTATTCAAATTATGAACCATCATCACTTTAGCAGCTGTTTTTAGCAAAACAGGTCAGTCATTTGAGTATAAGAATTAGTGTACATTCAATCCCTGCCACAGAAAAACCTTAGTTAATCAGTTCACTACTAGATTACGCTAGTATCAGCACTGATGTAGTATATAGCAATATTTTTGTGCATAGATTGGTCTGAAAACCTCGTTTTCATGACTAAAGACTTCGACTGACCTAGCTTCTGTCTACAGGTGTTTGCCACTAACACTGCTTCCATAATTATAGTTCCATTCCAAGACCAGCAGCAGTTTACAAGCAGTTTCCCTCTTTATGAACTATACTTTCCTTTTCTTAATGGGTTTCTCACATTCATTAGCAAACCAAGAGTTATTTTCAAACATTGTTCACTGTATACTCGTAGACTTCCACGGTCCTGGTCATTAATACTATTAAGGTCTTCGGGTATTGATCGTGTCTTCATTTTTGTTGCCAACGTTTCGCTAGACATGCTTCTAGCTTCCTCAGGGCTATCTCTGAGACTGAAGAATTGGATAATTCGCACACTAGTCACTAGAGCTGAGAGAATATCAGAGCCACAGAACCTCCCAATGGAAAAAAGACACCTGATGACTGCTCTGCTAAAGAATAACTATGGGAAAGAAGAAATCAGAAATCAATTCAAAAAGAAAAAATAAAAGAAGACAAAATCAAATGAAGATGAACCCCGGAAAACAGCCGTAATACCTTTTGTTAAAGGTACAACAGAGAAGAGCTCAAGGATACTCAAGAAGCAAGGAATAGAAACAGCATTTGGCACTGACAGGAAAATAGCACACATGTTACCCAGCTGCAAAGATCAACTCCATACAAAAATCCCAGGAATATACAGTATACCCTGTTCTTGCGGCTCAGAATACATTGGCCAGACCAGCAGATTGATAAACACCAGGGTTGCCAAACATCAAGAATTTGAAAAAGTTTCAGACAGAAGAATCAGCAATAGCAGAACACTTCTGGAAAACTAACCACAACATCAAATTCGATGAAGTCAAGGTGCTGGCAAAGGTGGACCGATACCAAGAAAGACTTGTTCAAGAAGCCATAGAAATAGCAAAATGCCCAAATAACTTCAACAGAGAGGATGGATACAGACTCAGACAACTCTGGAAGACCATCATTCCACAGAGACCACAGATAAGAAACAAAAACGACGGTATAGCCGGTGAACGGCCACCGGAAGAAGTATTCGTAGACACCTGAAAGGGAAGAATCCGCCCAAGGAAACTGGATAGGACTCACATATATATATCTGAGGTGAACACACAACTCTTCAGCCCTGAGGAAGCTAGAAGCATGTCTAGCGAAACGTTGGCAACAAAAATGAAGACACGGCCAATACCCGAAGACCTTAATAGTATTAATTGTTCAATGTCCCAGCACCTGGTGTACCAGCCACGTCTTTCATCGTCTTTCTCAATACTTCATGAACTTTTAACACTTATTTTGAAATCTCTCTCTGTAAATATTCTTTAGTCTTCCCTGAAAGTTTATGTCTCCAAACATTATCTTATCTCTTCCTGAGTGCCTGTTGCTAGATGTGCCAAGCCAGGTCAAACCAAGAAATGGTCTCAATTACAGTCAGCAACCCTGTAGCAAAAAATGCAGGTCAAGTTCTTAGTGATGATCAAATAATTCCAAGTCCGGCCATCAGGCTTTCCGACGTTTATTTTTAATCTTCCTTCTAAGAAAAAATAATATCCAATACCTTCAAGCCTTTATAAATAGCAAACTCTATAGTTACTCAACACTGAAATGGTTGAACACTATCTTGGGATCACACTTTGGTTTTTCATAGTACCCCTTCATCAGACATAAAAGTCCCTTTCTCTGCATCCTCTGAAGGGCCACACACTAATGCACAATCATCCATTTAGCTTGCTTCTAAAGATCCCTTCATTAATACAGTTGTGCACCAGTAGCGCATACTAGGGACTTTTATAAATCATAAACCTGGTACCTCCCTCATTCCCATAATCCTTTTATTATATATTAAGACATATGATAACAGATAGGCCATATCAGCTTCATCTGGTGGGAATCCTACGTCTAAGTTATATTTCTTTACCAGTGCAGTCTTAAAATTACCCTGGAAGAGGCTATCCATAAATAAAGGCAAAACATGTTTTTTTCTAAACTTCCATGGTTCATGTCATTCTCCTAGCTTTGCCTGAGAAAGCTAACACAATGAAAAATTAAATGTTAATACAAAAAGCCTTGGTGCAATCAATCTATGTGCACTGATCATGTTCCAGTGATGACTTGGTCAAGGCAGTGAAAATTATCATATTATATCTATATATATATATATATACACATACATACATAAAATAGCCACAAAAGATGATGAAACTAATCTTTGCCATATTCGAAGACTTTCGTTATAAATTTAGACATAAAGTTGTATGCATGGATGCTTGGAAAGTAGAGTGGGAACATCAAAGACGAGGGGAGATAACGGTGGAGTTTATCGCTGAGAAAGGATGACATATGGTTGTTGAGATGTCCTCTCCAACTCATTTCAGTCGGCTCAACGGCTCTCACATAGACTTAACCCTTCTGAAGGCTGTAATGACTTGCCTCAGATTACTGGACCATGTAGATCCTGACGGATTATGGCTATATCACAAGTTATTTTTGAATGTTCAAGAAAAAAGGAAGTTCCAATGTCATTGTGAGAGTGCGGAAGAATAAGATTTACATGCTGGAAAAATACCCTAAATTCAATGAAGGACCTATTAAAATAACCAAGAAGTAAGAAAAGGATGTGTAACAAAAATAAAAGTAAAAAAAAAAAAAAAAAAACCTTACCTAGCTTTTTCAATCACAAAGGCTGAAAAATTTCAATGACGTCTGGAAAAGAAAAAAAAATAGTTAGGTGGAAGAAGAAACAGAGACAGGTGCTGGGAAAAGGTGACTTACACATGTGGAGTAAGCCTTATGGAAGCTGGGCCTCCATAACTAGAAAAGCCTGGCTGACTAGTCCCAGAAATGATCTTAGACGATATAATGAGAGAGGTCCTTAGTGGACTGTAGAATCTGTATGCCCCTCCAACATTGACCTTAAAGCTAGGTCATTTAATCTTTTTCACTCACTGTCTGAATGAGTAGGAGAGCATGTCCAATTTCTAGTAGGAAATTTCAGGTCCATTCTGCCGCATGCTTATCTCAAGGTAATCTATAGCTATCTTCCCACCAGTTGATGTTGTTTGGGCCTTTCACTATCTCTTCTCGGATCTTTCCCAGTATTGATCGACTTTCACCAGCACCTTGACTTCATCGAATTTTATGTGATGGTTGGTTTGCAAAAAATGTTCTCCTGCCGCTGAGTCTTCGGTCCAAAACTTTTTCACAACAGACTAAAAAAAAAATACAAACGTCGGCCAAAAACATGAAGACATGGTCAATACCCAAAGACCTTGAGTATGATTGTAATAATAACAAGGACCATGGAAGTTTATGAGTATATATGGAATAACGATGTTTGTGGCATAAATGAAAAGCATATATGAAAAAATCTTAGGGACAATAAATTTATATGCAGAGCCTGATATCATCAGTCATAACGAAAGGCAGACAGTAGATAGTTGCATCACATTGAAACAATGTTTAAACAAAATTTATAACACACATGTTGGGATGTGGAGGAAATTGCAAACTGCGGTGGATGGATGGCCTGAAGGAGGACTTGTGGAAGCTATGTGTCTACAATTGGAGAATGCTAGCTAATTACTATAGAGAATTGTCTGTGATGACAGCATAGTCAGGCCATAAAAGGACTGTAGTGCCTGGTAAGTAGTTAGTAAGGCAACCTTGCAAGGCTCAAACTAATGGTTCATACACTTTAAATTACAGCTTCAAACTCAGAAGTAGAACTCACATTGATCTAATACGAGAAAGGGGGGGGGGTCCTAGCCTAATGTGGACTAAACTTGAAAATAAGTAAAGGTTAAGAAAATAAAATAAATGCTTCTTAATAGTAACAATATAAGGCCCAGAGTATTCAATACTAATAAAAATATTTGTATTTTAGAATGTTTATGCTTTAGTGAACTCCTATTCTTATTCTTGAAATTTTCATTTAAGGGAACTGTACCATTAAACACCTCATGTTCGGCTTAAATTTCAACTCTTGTTTATATAATGTTTGCATGTTTGGGGCCAGAAATTCTAAGTAGTAATGTTTAAAAATATAGGATTTTGCAGGAATGTGCAAGTATATTTCTTCTTTTCATTTTACTGGTTCCCATATTTCTTTTTTCAGTTTTATACATTTAAATATTTCAAATATTACTTAATTTGTTTATGTAAGCTGTTTATATAAATCTTCAAATATTGCATATGTAATATAATTGAGCTGTTAATGTTGGATGAACATAGCGTCTGCAATTACTGCTATGAGAAAAAAAAGTTCAAAACAAATTGATATGCCACCAGTAACATTCAACACCTTGTGTTCAGCTTAAATTTAAACTCCTGCTGTAGTGTTCAAACTAAAATACAAATAAAAAACAAAAAATGGCATAATATAATCTGTGTGTCATTCCAAAACATGGGAAATCTACTTAGTTCATGCAGCACTTGTGCAACAAATTTTTAATAGTCTATTAATGAATAATAGGCAATCATGTATCAATAAAAACATACCACGCTTCGGAGTAGAGGGTGCCTCAACAGCAGGAGTCTGTTGCAATAAAGGAGGTGCAACTGGAACAATAACTTTCACTGGCTTAATGATCTTCTTTTTCTTCAAAATCTATTTTATTAGACAAAAACAAAGATAGATAAAAAGCTCCTAAAATTATATACTAGACACATGGAGTTATGAAGTATAATTGAATAAAGTTTACTCGTAAAAAAACTAAACTAAATTTGATGGTCATCAAAATATGAGAACAATTCAATATTTGTTTAAAGAGAAAATGGTGGAAGATCAAAAGATGAAATCTCTCTATCACTGATTCACTTTTCCACTCTACATGTTTTAGCAGATTTCCCTTGAGGGAAATCAGCTATTGAGGTTGTACTCATGACGGAATTTTCGAAATTTTTCTTCAAATGTCCATCGATCCTACCTAGTAGATGACGAAAATGAAGTCCGTTCAAAACTGTATATATATATCTATATATATATCTATATATTTGTCTGTTACCGCTCTAGCGGTCGCAATTTTTGTTTAATCGTTACGAAACTCGATATTTAACCGTGTTATGTAGAAAGACAGATCAAGTTCGTTAATGGCTGAAATCGGACCAGAGGGAGGGGGGGTTTAGAGGGGGGGATTTTCGAAAATTCCAAATATCTCCGTTATTATGCGTCTGATTGAAATATTGTATATAACAAATCTTATTGCAAATTAAATTTACTATAAATATTGTCATATACGTTTATTCTCTATCTTGAATATTAACCGAGATATTTGCATTTTTCAGTTTTTAGCAAACCTCCACTTCTACTCATGTTACGTAAACAATACTCTGCTACATAATAAATCACATTATTGGAAGTTTAAATACCAAAAATTGTATTCAAGAGACCTTTATTATACGAGATACATGCAAATATGCCCTGGTGACCCCCCCCCCATCTTAAAGTTTTGGACTACTAAAATTTTATTGATAATAAAATAGTTCTCAATAAAATAAGGTGTTATATTCTGATATATTTCAGTAATTGTTTTTCTTTCCGTTGTGAGGCGGCCCGGCCCGTTTGTTTACATTTCTAACCTAACGCTTCCTGTCGGCAGGTTATTGAAATTGGATGAAACATTTATTTCCGTTTGTATTTATTCACGGTGTCATTGTGTTAGCAGTATGTATGTATATTTATCTATTACTAAACTTCCCGAGGGAAATCTGCTTAGTTTACGCAGCCCCTGCGTGACGGACTTTTTATGTTCTGTAGGATATGATGACTTCTCGTCTATAACATGCTGATGTCTTCATCTGGCCAAATTGGTAGTAAATTACAATATCTCTATAAGAATGGATAAATCTTGAAAATGTGTCATAAGATGTGAAAAATATAGAGTGGAAAAATAAATAAATAAAAGAAATTTCATTGTTTTCTACTTCCATGCATGATGTAAAGGAAGTATTGCAATCACAAAAAATTATGATGTTTAAATTTCAATGGAATTATCCATTTTGACCCTACCGGGTTCCGTCTAGGCTAAGCTTCAATATGATGTCTTTATATAAATATGTCACATAACTGAAATGACTTGCTTTGGAATATTGAAATTTCATGTTAAGGACAGTTATACTATCTAGTTGTCTAGTAAAATCACTTTTGATCAAAATCGACTAAATAGGAGGAGGGGGGGGGAAATAAAAGAATCAATATTTCTCCATATCACAGTGAGATATAGACAATTTGTACAGGACGTTTTTTTTTTTTCATAAAAAATGTGTAAATTATGTTCTTTGGCATTTTTTAATCAGATGCGTTGGAACAAAGTTATCCTACATCTCTTTCAAGCGAAATAATTTTAAACAAGTGCAACATATCTAAGTTAATAAGAGGACAAGCAAGTCATGCAGTCTCTACATCAGATTTCCTCATTTCTCCATCATTCTCAATTCTGCCTTTTCATTTCTTTTTTTTCTTCATTTTGGTTGAATTCAGGATCATCAGGATAGACTTCTCTTGCAATTCTTTCTAGGGACCAATCAACCTTCATAAGTACCCATACTTCAAGTTATATGTGGTAGTTAATTTGGCTAATGCTTTCTGCTACTGCAAAATCTTCTCTCTGAAACCATTTTTAAACTTTGAATGCATTATATAACCATAATGTTAAATATCTTGTCAGTTTTACCATAGCCATACGACCAGGTTACATTGTATACATCTGGTACTATAATATGCAGTCATATTATTTATGCTTGTTATCATTATCCTGTTTCTTTTCTGTTACAAATAAAACTGTTTAATGCAATAATTTTTGAGTGTTTTGGTTTCTTTCTTTTTTTTTTTGTTTATTTGTTTCTTTAATGAAGTATAGTATTGCTGTTTGTCTGAGTTCATCTTCATTAACCTTTTTCTTTTTAAAATATTTGTTGTCTTCTCTCTGGTAGCCATTTTTCTGTAGAGATGTAACAGGTGTCGGTTTTCTGTTGCCAGTTTCCAATATAAACAGAATGTATTATTTTGTCCTTCTGTGCTGGATGGGGGGGGGGGGAGTGAAGATGTAAGGAACGGTATTTTTTATTCCTTGTCTCATTCTATACTGTTATACACAGCTGGTTTCATCCAAACCACCCTTTTAGTGGATTTCCCTTGGGGGGGGACCCCCACTGTGGATCCTGTTAATCGACAGACTCCTGAAGCTCCTGGAGGCATCTGGCATCACAGCAAGCGTGTACGTGGACGACCTTGTGGTAGTGGTGAAGGGCAGCTCAAGGGCCACAGTACAGGAACAGGCCGAGTCGGCTATCGACATCATCCTGGAGTGGCTGGCGAAGGTCAAGCTCAGAGTGTCCCCTGAGAAAACGTGCGGTCTGATTATGAAAGGGAAGTACGACCATGCCCATCCTCCAAGGATCAAAATAGAAGGCCAGTGGGTTGACTTTCCAGATGTTTTAACGTATCTGGGAGTCAGCTTTGGGCAGTACAAAAAAATTGATCCGACCATAGACTCCATACTGGTGAAGTCAAATAAAGTCATGAATATTGTGCAGAGCATGGCAGGAGTGACATGGGGGACAAGGTTTATACCTTTACTAACCTTGTATAAATCGTGTATCGTCAGCATAGCCACATACGCCGCCGCAGCCTGGGGACCACTGCTGAAAAGAGGGCACTACGAGTCCTTGAATAGGATGCAGAGGACTCTCTTAGTACGCATCATTAAAGCCTACCGGACAACATCGTACGAGGCGGCCAATGTAATAGCAGGCGTTGCTCCGCTTGATATAGTAATCAAGGCCAAAGTAGTCGAGCGGAGGAAAATAAAGGGATGGCCCCTACCAGCCTCAACACCGATGGAGATGGTGGAAGCAGTTAATATCCCTAGAGAAGAGCATAATTTTGCTGGTCTCGTGAAGGCAGGAGCCAAGAACTGGGTGGAGAATCAATGGGAGAGCCAATGGAGCACGGTGGAAAAAGCATCAAATACAAAGCAATTCTTCAAAACCGTGCAGGCAAGATTAGCCAAGGACTGGCTAGAGCCCGACCATTGGACCACCCAGTTCCTCTCAGGTCATGGCAACTTCGCCTCATACCTTTATAAATTTAAAAAGAAAAGGAGCCCATTTTGTCCCTGCGGCGAAGCAGAAGAAACAGCCGCGCACGTTCTTCTGCGATGTGTCCGGTATTATGCAGCTCGGCTCAAGATGATGCGCACTATTTGCAGTTATGACCCGAATCTAGAAGTAACAGTTCGGAGCCCAGAAAACTTTGCTGCCTTTAAAGAGTTCGTGCAGGAATGGAGGAGCATAAAACAAACTGATTGAAAACAAAGCCGGAAACTAAATAACCTATATCCTAACCCTATAACCACTCCAGCATAATAAATGGCAATGACTCGCCGAGTCGGGCACTAATAAAAAAAAAAAAAAAAAAAAAAAAAGTCAACCTAGAATGATTGGGCAAACTATTTTTATGAACTCATCAAATATCCTTTAAGTTCTATTTCAAAATATCACATTCATAATTATCTATTCTTCACTCTGTTTTCTTTTGGCTTCCTAGGCAGCATTTGACAAATGACTGCACCCCATAATTTACTAATTTATAGCCATCTTTAAGTTAAAACGCTTGCTGCGGAATAGCAATTTAAAAAAAGACTTACTCTGGGAGGTTCGGGAGTGAAGTGGTCACTTGCAGCAGCAGCTTCAAGTCCCTTTTCAACAGCAATTTTCTGCTTGCCAATTCGAGAAGGACGGTCAGTCCTTGGTACAACATTACCAACTCGTGCCTTGGGGTTCCAGGGCTCATCATCTTTTCTTACAGGTGGATGCCTATCTTCATTTTCGTCATCAGACATCTCAAGCGAGGGATAAACTATAAAGATTCACAAAGAATAATTTAAAATACCTAGTATATTATACTATTTAAAAATTGCAGTATTCATGAAATAAAGAAATCAATATAAAAAACATGCAGTCAAGTACCGAATGCTTAGTGCCCTCAACATGCAGGGTCCATTATCATGTCAGAAATAAGTATATCAGAGTATATGTTTAAAAGCTTTATTCGACAATACTAATGCACTTTATGATAAAATACATGGCATTTAAGTGAAAAATAATGAATCTTATACACTTGGAAGGTTATTGTTTTATCTAAACTACCAAAAATTGTTCTTCACAAAAGGACGATTAATTGGTGTAGGCCAGTTAATAAAACTTGCATGAAGCAAATGAAATAAAGGTTACAACTTTGCATTCTTGAAATAAAAAAAATTATTAATGCTGATATGTGTGGTACTTGATTCATTAAACCCTCGCCCCCCCCCCCTGATATATAATATTTATACATCAAAGTTTGAGTAATTCATGATAAGGTCATAAATGGCTTTTGAGCTTTTCAAATAAAGGAGTTAAAATATTCTGTGTTGCATGAAGTGCATTTACTCTGAGGTTTACAAAAATGTATCTATTGCAATGGTAGATATCGGTGAGATGGATAGAATATATCAAGTCAACGTATTTAAAAAAATTAATGAATAATAATAAATGAAACGGGTCTTTTTTACTTAACACATGCCAGTGATTTAACTCATTATTATATCAATAACACTGAAGATTTTTTGTTAACAATTGTTTATTTAAATATAACCAAGGTTTCTAGTAAACATGAATATAACCATAAATGAAATTAATAACATTTTTCATTGTGGAGGCCAATAGTTTCTCATTGATTCCAATATACATTCAAAAATGTCCCTATTTTCATATCTTCTCCTATATATAAATTCACAAAGATATGAATCAAACAAAGTTCTTCTAGTTCCACATTCGTTTTTGTTTCTTCTTTTTATACTAGCCCATAGCGATCTAGTTTTGCTGAAATAAATCTTCATATAATGTCCTTTTTTACACTTTCTCTTTCTGTGAAGTACTCCATACTTCTGTAAATATTGAAAAGCTTTTTCTTCGGAATAGATCAACTTATTAAGTTTTAAAAGATTCATAATAAAAAATAAACACTCCCTAAACTTTTAACCTGAAAGTATACTGAAGATAAATGATCACATGGTAGTAGGCGTATCTAATATCAAATGATATGTTATCGTGATCACCTTTTACTTAGAAAATTAACTGGCATGTGTTAAGTAAAAAAGACCCAATGAAACAGTTTTTCAAAGAGTCTGAATCACATTAAAAAAAGTAATGGTAAAAATAAGCTTAGGGACCATAGAGTAGCTGTTTGTTTTAGCAGCAAAGACGTGAAAAGGATCTAATGGAATGGAGAGTATTTCCACCAACCCCTACAGACAAAAATTGAATGTAAAACAAATCATACTAACTATACTCGTCATCTTGATGAACAACATGCGAAGCAAAGTATGTATCTTCCTTATACACTTTAGTAGAAATCCTTTGTTTCTTAAATAGATGTGCTGGTTTGGTAATAATGTCTGCAGTATCACCCCTTTGATTGCGGAACATGGATCCAAAATGTGGGTTCGATAGCCCACCAGAAGCAGACAAATAAGAAGTAGAATCATTTGATACAGATGGAAAATGGTTCCTGCTTGTGCTGAAAGACAAAAATATGTAATGTAGATTTTATTTTTTTTTTCTTTTTAGCAAGAGAAAAGGTATTTATATTTCTAAATATATAATCTCCTTAAATAATAAAAAATCAACATGGTGCTCTCATTCTCACTCTTTAATCGATGGGCCAATTTCAATTTTAAAATTTTTTGGAGGGCCGCAAAGAAAAAAATATTTAACACGTTCGCTGCTGCAGTCTATATTTGATATACTCCACCACCATCTGCACCGGTCCCCGGCGTCCGATGCCTCTCCTAACGTTAAAATCTGTATCGGACCCCGGGGACCAATGTAGTTTTCGAAGGTAACGCTACCTCTTGGCAATTCTAGTGAACTAAATGAATGAATTAGCAGAGCCATCAGTACTCCAACCCAAGAACTAGCACTAGCAAAGCCAGGAGTGGTCCCCGGCGTCCGATGTCGTCTACAACTAATGTACAACTTTTTTCACATTGTCAGGTGTTATTTTCAATAAGCACTCTAAACTTGTAAGCTCTTCTAGGTCAGTAGTTGAACTAGAATATGAGGGCAAATAGTTCTTGTCTGCAAAACTATCGTCACTTGAAGTCGTATCACTCTCACTTTCACTGCTGTCTGCAAGAGATGTAGATAGTGCTTACTCAACTAATTTCCAACCACGAGACAAATTATGTGCGACACAACGGTAAATGAGCGAAGGAGGGGCATGGAAAGTAAAACAGATTCAAGTCAGTTCATTTTTGACCAAGTTGTGACTGGAATTAGCATCGAGCACCGGGGGGGTGGTACCGTACCCAATTCGAGTTTCTCTATTTCTAGACGGTTACGGTCCCCGGCATCCTATAGAATTTTTCAGGATTAACTAAAGCTACAGGTTCTAAGAATAAATTACATCCAATCCTCGTTAAAATATCTCTCATAATAAGCTTGCTACAGCCTTCGTTTTTTGGAGTAGACTGAAGGAGAAGGGACCCGTCCTGATAGACTTGATGACGATCGGACCCCGGGGACTGATACAGCAGCGAACGTGTGAAATATATATATACTAGCTCAGATACCCGGCTTCGCCTGGGAATTCATTTGAGGCTGAATGGTGGTGGTATTTTTTTGGCAAGGATTTACTTTGCACAATATTTTGACATTTACTTGTCCCAGTGTTTAGGGTTTGTACCCATCGCTATGGATTTGTTAATAATAAAATTAATTTTTTATGTAAGACTTCACTGTCCTCTATATTTTCATATTTCCCATCTCCTGTCCATTATGCATAGATTTGAATTATTAAGGACAAAACATTAACATAGATTTGAATTAATTTTTCCAGGTGAGGTACCTGATAGTTCATATTGGAAAGAAATGTTGAGCATATCAATATTTCTACACAAATTACTTGCTTCATGCATTGTTCCCGAAAAAATGTATAAAACAAAAGTTACTCTAAATAACAAAGTAAACACCTTTTGTTTGTGCACGTTTGTCGAAAAACAAATAGACAATGAAATATCGCAAATTTTTTTTTCAGGCCTCCTTTATAACCCCCCACTCCCGTTCGAGCGTAAAAATTTTAATATAGCGTATAATCATGGAATAATTAATGCTAATTGACATACCAAGTTCGGTTGAATCGTTAGTGCCCAATAAAATTGTTGGCTCCCGCTAAACTTCTAGTGTCTATCTCATTATATATATATATATATATATATATATATATACAATGGAGCGTCGATTATCCGAACGTCAATTATCCGAACGTTCGATTATCGGAACAATTTTTTTTTTTTTTTTTTTTTTTTTTTTTAATGTGTAATTTTAATTAAAGTGATCATTTAATTTACTTATTGGTATGTTATAATTATTGTTACTTTGAATAAAATTAAACAAAAATAAAATTATTTTTCTCAGAACGTCTATAACGAAAGCCATCATTAATTATTTCTCAGAAACTGATTTGTTACATATTTGTATCTGGTTCAATGTGTGTTCAATGAAATTAGAGTTGAATAGTATTGGTTTACTTAGAACTGTATACACTACCTAATTTGTTCATTGCATTGTGTGAAAACCCTTTCCGTTCATATAACTGGATGTGGATAGCTTACTTTCAGTTACAAACCGTCCTTTGTGAGGTGTACACTGTATTTGTATTGTACATGTAGCTCAATTAGACAACTTATACATATGTCTGTATGTATTTCATAACACTCGTTTCTTCACTATGCTCGTACATACTATGTTTAAATAAATAAACAAACATGTTTTTTTTACGAAGTTATTTTAGATCTCCCTTTTCCTTATTATTTATAAGAAAATAAATAAACACAAAATAAATAAAAATTTTGATTATCCGAACCACCTCTGACAACATTAGTTCGGATAATCGACGCTCTACTGTATATATATATATATATATATATATATATATATATATATATATATATATATATAGATAGATAGATAGAAAGATAGATAGATAGATAGATAGATAAAATTGTAACCTCTGTCTGTACATTGAATTTTTTCTCAAAATTTCATGATACTTTTTTGTTTCACATGACATAGACACCATAATTGTATTTTGTTTCTTTTGTGTATGTTTTTTTGTTTGTTACCTTTTCACGCATAAACGGCTGAACCGAATTTTATGAAATTTGGTATGTATATTACTACTAACCCAACTTAGACTTGAGGCTATATAAAATATCCTCTGAGACGAACTGGAGTGGGGGTTATAAGGAAACCTTGAAATCATAAATAGCGATATTTCGTTTCCTATTGGTTTTTCGGCAAATATGAACAAAACAAAACTTGTTTATTTTGTTATTTAGAGTAACTTGTGTTACATACACTTTTTTCGTATACCGAATTATAAACGAGATTTACGCTAAAACCTATAGCGGAAGTGAGCAATTTTATTGGCACAAAATATTCAAAAGAACTAAATAAAACTCGGGATGTGTATTATCACTAACGCCATCATTATAATAACCTATACCAACATTTCTAGGGACGGGCAGGAGTGGGGGTTGTAAGGGAGGCCTGAATTTAAAAATAGCGGTATTTTGTTTTCTATTGGTTTTTCCACAAATATGCACATGACAAAAGTAGTTTATTTTTTTTATTTGAAGTAACTTTTGTGATATTCACTTTTGTCATATAACAAAGTATAAACGAGATATTCACGAAAACTTTAGGGGGAGCCAACAATTTTATTGGGCACTAACGATTGAACCGAACACACAAAAATCGGTATGTCAATTAGCAACAATTCTTCCATGATTATAAGCTATATTAAAATTTTTAGGTTCGAATGGGAGTGAGGGTTATAACAGAGGCCTGAAATAAAAATTCACAATATTTCATTGTCTATTTGTTTTTCGACAAACGTGCACATCTATTTACTATGTTATTTAGTGTAACTTTAGTTTTATACATTTTTTCGGGAACAATGTATGAAGCAAGTAATTTGCGTAGAAATATTGATATGCTCAACAATTATTTTCAATATGAACTACCAAGTACTCACCTGGAAAAATTAATTCAAATCTTTGTTAATATTTTGCCCTTAACCCTTTCCTTGCAAAAAGCCACTATAGTGGCATTGTGCAAGGAAAGGGTTAATAATTCAAATCTATGCATAATGCACAGGAAACAGGAAATATGACAATATGGAGGACAGTGAAGTCTTACATAAAAAATTAATTTTATTATTAACAAATCCACAGCAACAACAGGCAACCCTAAACACTGGGATGGGTAAATGTCAAAATACTGTGCAAAGTAAAGCCTTGCCAAAAAAATACCACTACCATTTAGCCTAAAATGAATTCCTGGGCGAAGCCGGATATCTGAGCTAGTATATATACAGTGGAATCTCTGTTAACCGGCCACTTCAGGACCGGAGCCTGGCTGGATAACGAAATGGCCGGTTAATCCGAATTCTTGTCAGAGTAAAGAAAAGTATGCAATAGAATTGTTTAATAAAGACATGTATTATTTAATCTAGCATTTTTTTAAAAAATCGTATTATTAAAAAAATCTGTAATTTTTGTTTGTTTTTTTACATTGGTAGCTTTTTTAAATGCGATATCACGCCATTTTTTTATAAACATTACATCAACTGCAGATGATTCTTCCTGTTGTTCGATGTATACAGTGGCTACTTCAAAGGCAGCTGTTGCTTCGGCATGACTAATTTTTCCTACGGCATCTTCTTGCGCATCTGCTTCTTTTTCTTCGTCATCCTCAGTGCTGTCAGTGATAGAAACTGCCTGAATAATTTCGTCATCATTAAGGAATTCATTTTCAAGCTTGTTATCAGTAGTCACCCACCTCTGTACATCTCGCACCAGCTCATTACAGTGAGGTAGTTTTCTCAAATCACTGAGAAGAGTGTCATCATTGTCATTTTCAGACACATCAGCCGGATTGTCAAGAGCGTCTGGATTATCACCAATGTTGTTCTTAATAGCCTGTTCGACATCTGGCCAGAGTTTTCTCCACGACTTAACAAATGTAGATTGAGGCATTTCTTCATAAACCTTGGCTATCATGTATATTACGGTTTTAACGTTAATACACTTCTGGACAGTAACTAATCCAGTGTCTTCTGTTTCTAGTTTGCTCAGGATTTCTAAGAGAAGTTTATGCCTGTAGCGCCTCTTAAAACTTTCAATGACCCCTTGGTCCTTTGGCTGTGCTAGGCTTGTAATGTTAGGTGGCAAGAACAAGATTTGTATGTCCCTTTCGTCTTCACTTTCTAGGTCTTTTGGATGAGATGGTGCATTGTCAAGAACTAAAACTGTTTTAATGGGCATTTTCAATCTGGTTAAATGCCTTTTCACTTGTGGTACAAATTCGTAATTAAACCACTCCTTAAATAAAAACGAATCCATCCAAGCTGATTTTTGTGCCCTATAGTAAACAGCGAGCGATTTCATGTTGACATTTTTGAATTCACGTGGTTTCATCGATTTCCCAATCACGAAAAGAGGAAGTCGATGGGTGCCTGTAGTGTTTGAACAAAGAGCCACAGTAATCCTCTCTTTGTTTGTTTTGAATCCTGAGACTGTATTTTCCTGAGCAGCTGCAAAAGTCTTGTGTGGTATAAGCTTGAAATTTAGCCCTGTCTCATCAATATTGTAGACTTGCTCTGGATGTAAGTCGTTTTTTTCAATGAAACATCTGAGTTTCTGTGAAAAGTCATTTGCCGCTACTGGATCTGCAGATAGTTTCTCACCAGATACACTCATAAAATGGACTCCATGGCGCTTTTTCCAACGGTCCAGCCACCCATCACTTGCTGAGAAGTCACCTTATTTTCTAGTTTCGATTGCAGTATTTGTGCCTTCGATTTTAAAATGGGGCCGCTTAACAGATCCTCTCCTACGTTCCTGCTGGAACCAAAGCCATAGAGCATCATCTACCATATCATTCGTCGGTTTCCGAAGTGTGCATCTTGTAGAAAGGACCTTATCCGATTCAATTCCTAAACAAAAATCCTGAATTGACTGACGGTTTCGGCGCCAGTCGTTGACAGTACTTTTTCCCACGCGTAGCTCGTCACAAATCCTTTTCACTGGTTCGCCTCTATCTAAACGTTCAAGAGCGTCTAATTTTTGTTTCATACTCAAAACTACTCGTTTACGTTTGTCACTCATTTTAGAACAAAAATATAACGTCCGTCCGAGATAAAATGAAGGGTTAGACTGATTGTGAGACCTACATATTCCCAGGAAGGGCTGGACACCAGCCCGCGAGCATGTCTCGGCAAGTCTCGACTCCTTCCCGCCTCAGCGTCGCCGACCGGTTAAACCGAGGGCCGGTTTATCCGAGGCCGGATAAGAGGGATTCCACTGTATGTATAAAGTCCGTCACTCAGGGGCTGCGTAAACTAAGCAGATTTCCCACGTGAAGGTTTACAATAGAGAAATTTCACGAGAGCCGAGCAATCAAGAAAACGGCCGAACGAGCTTTTGGCGGGAAAGTCACTCTCGTCCGTTAGCAGTCAATTTAATAAAAATGCAAATATCTCAGTTAATATTCAAGATAGAGAATAAATGTATATAACAATATTTATAGTAAATGTAATTTCCAATAAGATTGATTCTGTGCAATTTTTCGATCCGACGTATATTAACGGAGATATTTCAAATTTTCGAAAATCCTCCCCCTCTAAACCCCCCCTCCCACTGGTCCGATTTCAGCCGTTAACGAACGTGATCTTTCTTTTTACATAAAACGACTAAATATTGAGTTTGGTAACGATTAAACAAAAATTGCGACCGCTAGGGCGGTAACAGACAAATATATATATATAAAATTGTAACCTCTGTCTGTACATTGATTTTTTTCGCAAAATTTCACGATAGCTTTTCGTTTGACATGTCTTAGACACCATAACTGCATTTTGTTTCTTTCGTGTCTGTTTGTTTATTTGTTTGTTTGTTTGTTACCTTTTCACGCATAAACGGCTGAACCGAATTTTATGAAACTTGGTATGTATATTACTACTAACCCAACTTAGATTTTAGGCTATATTAATATCCTCTGAGACGAACAGGAGTGGGGGTTATAAGGTAAGCCTGAAATTAAAAATAGCGATATTTCGTTTCTTATTGGTTTTTCAGCAAATATGAACATAACAAAAGTTGTTTATTTTGTTATTTAGAGTAACTTTTGCTATGTACACTTTTTTCGTATACTGAATTATAAACGAGATATACGCTAAAACCTATAGCGGAAGTGAACAATTTTATTTGGGACAAAAGACCCAACCGAAATAAATAAAACTCGGTATGTGTATTAGCACTAACGCTTTCATTATAATAAGCCATACCAACATTTCTAGGGACGGGCAGGAGTGGGGGTTGTAGGGGAGGCCTGAATTTAAAATAGCGGTATTTCGTTTTCTATTCGTTTTTCGGCAAATGTGAACATGACAAAAGTTGTTCATTTTGTTATTTAGAGTAACTTTTGTAATATTCATTTTTGTCTTTTAACAATGTATAAACAAGATATACACTATAAACTAAAGCGGGAGTCAACTATTTTATTGGGCTAACGATTGAACCGAACTTAACAAAACTGGGTATGTCAATTAGCATTAATACTCCTATGATTATAAGCTATATTAAAATGTTTAGGTTAGAATGGGAGTGGGTGTTATAAGGGAGGCCTGAAATAAAAATTCGCGATATTTCATTGTCTATTTGTTTTTCGACAAAAATGCACATAACAAAAGTTGTTTACTTTGTTATTTAGATTAACTTTTTTTTTTTTATACGTTTCTCCAGGAACAATGTGTGGAGCAAGTAATTTGCGTATAAATATTGATATGCTCAACAATTCATTCCTATTTGAACTATCGGGTACCTCAGCTGGAAAAATTAATTCAAATCAATGTTAATATTTTGTCCTTAATAGCTGAAATCTATGCATAATGCACAGGAGACGGGAAATATGATAATTAGGAGGATAGTGAAGATTTACATAAAAAATTAATTTTATTATTAACAAATGCCAACAACGGGTATTAACCCTAAACACTGGGACGGGTAAATGTCAAATACCATCAACATTCAGCCTGAAATCAATTCCCGGGCGAAACCGGGTATCTGAGCTAGTATATATATATATATATATATATATATATATATATATATATATATATATATATATATATACAGTTTTGAACGGACCTCATTTTCGTCATCTACTAAGTAGGATCGATGGACATTTGAAGAAAAATTTTGAAAATTCCGTCATGAGTACAACCTCAATAGCTGATTTCCCTAAAGGGAATCTGCTAATATATATAAAATTGTTACCTCTGTCTGTACATTAATTTTTTTCTCAAAATTTCACAAGACTTTTTCACATGTCATAGGCACCATAACTGCATTTCGCTTCTTTCGTGTATGTTTGTTTGTTACCTTTTCAAACAGCTGAACCGAATTTTATGAAATTTGGTATGTATATTACTACTAACCCAACTTAGGCTTTAGGCTATATTAATATTCCGTGAGATGAACAGGAGTGAGGGTTATAAGGGGGGCCTGAAATTAAAAATAACGATATTTCGTTTCCTATTGGTTTTTCTCCAAATAAGCAGATAACAAAAGTTGGTTATTTTGTTATTTAGAGTAAATTTTGTTATATACACTTTTGCCATATACGAAAGTATAAATGAGTTATACTCTAAAAACTATAACAGGAATCAACAATTTTATTTGGTTCCAAAGACACAACCGAACTAAACAAAACTCTGTATGTGAATTAGCACCAACTCCTTCATGATAATAAGCTGTACCATTATTTCTAGGAACGAGCTGGAGTGGGGGTTGTAAGGGAGGCCTGAAATTAAAAATAGCGATATTTCGATTGCTATTTGTTTTTCGAAAATTTTGAATATAACAAAAGTTGTTTATTTTGTTATTTAAAGTAATGTTTGTTATATTTACTTTTGTTTTGTAACAAAGTATAAACGAGATACACTAAAAAGCAAAGTGGGAGCTGACAGTTTTATTGGGCTCTATCAATTTGAACGGAACTTAACAACATTCGGTATGTGTGTTAGCACTAACTCCTCCATGATAATAAGCGGTACCAATATTTCTAGGGATGAGCAGGAACGGGAGTTGTAAGGGAGCCCTGAAATTAAAAATAGTGATATTTGTTTTCTATTGGTTTTTCGTCAAATATGTACATGACAAAAGTTGTTTATTTTGTTATTTAGAGTAACTTTTGTTATATTCACTTTTGTCGTATACCAAGTATAAACGAGATATACACTGAAAACTAAAACGGTAGCCGACAATTGTATTTGGCACTAACGATTGAACGGAACTTAACAAAACTCGGCATGTGAATTAGCATTAATTCTTAAATGATTATAAACTATATTAATTTTTGTAGGTTCAAACGGGAGGGGGGGGGGGGAGGTTATAAGAGAAGCCTGAAATAAAAATTAGCGATATTATATTTTCTGTTCAGTTTTCAGTCACTGTTGGTCTTTGTACCGTATCAAGGGAAAGGAAGTTTAATTCAAACATAGTTTGGCGGACAGAATACTTTCTATGATTATGAATTATATATAAAAAAAAAAACTACATGCACAGGAGACGGGAAATATAAAAATATTGTGGACAGTGAAGCCTTACATAACAAATAATTTTATTATTAACAAATCCACAGCAACGACGGGTATACATCGGGAAATGTTAAAATATTGTGGAAAGTAAATGCTTGCCAAAAAAAAATGCCATCATCATTAAAGCTCGAATGAATTCGAGCGAAGCCGGGTACTTAGATAGTATATATATATATATATATATATATATATATATATATATATATATATATACGTGTGTGTACATGTGCGTGCATACGTGCGTGCATGTGTGTGTGCGTGAGTGTGTGTGTGCATGCGTACGTGCGCCAGTGTGTGTGTGTGTGTGTGTTTGCGCTCGCGTGCGTGTGTGTGTGTGTGTGTGTGTGTGTGTGTGTGTGTGTGTGCGTGAGTGTGTGTGTGTGTGCATGATGCGTACGTGTGTGAGTGTGTGTGTGTGTGTGTGTGTGTGTGCGTGCGTGAGTGTGTGCTTGTGTGCCTACGTGTGTGTGTGTTTCTTCCTGCTTTGGTAGTTTAAAATAATAATTTAAAATATGTTAATAAGCATTAATTTTACAAAAGATACTTGTCACACAGAAAGTTCATTGGTGCAAAAGATATAAGGAAATTACTTAAAAAATATTCTAATTTGTATTAGTTTGAGATCTTATAAAATGAAATCATAGATAATATACAAACATTTGAAAGTCACTCACTTTTGTAGGGAGAACAAACACTCCAAATCAAAAAAAGAATAAAACCATAATGAAGGGTGGGAAATCTATTTTTTAGCAGATTTCCTTTAAGGGAAAACAGCTATTATGGTTGTACTCATGATGCGATTTTTGAAAAAAATTCTCAAATATCCATCGATCCTACCTAGTAGATGATGAAAATGAGGTCCACTCAAAATGATATAGATATACGTATGTATATGTACATATATTTGCCTGTTGCAGCTCTAGAAGTCGCAATTTTTGTTTAATCGCTACCAACCTCTATATATAAGGGTTGTATGTTAAACTATAGATCAAGTTCATTAATGTCTGAAATCGGACTGGGGTGAGGGGGGAGATTAGGGGGAGGAATTTCGAATTCAAAATATCTTTTTTATTATTTGTCAGATTGAAAAATGATACAGAACCAATCTCATTGCAAATGAATTGTTCTGTACATGTTGTTATGTACGTTTTTTTCATTATCTTGATAATTAACCGAGATATTTGCATTTTTTAGTTTTCAGCCTTTAGTAAACCCCCACTCCTACTCATATTAACAATAAGCTGTTATATCATGAACCGCTTTATTCTAAGCATAAATAGCAAATATTCATTTCAAGAGAACGCTATTATGTAAGATACATGCACATTCGTTGCATGATGACATAAAAAATGCCTCATATTGTAATTTATTACTCAAACTATTTAAAAAATGAAACATTATTTAAGATAACAATTGAGGTACTGAGAATCACTATGCTACTTATAATGCCTGGCATAGATGACTCTGCTCTCCACCTTTCAAACCCTAAAATTTGGGATGAAAGGTATGCAGTTTAAAACCCAAAGAACAATGAGCTTAGCCATTTTATGTCAAACAAAAACTATTTAAGTTCAAACATTTCTCCGTGATCAGTCATAATCTGATTAACCACCTAATAAAATTTAGTCAATATTACTCTTGAAATTTAAATTTAGAACTACACTTGAAATAAATAACTAACATTGACAAGCTTTTAAATTCCAGAATGATATGTACTGATAATTCAAAAAGTCTTACGTTTTTTCAAGTGCAGGATCCATATATTGAGAATAATGGCTATCACTTGGGGAATAACCATGGTGGCTACCTGGAAAATGATCACAATGGTAAAGATTGGTTGAAATATCAATATAAGAAATTAATTTATGATTAAAACATTTTCAGGTGAAATTTGTATAATGTAAATAATGGTATTGCTTCTTCTGCTAGAAAAGGAGGCTATTTTTTAAGTCAATACAGTTCAAACCTCCCCACAAAAGATCATTTGACACATAAAAACACATGTCTTCATGTCTGCTTAAGGAAGGCATATTTATGTATCAATGATTTCTACCTTGTGCCAGGCACCTCCATTAACAATTCATTTTGAGGCTTGTCTTGATTTTATCATTTGTTGATTAAACCCACTTTCTCTGTGCACTCCTGATAAAAAAATAATAGGAAATGGACGAAAATCCAAAATATCTCCATTTTTATGAGTCAGATTAAAAAATTGTATAGGACTAATCTTATTGCAAATTAAATTTTCTATAAATGTTATATTTTTTAGTTTTCAGCCTTCAGTAAACCCCCACTACTACTTATATCATATTAACAGTAAACTGATATATCATGAAATGTTTTATTTTAAGCATAAATACCAAATATTGTTTTTATTAAAATATAACTATGTGAGATACATTGAAACATGTTCAGTGAGACATTATCATAAGATTTTATGTTCTACACCACATGTATCTTATTTTATTAATACCATACTCAATATTTAACCAGTTCATGAAACTGGTTCAGAAATAAGGGGAGTTGAGAGGGGTGGGGTTCAAATTCAAAGTGACTATGTTATTATATAAGGGATTGAAAAATATTGTAAAACCAAACTTGTTACTCATTTAATTTTCTAGAACTATTGTTCAATGCATATTTTCTCTAACTCAATTTTTAACCAAATTATTTGTTTTTTTAAGCCTTCAGTAAATCCCACTTCTATCTAGCTGAAGTTCTTTTTAAGTACCTCAATCTTTAAACATCTCATGTCCGCATGTGAGAAATCTGCTTAGTTCATGCAGCACCAGCACGACAGACTTTTTTCAATGAAAACACTATCCATACTACTTATACTTGCCAATTTAACAATAAACAAACACAATTAACTGTAAACTTTCACACTACTTTAAAACTAGTTTGGAACAATAACTTAATCAGTTAAGTAATAATAAAAAAAATTAGCATGATAAAAATGTATAAAACATTAATTAAATACCTACTTTGTGAGCTAACTCTTTCTGAATCAACATCTGATGGAAATTCAACAATCTTTAATGGATTATCATCTTCATCTTTTTCCATAAATCTCATGAACTCATTCGTAGCAGAATGGTCATTATACGTAGGCCTAAAGAACAGAAACATAATATGTAAATACTAAACAGAAATTTCTAACTTCAGAAAAACATCTGTGAAATACATTTTTTTTTTAAATTCAAAATTAACTCAAAAAACAACAATAAACATGTTTTGTGTATTAGCCCTGTATGCCAACAAATTATAACTTGGTCAAAATACTTATTGAGAAATACGAGTCTCTTAAATACAGTCTTCATGATAATGTTATTTAAAAATACAAACTATGCTTATCTATGGAAACTATATCATGCATACAACAGTATTTTTCAAGGGAAACGCCTCAAAGATGTCCACATACATAGAAGTGAACCAATTAGATGAGATGTCCAGCTGATTATAAAACAATTTTTATGTTAGCTACGTATGTATATACAGCCTAACAGGTTTAAGCTTAGCATCCTCTTGTTATTGTTTTTAATATATTAAGCTCCAATTTTTAGGAAGGGTGGGCATTTACTCAATTATAGGCACCTCTCAGTCAAAAGTGACATCCTGTTCGATCCTAGAGAGGAAATAATAGAAATTTGTCCACAACAGATTACAATTTTGTCATATGTGATTAATTATAACCTTGAAATTTGTTTTAACTTTTACCAAATTTGAGGCTCTCACACATGATCAGTAATAATTACCTAACAATACTGACATAATCAGTAATAATTAACTATTTTTTTTTTGTTGACAAGAAAGAGGAACAGTTGACAAGCTCTTTACTCAATACAGCTTGATTAATGAATTATCCTGCAACCAGCACAAAGGATGTTAGGAAAAATATAAAAGTAAGATGAGACTGGTAAATTCATTTCTCTTTGGAGTTGAGGATGTGTCGACCTTCCACGCTACTTTTTGCATTAAACACATAAAAATTCCTATCTTCAGAGAATAAAGTGTTTTATAGAAAGAGTCTAAAACCAAAAACAAACCATCTAATGTAATAATGTGCCTAAAATAAAAGCATTTTAGCTGCTTCATAAATAAACAGGACAGTATGAGAAAAGACAATGTAAGGTCATGCAATTGCTTCCCGTTGCTTCATGAATGAGGCTAACTAACAATAATAAAACCAAAAGGAGTACAGAGAACTCTACTTGAAACCAAACTAATTAGTGCCTCACCCTACAAATGAAAAGCATTAGGAAGTATGACATGAAACAAAGATGCCAGAAACCAAGCGTTATGACTTAAAAAGAGCCACCAATTGCTTGGTTTATAGTCTCATTTAACCATCCAATGTCGGAAAAACACAGAAAGAAGTATCAATGGGCTGGAACCAATGGAATGATAGTCCCTATAGTACAAAGCATAAGAAAGGAAAAAACAGCTTAAAGATATTATTTTTATTCCAAATAACTTCCATCAGCTTCAACATTTCTCTCAATGGCCAACAAGGTTTCTCTATCTCTTGTTCAAAGAAATTTTTTGGCATTGAGTAAGTATGAAAAATGAAAATTTTACATAATTTTCATTATGGAACATTTTATTTTTTAAAACTGCACAAAACACTCTGAAAATGCTGTCAGTTGGTGACAAGTGAAAAGAATATAAGTTACATGATAAAAACTCTATTTTCATAACAGGTAACTTTGTTACAAGGCATGTGGCCTTGTCTAATTACGGGTTCTATCTTATCCACAAGGGCTGGTGGAAAAGAGGTGGTGGGTGAAATGTGGATTGAAATAGCTAAATTATTAATAAGATCCCCCCTGGCAAAAATTACTGTTGGCTGAATTAAGAAAAACAATTTTATAAGTTAAACTAATAATTTTGATTGAAATTAAAAAATGAACTATAATTTAAATATAGCCATTGAATGAGTTATAACAAATAACTACAATTAAATTATATTGTGAAGTGTATTTAAAAAAAAAAACTTTTGTTATAACATTTTTACTGGTGATTGTGCAACATTTTAAGCACTGTCTCCTTTGCTGGCAATAAATCATTTCCATCATGTCTTTCCATTTATCAAAGGTCTCCTGGTATGTCTTTTCTGGGATGAGATACAGGTTATCCCCTATGATTTGAAAATTATGTGCTTTCAACATGATTTTAAGCTTGGGTCTATACCCATATGGTAAAATTGGTGGAAAATATGGTAGATTGAATACAATAGGAGTGTGATATTTTACAATGTAGTGGCACACAAAATCTTTGTGGGCATTGCCTTTACAGTAAAAAAACAAACTACATCATCATGACCTTTGATAATGGTTCTTTTTTTTATTTTATGTATGCTTACACAACACTTGCATGCACACACAACAATTGCAAGCACATTATTATTTAAAGTTCATTGTAACAATAATTTTAGTAAAACTGAATTCAACAGCATAAAATAAATCTCAATAAAACTTACATCATAACACTGGATGTAGATGGGGAATCTAATTTCTTAAAAACCACTTTCATGCCTCCATTTAAAACATGCCAATTCTGATTGGCTGATTGCATTGTAGTGCTAGGAGAATCTTCAACTGTTTCTTTCTTAGGAATTTTCTAAGGAAATATCCAAATATTAGCAAGTACATTAAAAAATATATTAAATTATGTAGAATAAAAATATAATACAAGTAAATATTGTAACTTAGGACTCAAATGATGCCTAAAAAAAATTTGACATTACAATTGCACATTTTTAGCACTGAATTTCCCTGGGGTTTAACTATTTCACCAAAGTAACCACTCAATCAGTGCTGAATAAACACTTTTCTGGATTATTACTATGCAAATTTTGTTCCATAAAGCTGTCTCTACAGGAAGAACAAAGTATATTATTTTTTTTATTTTTTTTTTTTTTTACAACTTGTGTTCTGGTTGTTTCTGATAATTGCTCATTCTATGTGAGGGTATATCTCCTAACATCATCCAATTTTATTTTCACAATTAATCATTAAAAAATATTGGGTTGTCCAGAAAATAATGCAGGATTTTAAGTTTTCATTAAAATACCCCTCGGTATAATTAACTGTTTACATTTACAGGTTTACTCATGTGTATGAATGTCAACACTTATTAATCCTCTTCCAAATGATATTGTTTGTTTACCTCTGTAGCATTCCGCTACTTGGAATTAATTCAGTCATCCTTATAATGTCAAAGCGTGAATATCGTACGATTTTCTTTTACGAGTTTACACTCGGCCGAAGCGGAGCCCAAACGGCCAGAAACATTAACCAAGTCTGGGGCGAGGGTAGTGTTAATGAGTGCACTGTGCAAAGGTGGTTCAAAAAATTTCGGGAGGGAGATTTCAGTCTTGAAGACGAAGAAGGTCGTGGAAGGCCTTCCTCTCTTAATGATGATGTTCTTCAATCTGTGGTGGAAGAAAATCCCAAAACAACTGTTCGAGAACATGCAGAGCAACTTAAAGTGAGTAAAACGACCGTCTCTAACCACCTCAAGGCGATTGGAAAGGTGAAAAAACTCGAAAATTGGGTTCCACACTCATTAAACGATCGTCAAAAAAATCAGCGCTTTGATGTTTGTGCATCACTTCTTTGTCGAAACAAAAATGACCCATTTCTGGCCAGAATTGTTACATGTGACAAAAAGTGGATTCTCTACGATAACACTAGACGTTCTGGACAGTGGCTCGACAAAGGAGAAGCTCCAAAACATTTTCCAAAGCCCCCAACTCATCAAAAGAAGGTCATGGTTACGGTATGGTGGGCTTCATTTGGTTTAATACGCTACAGCTTCTTAAATCCTGGCGAAACCATCAATGCTGAATCTTATTGTAACCAAATTAATACCATGCATCAGAAATTGGCAGTAATGAATCCCTCGCTGGTCAATCGGAAAGGGCCCATTTTGTTGCATGACAACGCTCGACCACATGTGTCACGTGTAACGTCACAAAAATTATTGGAGCTTGGCTATGAAACTTTGCCTCACCCACCCTACTCTCCGGACCTCTCGCCTACTGACTACCATTTTTTTAGACACCTGGACCTCTATTTACAACACAAAATATTCAAAAATCAAACGGAACTGGAAAATGCGTTTTTTGACTTTATCAATTCTAAAAAATCTGAATTCTATTCAGACGGTATTAATAAGTTACCAACACGTTGGGAGAAATGTGTTGAAAGTATGGGAAATTATTTTGATTAAAGAACATTGCTTTAAAGTAACTAGTTTTTTTTTTTTTGTTTGATACCAAAATCCTGCATTATTTTCTGGACAACCCAATAAATTTAAAAAAAATACTTATCCCTGCCAATACACTAATACTACACCCTAGTGCTGTGTATTTTCTTATTTTTATTTATTTTAACATGTTTTTGGATCATTCTGTGTTTTAAAAATTACCAGGGTATCCTGAATTCCAGAAAGCTAAACATCAATTTAATATTTAATTAATTTCTTAGGACTATTCTTCTTATAAAAAAAAGTAAAATAAAAAAAGAACACTGGTTTCCTAACTCTTCTTCCTACAAAGAACATTTCCATCAAACTCCATAATGATTGGACTTTTTTTGACTGGACAGCAATGACTTACTATTTCTTACTAACTTACTATTTGAAAAAGAAATAAATACATATTTCAGGGATGTTTAAACCATGTCTAGTTGTCAATTTTTTCATATGGCAATTCACTTTTTACATGATAAACCATACATACCTTTTTACAATATGTAAAATCAATGAAGTCTTTATAAACAGTTTTTTTGCGAGTTCTGGTAGATTCTCTCTCAGGTTTGGGAGGATTAATCAACTGAATTAATCTTTCAGCATTTCTAATTTGCTTGCTTATTTCTTTCAGAAGTTCGCAAGCTTCACTTGTTTCAAAATACATTCGCTTAAACAGAAAAATAAGTAAAAAATAATTTAATTATTTCAGATAAATAATGATCACACCTGCCAGTAGTTAAACTCAGGTATCTTGGATATCTAGTTCAATATTATACCAGCTGAGTATGCTAAATCATTTTTTGAAGTTAAAATTTGAATAATTCAAACAACAACAAATCTGTAAACTCAAAAAAGCAAACAGAAACTGGCCTTAGTGAGGAAAAAGGGCCAGTTACAGGTATAAATCTAACTGGACAATAGAGGGACCCATGACATCTGGGGTCTTTGAACATTTATAGTTACTAAAATAATACAATCACTTCTATCTATTGGTAGAGTACCCAAACAGAAATTCAGGGAATGACCATGAGAGATTTTAGTTGTAGCAAAAATACTACAACAAGCTACTAAAGTGGCATATAGCACACTGGTCATGGAAACCTTGGGCCACTATACTCAGGCAGGAAGCAGCATAAAAGTTGAAGTCAACAACCATCAGTTTTTGCAAGAGTTAGAAACATGATAAAATTAATAACAAATATGAAATAGCATGCATTAAATAATATGCATTTTGGAGAACAGTCATAATTTAATGTCAATTATTCTACAAAGAGAGAATTAATTATATGTGCATATTCATAGTTTCGATTCTTACAACAAAATGTGACTAATGTAAGGCATAATGGAGGATCATCATAGCTTTATAAAGAAACAAAAATCAAAATTTTCATTAAATTTAATTATTTATTTTTTGAAAGATTGACTTAAAACTAATTCCAATTCTAATAGTTCAAATTTAGAAACTAAGTTTCATTTGGATGAATAATTATTTCATATGTGATTTCTCCTAGATAGTTACTTCCCAAATGCAACAGAGATTATTTAAGCACAGGGATAATTGTACGTCTCTAAACGCTAAATCTCAGCTTTTTCCATGAACAGAAAAAAGAAACCATGCAAGGAAAGAGGGTCACAATGGGTTGCAGTAATTTCCAATTGCCTTCTTCATTAATTAATCGAAATCATGATCACAAACATTTAATATAGGGTAATAAAAGCATTTAAAAACTCCTATCTAAATTTAAATCAGAGATAAAGATAATATTGGCAGAAATTTCAATATGTAGTAATCGCCCACAAAAAGATACAAATCCAGGTTCAATTTCATGAACTGGTGCCAATTAATAATCTATATATATATATATATATATAAAATTGTAACCTCTGTCTGTACATTGATTTTTTTCGCGAAATTTCACGATAACTTTTTGTTTCACATGTCATAGACACCATATCTGCATTTTGTTTCTTTCGTGTATGTTTGTTTGATTGTTTGTTTGTTACCTTTTCACGCATAAACGGCTGAACCGAATTTTATGAAACTTGGTATGTATATTACTACTAACCCAACTTAGACTTTAGGCTATATTAATTTTCTCTGAGACGAACAGGAGTGGGGGTTATAAGGGAAGCCTGAAATTAAAAATAGCAATATTTCGTTTACTATTGGTTTTTCGGCAAATATGCACATAACAAAAGTTGTTTATTTTTTTATTTAAAGTAACTTTTGTTATATACACTTTTGCCGTATAACGAAGTTTAATTGCGTTATACGCTAAACATTATAGCGGGAGTCAACAATATTATTTGCCAAAAAAGACTCAACCGAACTAAATAAAACTCGGTATGTGTATTAGCAGTGAGGCCTTCATTATAATAAGCCATGCCAACATTTCTATGGACGGGCAGGAGTGGGGGTTATAAGGGAAGGTTGAAATTAAAAATAGCAATATTTCGTTTTCTATTGGTTTTTCCGCAAATATAAACATAACAAAAGTTGTCTATTTTGTTATTTGGAGTAACTTTTGTTATATACACTTTTGTCGTATACCTAAGAATAAATGAGTTATACGTTAAAACTTTAGCGGGCACTAACGGCTGAACCGAACTTAAAAAAACTCGGTATGTCAATTAGCATTAATTCTTCCATGATTATAAGTTATATTAAAATTTTTAGGTTCGAATGGGAGGGGGGTTATAAGGGAGGCCTGAAATAAAAATACACCATATTTACATGTATAAGAGACGGGAAATATAAAAATATCGAAGACTGTGAAGCCTTATCGAACAAATAATTCTATTATTAGCAAATCCACGGGAAAGACGGGTATCAATCCTAAACACTGGGACGGGTAAATGTCAAAATATTGTGCAATGTAAAGCCTGCTAAAAAATACCATCACCATTCAGCCTCAAATGAATTCCCGGGCGAAGCCGGGTATCTGAGCTAGTAAAGGTATAAAAATATATCAGACAGATGGATAAACAAAATAGTGAACTATAAAGTGCCCTTGTAGGCCCTAAGATATAGCCTTTGAGTTTCCCTTCAAGAAAATACAGCTACTTTTTCCTAATTTTCAACAGAGCTAATAATAATGAAGACCTAAATTCAAACCTAAGCTCTAATTGAAGTATGGATATTAATTTTCTAAAATAACACAACTAGGAATGAATATAATTTAGCAGGGTATATTAAGCACTAATTTAATTAATTATTAATTAATCTTCAAAATGGAAGAGTAATGTGTTAATAGGGATAACTACAATATAAGCAGCAAAAGTGTTAGACATTCAACTATGACTTTGAAAACGAACTAAAGGTTTATACGAGGGTCTTCCAGAAAATAAGTTCCGTTTTGGTCTGTAGGGCGGTAGGAGTGGTTTTTGCCAAATCCGGCAACACCGCTCGAAAGAGGAGAGGTGGGGGAATAGAATGAGAGGTGGGAGACCTCAGTCGGTCAATTACCAATGTCAGGGCAGGTAGTTGAAATGGAGCCCTCCATGTCACGTCCCGCCACCTCGATCCCCGTTCCCTCTCGAGTTGTTTTGTGCGGAGTGATTCAATTTCTTTATGCACAGGGTTTCAAATCAGTTCAAATTCACGAACAGCTAATTTCTGTTTATGGACAAGGTGTAATGAGTGAGGAGAGGGGTACGTGAATTTAAGGCGGGGAGACATTCACTTGAGGATGAAAGTGGGAGAGGCAGACCCTCAGTTGTGACGGACGAAATTGTCGCAGAAATCGACAATGCAATTCGCAAAGATCGTCGTTCAACTTGGATGAACTCCACCTGAGTTTCCCAGACATCTCACGATCCCTCATCCATGGGAAAAACTTGACTTTCGGAAAGTTTCCGCCCGGTGGGTCCCTAGAGAGCTGACGCCCGAACACAAGGAACAACGAGTGACTGCAGCTCGAGAATTTTTGGATCGCTACAGAACTGATGTGGATGCATTCCTGAAGTCTATCGTCACTAGAGATGAAACCTGGGTGTCACTCTACACTCCAGAAAACAAAAGACAGTCCATGCAATGGAAACACCCCACCTTCCCAAGTGCCAAAAAATTCAAAGTCGTGAAGTCAACCAGGAAAATCATGGCTTCTGTTTTCTGGGATCAAAAAGGAATTCTCCTGATTGATTTTTTGCCTCAAGGTGAAACAATTAACGCCAACCGCTATTGTGAGACCCTGAAGAAGCTTCGTCGGGCCATACAGAACAAGAGAAGAGGAATGTTGACTTCCGGTGTTTGCCTCCTCCACGACAACGCTCGGCCTCACGTTGCTCGTTCTTTTGGATGAGTTTGGTTGGGATGTTCTGACCCATCCACCTTACAGTCCCGACTTGGCTCCTTCAGACTATCACCTGTTTACCAAAATGAGGTGGCCAAGCTTCTACGAGGAAGGAATTTCGAAGCTCATTTCGCGATATACCAAATGTATTGACGTCGCCGGGGATTACGTGGAAAAATAATACATATGTATTTTCAAAATTAATACCTGTAAGTTTAAATTTTTTTCAATAAAAACTTGATTTTTTTCTTTTAAAAACGGAACTTATTTTCTGGACGACCCTCGTATGCTATAATGAAATTTGAGTGCAGGTCTCCATCATGAGTAAAATCAATTAAATTAAAATGACGAGAAAGTGATGTGTAAAAAAAAAAATACATATATAAACTTACGGGTTTTGGTAGCCATTGTTTTAGAAATACCAAAAGGGCTTTCAACCCTTGTAAAAGATACTTGGGGGCAGGAGAGTTACTCTTATTCAATAGATCTAGCTCCCGCAATAAACCATGAGCTGCAAGCCAATGAAGGTCTTCAAAATGAGGAAAAAGGTATCTAGGAGGGGTCTTCAATTTTCTTTCAATTGAATAAATTCTGAAAAAGAAAAGAAAAAGTAATTAAGTCATTCCTAGAAATAATTATTGCACTGACCATGAAAAATATATATATATATATATTTTTTTTTAAAAAATAGCAAATACTGAGTGTATTTCCAATCAGAATATAGGACCAATATTATTAAAATACCAAAGTGGTGTCTACCTTAATTTTAAAATACTAATACATTAAAAAAAAATTAAAAATTATGCCAAGACAGCTTGTCTGAATGAAATGTTGGTGTTAGTATAGTCAGTTAACCAATTATGGAAGTTTGTTTAATTGGGAACTCTAGAGCCTTTACAGACAAATATATAGTTTTGAACAGACCTCATTTTCACCATCTCCTTGGTAGAATCGATAGACATTTGAAGAAATTTTTGAAAATTGCATCATGACTACAACCTCAATAGCTGTTTTCCCTTAAGGGAAACCTGCTAAAAGCCCGCCATTCAGGCGCTGGTGATCTCAGCTCACCATCTATTCTCTATTTTTCAAGTAGTAAAAAGGAAATTGGGGTTTCGGCAAATATGCACGTAACAAAAGTTGTTTATTTTGTTATTTAGAAAACTTTAGTTATATACACTATCGTCGTATACCAAAGTATAAAGGCGTTATACGCTAAAAATTATAGAGGGAGTCAACAATTTTATTTGGCACAAAAGACTCAACCGAACTAAATAAAACACTCGGTATGTGTATTAGCACTAACGCCTTCCTTATAATAAGCCATACTAACATTTCTAGGGACGGGCAGGAGTGGGGGTTATAAGGGAGGCCTGACATTAAAAATAGTGAAATTTCATTTCCTATTGGGGTTTCGGCAAATATGCACATAACAAAAGTTGTTTATTTTGTTATTTAGAAAAATTTGCTCAACAATTCTTTTCAATATGGACTACCAGGTACCTCACCTGGAAAAATTAATTCAAATTATAATATATTATTATAATATTTTGTCCTTAATAATTTTAATCTATGCATAATGCACAGGAAACGGGAAATATGACAATATGGAGGACAGTGAAGCCTTACATAAAAAATTAATTTTATTATTAACAAATCCACAGAAACGACGGGTATTAACCCTAAACACTGGGAAGGGTAATTGTCAAAATATTGTGCAAAATAAAGCCTTGCCAAAAAAATACCATCACCATCCATCCTCAAATGAATTCCCGGGCGAAGCCGGGTATCTGAGCCAGTATATATATGTATATATATATTTATATATATATATACATATATATTTATATATATATATATATATAGATAGATAGATAGATAGATAGATAGATAGATAGATAGATAGATCATTTTCGACATCTCCTGGGTAGGATCGATCAACATTTGAAGAAATTTTTCAAAAATTGCGTCATGAGTATGACCTCAATAGCTGATTTCCCTTAAGGGAAATCTGCTAAAATGGGCTGATAACCCACTTTTCCTAAACCATCATATCACAAACACTCCTCAAAGTTTAGCTGGACTGATCCATAGGAAATAACACAGGCAATGCCAACAGGATTTTACAATAGCTTCATGGAACATGTTGTCGTTTTACTGACCGGAGCATTAGAGTTACTCCTAGATTACCTGACAAGACATTGGTGCCTTTCAAAAAGCCAGGTAGACAGGCCAAGGCAGTTTTAAAAAGGGAAATATACAATATACTATAGCTGCAATGAAACACTCCACACATTTGGGACAGGATTCATCATTTGCAAAAGATTCATACATTCATGCATAGCGAAAGGTTACAGGCCAGTTAGCCCAAGACTATGTGAAATAAGTATTAAAGAAAAATACCACAACTACTCAATCATTTGCTCTCATGCACGTACTGAATCTCAGTTGAGACACATTCTATGAGACACTTGAAAAGTGCTTCAATGAATGTCCTATGTACGACGTTAAGATTGTCATTGGGGGCAATAATGTGCAGGTTTGGAGGGAAGCTACATACCGACCAACCATTGGAAGCCATAGCCTGCACGAATTATCAAATTATAATGGCAAAGACTGATAAATTTTGCAGTTTCTAAAGGCCTCACAATGGGAAGTACTTGTTTTTCCCACAAAGAAGTCCATATGGGGACATGGTGAAAGTATGGAGTCAATGGATGTGTAACTATGTCACAAAATGCTTCTTTATCACAGCTAGGCACAGGTCCTCTCTCCTTGATGTACTCGTACAGTAATACAAAGGTGCTAATATCGACTCTGATTGCTCAGGAGCTTGAACTGGCAAGATTTGAAAGGAAGAACCTGAGAAGAACTTATGGAATTGTGCATGGTAACGGAAATTAGCGAAGAAGAACCTCAAGCTTAAAAACCTATACAAGGATTTGGGCATGGTCAATAAGTTTTCCTACAACGGCCAGGCATGTCACAAGGATTAATCCTGAGGAAATCCCAACTAAATTCCTGTCAGAGCACAGAAGGTCTGCCCTAGGCTGCGATGGGAAGATTGTATTGCTACTGATGCACTAACTATACATGGTATTTGCAACTGGAAGGCACCATCACAAACCAGAGATAACTGGGTCAATAATGGAGTAGGCCATGATTCGGCAAAGCGGGTCATAGAGCGAGGAAAAAAAATCATTATTGATATTTGATTGTTATCATTATTGACATAATGCCAAAATGACAGATAAACTAAATCACTGGGTAAGCTTAATAAGACAGTGTGCTGATCTAACCGAGATGAAGGCCAATAAGTATAGACTGCTCCAAAGACAATGGAAGGACCTTACATATGATGCTTCTCAATATGATTAGTATTGTCAAAAAGAATGAGCAGTAAACTCTTCATTGCTAAGACCTTAAAAGAACTAGAATATTCTCATCAGTCTATAAAAAGTGACAATAAATATTAATTTAGTTAAGAAGGATTATTTTATTTATAATATTTCATTATCTATTTAATACTTGTTATTAAAAAGCAATTCTCTTACTTTAAGAATTTCAAAAACAGAATTTGACATGGAACAGTAATGGAAGAAGATTTTAATATAACTGAGTTATCTTTCAAAACTTACTGGAGCTGTTCATCAATATTGAGACAATGGAGAAAATTGCCTCCGTACACAAGGGAATCTTCAGTTGTTAGAACTGCATGTATCCAACCAGTTGGTAAAAACAATGTTGACCCAGGTCTCAAAGTACACTTAAAACATTCGTCAACCTAAACAACAAAATATATTCAATTAATAGCTTGTTATTTCTTAAATATTTAAAATTGTTAGAACCAATTATGGATTTAGGTTCAACAATCTTCACAATATCAGGAAACTGGACTATTTTAACATAGTGTGAATGATCAGTATGTTTAAGACTTAAATCAAAATAAAGTAAGGCTAGTATGAGGTCACTTTCCTCTTCCAGAAATGTCAAATGTGGCAAAAATAAATAGGATTTCCAAATGAAAATATTTAAACAAAATACTGGAGGCACTAGCATGGCAGATTTAAGATTCAGAAAATTCTAAAAAATTGTTTTAATTGATGACACTAAGAATTATGTCTTATTTTGTCACTAAACTACTTGTTGAAGGCATTTCTAACAGATAGATAACATTGCACTCCTGAGATTATTCAGACAGATGGAATGATAGTGCTCCATCATAAAACCTTGAAGTTTGTGTGTGTTTATATTGTTAAGTTTTATTACAAAATCAGTAATAAACGTTGTTTATTAGAGTTCTTTGGGATTGCAAAATTAAACACACACATGCTTCAGAGTTTTTTTTTTATCACTGCACAATTTATTTAACAATACACTACACACTTGGTTAATTATTCTTAACTACTACTCACAGCATGCACTGATTGCTTCACTGTTCTTGTTATTACACAGTCCAATAATTCACTCACGATCACTGAAGTTCACAAAACTTACTGTCCTGCACTGTCCTTTACTTCGCGAAGTTAACGCACTGCACTGTCTTAAACACGGCACTATGCTGTTCTTTACAGTCACGGCACAACACTGTTCTTCACATAAAAACACTTTACCACACTGCACTAAGTCCCACTGTTGCACTGAACGCATTGATGATCACTTGAAGACATCTGAGAACAAAACTAACTGTCGGGCGAGTTGCACATGCTTATATAGAGTAGCGACAACATCAAAGGACGCTGTCTCGAAGGTAGTGGACTCTTTAGTCTGGAACAATCCAGACACCACAGGCGCCAACAGTTCTTCGTACCTCCCAAATACACGGCTATCTCTGTTTAATTTTACATGTATTTAATTTTCTCAACACTGCTGCCCAATTAATCCTTTTCGTCCCGAATAGGCCATATTTGGCTAGTTGCTCTAGGTGTACCACTTTCATTTTAGACCACGGATTGTGGTATCTCTGTATCCTGTAGACCACATCGTTCAATCTCTTGATCACCTTGTAAGGTCCCTTCCAGTGCGTTTACAATTTAGGAGATAATCCTTTCTTGCCTTGTGGGTTGAATAGTAGAACCATATGTCCTTCCGTAAATCCTTTCGTATTTGCTGCTCTATCATACACGGCATTCATCTTGTTACTGGTAATTTTAATGTGGTCCAATATTTCATAACGGGTCGGCCTTCCATTTCCATCCGTCGGGCCTACTCTGGCTAAGTAGGACCACCTTTCTTTGTCGTCGACCAGTCTCCTCCTGAGGATCATCAATGACGCACTCCTCTTCCTCGGCTTTCGTACAATCCTTGTACTCTTTTGCATGGCCGCCTTGAGAGGGCATTAGCGTCATCGTGTTTTCTCCCTTTCTTATGATCAATAGAACAGGCTTCTGCTCGGGGTGACAATTTTTGGCATCCGTCGGTACGCAGCTTCCTTGTGGTCTTGCTCTCCTGTCGAACATCCAATGGTATTTCTGCGTTTCGCCAGATCATAATTTGCTTACCCATGTGCAGCTCAATACTGTGGGCTATCATGAAGTCCGCATCGATGATCACTTCATCCACTATATCAGCAACAACAAAGACATGTTCAGTGCTGATGTTGGCAATAGTCAGTCTCATCTTGGCTCTTCCGTAGACGGTGGCTGAATCCCCTGTAGCAGTTTGCAGTCGTACGTTCTTTAACTGTTCCACTGCCCCTTTTACCAAATCAGGCCGAATGATGGACTGTGTTGCTCCCGTGTCTATGGTGAGGACCTGCTTCCTTCCGTTGATGAGCCCACGAGCTGTAAGGTTACTGTACTTCTGTCCTATAATGGAAATGGAGATTGTGGAGCCGTCGGTTTTAGGAGCTAGTTCTTGCCCCTCATTGCTAGCTTGTTCTAGTTTAACATTGGCTCTTGAGATTTGGGCATTACTCGCCCGTTTGTTGCCCCTCAGTGGCGAAATAGATCTCGACCTTTCCCTTGGCGCTTTACAATTACGCTGAAAGTGGCCGACCTCACCGCAGTTGAAGCATTTAGCTCACGATCTATTCATTTGCTCTTCCAGTATTCGCTTAATTACCCGTTCTATGTCACTCCTTGAGATTTGAGCGTTATTCTCCCGTTTGTTCTCCCTTGGTGGCGAAACAGATCTTGACCTTTTCTTTGGTGCTTTACAGTTACATTGAAAATGGCCGGCCTTACCACAGTTGAAGCACTTTGAGCGTAATCTATTATTCGCTTGACTACTTCTTCTAAGTCACTCCTTGAGATTTGGGCGTCATTTTGAATATCAGCCTCAAGACGTCGCACCTTGTAAACTTGTGGCTTTGAAATGACTTTAGCGGTCTCCTGGGCCAGCGCACAAGAGATGGTTTCAGCAAAGGATGATTTTTGCTTAGGACACACCACACATTTAACATCTGGGTCTCGTATACCATTCAGAAATGCTTCAATCTTAAACTGATCCAGGAAGGGATGATTTTCACCTGGGTAAGTCAGCTGGACCAGGTGTTTGATTTCCCTTGCAAAATCTTGGAGCGTCTCATTCGGTTTCTGCACTCTGACCCGTAGTTCCATCCTGTACAGTTCTCGCTTATGTTCACCACTGTACTTGCGCAGTAATGCCACCATTATGTCCTCATAATTATTCTTGCAAGCGGACGGTAAACTTTTCAGGATTTCTGCTGCTGTTCTCTTCAGTGCCAGAATCGCTATTATTGTGACGGGGCCCTCTCTTTTCTACGGGGACAGAGGTTCAGTCGCCCGGCAGTCGTGGTCCAGGCAACGCAGCTTTAATCAGGTACCTCCTACATCTCATCTCCTCTCTATTATTAGTATGGGGTTTGTTTATTTTTTAGAGGTCTCTTACAGTTCCTCTGGGGATTTTTTCAGAGGTTCCCACCCACTGTGATATGTTTCCCATATACATCTGTAATTTGTGTAGGTTTTATAGTTGTAATTTTATTTATAGTTTTGACATATGCTTATCGTTGTTTGCTTCTTTTATTAGTTGACTTGTTAGTAGATTTTTTTATTGTTTTGGTTTTAATTTTTTAGTAGTTGACTAGTTATTAGATTTTCTAGTTTAATTTGTTGACTAGTTTTAAGATTTTCCATTGTTTTACTCATTATTTTGTGTCTGGTTTTATGACTGTTGTTTATTTTGCTTTTGTGCCATGCTATGAATGTTAAATTAACTCGTGGTTGTGTTTGTCAGCAGGCACTGAGGATGGAGCGTTGACTCCGAAAGTGCACTCTGCATAATATTAAAAACCAGTAGAGGACTTGGCCTTCTTATTGATCCTTATACATTTATACTTAGGTATGGGGCAAAAGTGTATATGACAAAAGTTACTCTAAATAACAAAATAAACTACTTTTGCTATGTGCATATTAGCCTAAAAAGCAAGACTAAAAGAAACAATTCTGCAGCACAGAAGAAGGGTGAAGAGAACATGTCCAACCTAGGAAGGAAGGTGGACAAGAAATACGAGAACTACAATTTCAAATGGACAATCTACAAGTTCGAGAGGGTCCGGTGAGACTCATTTCAGAACATTCCAGCAAGATAAAGACCCCAACTTTTGATGGCAGCGTACCATTTAGTGTTTTCAAGTTCCAATTTGAGACAGTGGCCAGTAAAAACGGATGGAATAGTGAGGAAAAAGCGATAGATACGGCTGAGGGGCTGCATATAAGGCTGGACAGACAGGTGAATGGAAATCGGAATATTAATAAGAAGGAGGAGGTGGCAAGGCTGCGACATGTCGGTGACGGGGCCCTCTCTTCTCTATGGGGACAGAGGTTCAGTCGCCCGGCAGTCATGGTCCAGGCAACGCAGCTTTAATCAGGTACCTCCTACATCTCATCTCCTCTCTATTATTAGTATGGGGTTTGTTTATTTTTTAGAGGTCTCTTACAGTTCCTCTGGGGGTTTTTTCAGAGGTTCCCACCCACTGTGATATGATTCCTATATACATCTGTAATTTGTGTAGGTTTTATAGTTGTAATTTTATTTATAGTTTTGACATATGCTTATCGTTGTTTGCTTCTTTTATTAGTTGACTTGTTAGTAGATTTTTTTATTGTTTTGGTTTTAATTTTTTAGTAGTTGACTAGTTATTAGATTTTCTAGTTTTATTTGTTGACTAGTTTTAAGATTTTCCATTGTTTTACTCATTATTTTGTGTCTGGTTTTATGACTGTTGTTTATTTTGCTTTTGTGCCATGCTATGAATGTTAAATTAACTCGTGGTTGTGTTTGTCAGCAGGCACTGAGGATGGAGCGTTGACTCCGAAAGTGCACTCTGCATAATATTAAAAACCAGTAGAGGACTTGGCCTTCTTATTGATCCTTATAAATTTGTTCCTCTACCATCCAGCATATTCCAGAGATAAGTATAAATGAGTTATACACTAACAACTATAGCGGGAGTCAACAATTTAATTTGGCACAAAAGCCTCAACCGAACTAAACAAAACTCGGTATGTGAATTTGCACTAACTCCTCCATGATAATAAGCTGTACCAACATTTCTAGGGGCGAGCAGCAGTGGGGGTTATAAAGGAGCCCTGAAATTAAAAATTTCAATATTTTGTTTCCTATTGGTTTTTCGGCAAATATGTACTTGACAAAAGTTGTTTATTTTGTTATTTAGAGTAACTTTTGTTATATTCATTTTTATATTATATACATTTATATTATAAAGTGATAAAATCATTAAAGTTTGTGTACTTGACCCTTTAATTGTGCAGTGTCATAGTGGCTTTCCACAATGAAAGGGTTAATTTTTCAATCAGAAGAATCCTAAAAATCAATGTTCAATATTTTTGTAATAAATGTAACAATATCTATTGGTATAATATTAAGCCTTTCATTATATGGTATCGAGCAATAAGTTTACAGAATTGAAAATATCAATACAGTTAGAGTTTGGCTCTACTTAGCCTATAAACCAGTCAAACAGCAGATAAAATATATGATTTGGTCATACAGGTTAAACAAAAAAAAAGTAATTGAAATTAAACTACTCAAAATATTGCTTTTATTTTAAGCCATACCTGATCTGCAAAAAACGTATATAATCTGTTACTCGATTCTGACCAATTCCAAAAAAGAGATTTGTTTGCTTGGGTTGGCCGGATGATGTAAAATATTTTTTCTCCCTGGGAAAATAAATAAATAAATTACAATTACAATGTATATTACTAGAAATATATAAAATATAAAGTGTATATTACAATGGGTGTAAGATTTCAAGTAAATAATTTTATTTTTTTTTTTTATCATTTCAAGAAAAATAATTTTCATTTATTTATTTTTTTACTCATTTCAGGAATTGAAGTAATACTGTCCATAATAGTTGGAGGTATATAAAAGACAGATAAAATGATAAACTATTTTGACTCTGTTTGCCTGAACTGATTAATTTTGCCATGGAAATGGCAATCTCAAAAAAAGAGAATTAATCCTGTTGGTGCTTTATAAAATAAGCTTACATAGGCTATAGAATCAGCAGAGAATGTGTTACCAAAGGCAGAAATATTGCAGTATTGTTGCTGTTGAAGAGAACAGGAACGATCAATATATGAAAAGATAGTGTATAAGCAAACAGAGGCCAGAGAACCAGATGGTTCTGTTGAGATCTGTGCATTTCCTTGTTACATTACATACATTCAATCATCTGGGAGGAGTAGTAGTGGAGAACAATGGTGTGGAAGCAGATGAAAAGCCAGAATTATCACAAGGCCGAAATTCTTACAATCCAGCTGTATTATTTGTTAACCAATAATTAAAATTCTACCTAAAACTACAAAGCTTCTTTAATTTAAAACTTTGCCATATTTAAAATTTGCTGTATCTATGTAACTTGATTGATACAGTAACTCATCGACATCATTACTTGCTAAACAGCTCTTCAGTCAAAGCCTCCTCAATTAGCTGGAGACTATAGATTATAATATATGAAGGAAATAATAGTATAGCGCAACTATAGAGCTGGAATTGCCTTCCTCCCACTTTGAGATGTCTAACATTACAATGAAACAAACCTAATAATGAGGTAAAAGTGATTAATTAAGGTGATAGATAAAGTTAGTAAAATTCTTAACCTATCTAGAGAAAATTATTCAAACCTTTTTCTCATCATACAATAATGAGTGACAATTTTAATACATGAACTATAATTCCAAATCAGCCATTAGAGGAATAAATCTGAGACTCTCTTAACTTTGTTATAGTGGTGTTATTGTGACCATTGGCCTCAGGATTAGAGATTACTCTGGTATTAATCTATGCATATCTCACCCTTAAAATAGGAATACAATTTTGTTCTTCAAGCTACATTGCTAGGAAAATTTTAAATCTTCCATATCCCTGACATGAGGAATGAAGTGCCTCGAATGTTAAGCAGACAACCTGGACCCAGAATATTTGGAGGAATAAAATAGCAGTAATTATAAGATTGTATACATATGCAAGCAGCCGATAATCATTGTTTTTTGTCAGAAGTTAACTTAATCATTCTATTAATTTTAACATTATACACGCACGCACACAAACAAACACACACACACACACACACACACACACACACACACACACACATATATATATATATATATATATATACTTAGTAAAGTCTATAAGTTTCCAGCCTGACCTTGTTCCCTTACTTCAAGCAGGTAGAAACTTGCCCACCGTGCATATCTATGCCTGCGCTCTCCATAACCATCACATACACTTCCTCAGTCTAACCTGGAATGAATCTTTGTGACGGAAGGAATTTTTAAAAAGATTCAAGATTGAATACCGTCAATTGTAACTGGGGATGAGACAATGGTTCTATAATATAACCCACTGAGCAAAAGGGAGTCCATGGAATGGAGAAAGCCACGAGAAGCACCACTGCTAAAGGCAAAAGTCACGTTATCGACATAAAAGATAATGGCCACAATTTTTTGTGATTGTAGAGGAATAACTGCTGATTGATTTGAAGGAAAAGAACACCACAGTGAATGCAGAGTATTATGCAGCCCTACTTCACCAGTTACGAGGCACCATCAAAGAGAAAAGGTGGGGGAAGTTGAGCCAAAGGCTTTTGGCTTCTTCAAAACAATGACCCTGTCCATACGCATTTATTTCCAAGGCTGCTGTAAAGGATGCGAATCCCTATCCATCCTATAGCAAATTCTACCCTTTATCAAAGTTAAAATCTGACTTTTGTGGGAGGAGATTAAACACCGATGAAGAGGTCTAAGCAAAATATTTTTCATACAAAGAAGAAAATTATTTTTTTCATGGTACAGAAATGTTACCTAAGCATTGTATTATGTGTGAAATAAATATTCTCATAATATTGGTTTAGAGTGAAGTTTTTCTTCTTTTTTTTCACCAATACTGACTGAAACCCTTGAGAACACACTAAACATATTTCTAATACAATCTGGTCAAAAAGTCTAAATAGTTATATAAAACATGCCTGATATGAAATAAACACCAACATACCTGATAAAGAGAAACAAAAACAGACCTGATAAAGAGAAAAAATATTCTGTTCATATAGGCCTATACTGAAGCTTTTTTTAACGAATAATCTTGAGAACACTCTAAATATATTTATATAAATATAAATTTAAGCCTATTATATCATTAATAAATTATTTATTTGCTCTAAAAATAGAGAAGGTAAACCATAGAGGTCCAATTAATCACCAAAGCCTTCTATTAGGCTTTGTTGGATTCTCAATTTATATCGAAATGAGACACGATAAGCTTCAGCTTGTTAATTCTCATAATTAATTTTTGATCGCTAAATGGAAAAATAGTATCTTTAAGAGATGACATCTTAAATTGTTCTTGATACAAAGCAAATGTAATGATGATTATTGAATATATTGGTTATTATAATAATAATTAAATATTATAGGAACAATAATAATAATAATAATAGACATTCAGTATTAAATACATGATCAGTTAATTAAGTATTAAGTATATAAGAGAAAAACAAAAATAACTTACATATAAAAGTACAAATAACACTAAGTTCTTTTTATGTTCAATTCTTTTGTAACAGAATTTAAAAATCATACTTACTTTAAGAATATGGTACCAAACTGAAGTACCTCCAAAATCAATATGAAAGTCAGTATAGGAATTCTTTGGGCTAATTAAACAATATTTCTGAACCCTTGGTTTGGCATGATTGTCCTCTTTAGGCCAATATTTTGCAACCCAATCTAGTTCTCGAGCAACAAGTGGAGGTTCAATCATTGGTCCTAAACTGAAAATTACATTAAATGAATATTTAGACAAGAATTAGGGGCTTAGAGAAAGAGTAAAATTAAAAATATGTAAGTTTATGTCGGTTCAAAAAATGGCATGTAAACAATTTTGTTATTCATATAATTTTCTATAGTTCTCATTCTATAATTTTTCCTCCCACTCCAGTATTAACCAAGATGTAGGCACTTTTATATCACCCATTAACAATAAGCAATATATCATGAAACATCATATCTAGTTTAAATACCAAATATTTTTACTTGTCCTATATTATGTAAGATACACAGTTGAATATGTGACTTAAATAACATTCTATGCTCTTGAGGCAGCAATTTTTAATTGATCAATATAATGCTCAATATTTAACCAATAAAATTCAAGATAAAATTTGCTAATCAGTGAAATCTGACTAAGAGAAAAGGAGTATTGGAGAAGGCACAAAATACAAAATGATATACATGACTGCTATTATGCCTCAAATCAAGAAATGTTATGAACCAAATTTATTACCATAGAAATATAATACAATAGTGTTCAACAAAATGTGAGGTTGTACTCATGATGTGATTTTCAAAATAATTCCTCAAATGTCTATCGATCCTACCTAAAAGATGATGAAAATTAGGTTCGTTCAAATATATATATGTCTGTTACCACTCTAGCAGCTGCAAATTTTGTCTTATTGTTACGAAACTCAGTAAAACTAAAGATCAACTTCAACAAAAATCAGACCGGGGAGGGGGGTTTAGAAGAGGGAATTTCAAAAATTTGAAATATCTACATTATTATATGTTGCATCAAAAAATTGAATAGACCCAATCTTATTGAAAATTCAAAATACTATAATTATTGTTATACATGTTTTTCCACTTTCTTGATTATTAATCGAGATATTTGCATTTTTTAGTTGTAAGCCTTTAGTAAACCCCCACACTCACTCATGTCATATTAACAATAAGCTGTTATATCATGAACCACTTTATTCAAAGATTAAATACCAACAATTATTTTCAACAGACCTTTATTATGTGAGATACATGCAAATCTGTTGAGTGATGACATCATCGAATAAGATTTCCATTTTTAACTCGAAAATGTTTTGTCTTATCGTTACTAAACTCAATATATAAGCATTTTATGTAAAACTAAGGATCAAATTCATTAAAAGCCAAAATTGGATTGATGGGGTTAAAGGGGGAATTACAAAAGTTTGAAATATCTCTAAATAATAATTTAATCAAATTTCACAAAACAAGATGTATATGCAGAGAGTATTAGCTTCGTACTTTGCAAGAGAAAAATCTCACGATGAAGTGCAATCTACATAATTAAAATACAACTGCTTGCTGAATGATATACACTGAAGGAAAAAAAACAACACTCACACTTTTATGCTGAGTTTAAAACAACAAATTTCTATCATTATGCGTATTAATTAGGAAATGTTTGCTGACCATGTTTTCCAAAATTTCATTGCTTTAGGTAATCTGCACGTTTATTCAGATAATATATTTAAATTAATTTCAACTTTCCTTTTCCCAATTTTTGACTAGAAATTATTATATGTTTGTTGTCATACTTGTCAGTGGAGACCGTTGTCACTGGCTGATGGTCGAGTACAGCTGGCAAGCGCTTTCGATGCAATGGCACCATCTTCAAGCCCGTCAAAAATTTGTTGTTGTACTGCTACAGGAGTATAACTTTTTGACGGGCTTGAAGATGGTGCCATTGCATCGAAAGCGCTGGCCAGCTGTACTCGACCATCAGCCAGTGACGACGGTCTCCACCGACAGGTATGACAACAGTATCATTTATATTGGCGGTTCTAACCCTTTATTTGAATTATTATATGTTTCCTTTATTCTATCTCTTTTGAAAACAATTCCAATACATATTTCAATATAGATTATGGTAATGGCCAAACAAAAATCCTTCATCAGCCAGCAAAGTTTTAATTCAACAATTGTTGAAAGTTCCAAATGATTTCCAACATGTCTCATAGGTGCTCTATAGGATTTATTACAAGAGAATCAATGGTCTTTTCATTTTAGTAACCTCTAGATCATCCAATAATGGGTGACAATATGGATTAAATGCAAAAGAGCATTATCATATATTACAACCACAGGACCATAGATTCCTAAAGTACTTCCAAAATGTACTCGAACACGAAGATCCATTCTGCATGATAATGAGTTTGGTATGGGTATGTATATTAATTTCACCCCATATCTCTCTTTGAAATGCCTGTGGCTGGCAAGAACATGAAGCAAAGCTCTTATGATTCAAGAGTCCAAATGAGATGCTGATATACAAAGACACCTTCCAACTTGTTAATATAGGGCATCAAGGCCAGGCTGTTTTGATAAAGACTTCCCAACTATTTTAGAGCTCATACTTATATTACATACAGTTTAGAGTTGACTGCCTATTTTAGACATTAACACGTTAAGTACGGCACGGGGTCAAAATGACCCCGTACGTAACTGTCTCCCAGTACAGGTCGGTTTTGAAGATAAATGTTCAAAAAATACTTTGACGGTTTTTGCTTTGTACTAGTAAATATAATTAAAAATAGTAAGTTTATGTATTTCAAATCCAAAAAATACGTCGTATATCATTGAAAAATGCACGGGGCTTTTGACCTGGAGAGTGGTATTTGGGCTTAAGTCCGGCACAGGCTCATATAGCCCCGTGTTATTTCCCGTAAACCCATTTACATAGGCTTATGTAAATAACAGAACGCATCCCTCCCATTTCAGTTTACTTTTTGTACGAAACATTAATCTGCATAATGTGCAAATCACGTGGCCGACAATTAGTGGATTTAGTTTTATTAAAAAAGTGTTCCGGGTGTTACGAAAAATTAAGAAAAACATTGTCCTCTAAAGAAGCAGTCAAAAAAGTTAGAATGTATTGTGAAGAGTGCAACATGAAGTCAATTTGTCTACAATGCTTCAACAACTGCCATAAATCTATGTCCTAACCATTGTGATAGTGAAGAATTGTTAATTACATAATAATTATTTGTTTATTCATATTATTTCTTTATTATGTTTATTTTCCAATTATTTGTTTAAACTAAACTCCTAGTTCCTAGTTGGTTTTTCTCGTTTCCTAATTTTATCTTTATAAACTAATAAATTTTTATTTTAATGTGTTGTAATTTAAAGTTAATTCATATTCACCCATTTTAATGTATAAAAAAAATTAAAATCCTTCGTTAATCACCAAAATTATCACACAAAGGAGAAAAAAAGTTCCCGACAAAGTGAAAAATGTAAGGTAAATATTCATTTCTAAGTCACGCAACAAAAAATTGATGAAAACACGGCCTGCGACTGTCATATATTTTTTGTTGCCCTAAGAGTAAAAAAATGTTTGAATATAGCAATTTAGTTCACTTTTCAAGTGGTAGTAGCGCATTAAAAGGGGACATAAGTACGGGGTCGATTGACCCTGTGACGTACTTGTGGATAGACCGCTTTTTTGAAGTCTGTACTGAACGTGTTAATGATGCTTTTAATAATAAAATTTTTTAAATCAAAAATAGATGTAGATAGATATTGATAGCAATATTAAAATGAAAAATCACTTCATAGTATGTAAACAAATAAAATGTAAAGAAATAGTATGTTTAAACTCTTGATATACCTTGTTTCAGAGCACTCCAAACTAATAAGATTTAATACTCGATGTCTCTTGGGCTTCTTCATATATCTTATAAAAGTGGAAAACTCAATTGAGGTATAATCTTGCTTTTCCACATCAATGACGTCAACGTGTGTGTCAGAACCTGAAAAGTATATTACCTTAAAATATTACAATACATGTTATTATTGAAAGATTAAGAATATCAATTATCACTAGCTCATATTGTACTTTTTTTTTATTTATAAATTGGCATTATTATGTAAGTAACTAGTAGACACTGTAAATGTGGGCCTGTTCCACCATCTTCAACCATTCAGTGTAGTCAGCTGCAAGTAAGATTCTTCGAATTGTCAATGAGTCAGCCTCTGGCCATCCTCCCCTGCCTAACTGTATTTCTTGCCAGACCTGAACAACCCTAAAACATTTTTCACCAGGTCCGATTCTTTCAACCACCATGACGAACTCATTAAATAAAATCCTAAGTCCTACCCTAGCTAGAAATGTGTGGTAACTTGTAGATAACCCATCCCAATTTGCCATAAGTGGCTAAAACCCATAGAATAGCAAAAAGTGAATGATTAATTAGCCACCATAGCTGCCCACTCTCCATAACAGAAAAGATTCCATAATAGAGATTATTTTCTTTCACAAATACAAATATCTTATTTAACGTTGTACTCTCCATGTGTATAATGTATGTATGTGTGTGCGTTTTTGTCTATATATATATATATATATATATATATATATATATATCTATATATATATATATTGTCTGTTACTGCTCTAATGGTTGGAGTTCTTTTTTATTCACAACATACTCAATATTTAAGTTTTTCATGTAAAAGGAAAAAGACTAAGTTCAGTAGAGGCTAAAAATGGTCGAAATATCTCAGTTATTTCGAGCCAGATTGAAGAATATTAGATAATCAATCTCATTGCAAATTTAATTGCTTCTAATTGTTGTCTTATAATTTTTTTTTCTAACTTCAATATTAAACAAGATATTTGTATTATTTCAATTTTCACACTTCAGTAAACCCCCACTCCCACTCATTTCACATTATTAATAAGCCAGTATATCACAAAACATCTTTTTTCAACTTTAAATATTATGTATTGCTTTCATTGAACAATGAGGTACAATAAGGAGGTAAGATGTTAAAGTTAAAGAGGAGATAAAGTTAAAAATTCAAAATATCCTCAAAGATGAATCAAGATATATACATTTTCTAGTATTTAGTCATCTGTAAACCATTTCCAGTGTAACATTTCCACTAACATTTCATGCCCAGCTTAAATTTTAAGTTTATTATAGACTTTTTACTACCAGAAAAATCAAGAATAGATGGTGTCAGATCCATAGTACGCCCAGCAGATAGGAAATCTTCTTAGTTTGTGCAGCCCTTGGGTGATGGGCTTTTGTTGTTAAATGCTCACAGGCAGTACTATAAAGGGAAGTAGAAATATGCCCTGTATAATATAAATTAACGTAAATTTGTGAAGTAGAAGGAGCCACAGGATGAATTGTGTCATAAGTTTAGCAAGGGAATGCAATGGGGATTAGATAGGTAGCCTTGGAATAACAAGAACAAAGAGACAAAAAACTAGAGAGACCAGAAAAATGAGTGGCTATTAATTTCTCTTGTTACTGAGTTCATGGTGATTGCCAGGAGATTTCACACAAATATCTTTTAAATTTTGTAAGCTTGTTATAATTAATTTTTATGCTTGTTATTTATTTATATGTTTAAACACCTTTTGGTGGGGAGGGAGGGGGTAGAATATGCCCAAGATGAACCCTGTCAGTAGTATAAGACTGACTGCCATTTTAAAACCTCAGTTGGGGGCGTAGTGCTGCAAATACTAGTAGTAACTAGAAGTATTAGAGCCAAATTCACTATGAGTCCCAATCATGAGTAAAAGAGGAGAGTCAAGAAAGAGAAGGGTGTCCAAACCTCTGTGAAAAAATAATGTTAGCGTTATCTGCCAGAAAGAAAAAAAATGGAAAGGAAAAAAATATAGCCCCCAGCCCTCAACTCAAGAGCCCACTCAGATTGGTGGATCCAACCCAATGTCAGGTCGCGTTCAGGCAAAAAGAGAATAAAAAGGATTGGGATTGAACATTGGTACAAAGAACTTACGAAGCATATTGTAAGCAGCTAAGAAGAGTAGAATATTGGAGACAAAGCTGATGAAATACAAGATGGAATAGTAGTTCTCTAGGAATTTACAGTAAGGAGATTGAAATAACTATTATAAGTATTAACAAGGGAAGACTGTAGTGGGTTGAGTTATGTTGGAAAAATTGGACTCAACTAGCTCCCTAAACTAATAAGTGTAGGTTTAGTTCGGATAAAAATGGATGCATAGCCTGGATGACTTGTCCACAATTGCAGGACAGATTGCAGCCTAAAGCCAACTTTCTAAGATGGATGTGTAGAGACTCATCTACTTCTATAAGAAATGAAGTAACAGTAAGTTAATGACTGAAAATATATCATATATGCCCAGGGATATGTTAATTTAAAATACAATTCTCTGCCTTGTGTCAATTGCAAGGTTTTTCTTTTTTTTTAAATTGCTTCTTTTCATAGAAAAATACTTAATGAACACCCAGCATATGTTCAGCATGTTTGTGTTCGATTAATAGTAATATATTTCTTGTATAATATTAAATATTTCCTTATATTATATTTTTGACAGAAATCATTCGAATTTTCTCCAGATATATGGAAAAACATGTTAAAAATTAAATGTCAATAATTAAAAAACTTTTTATTTATTTATTAATACTAAATAATCTCCCTAGAAAAAAAAAAAAAAAGAATAGTTCTCAAGGCGAGATTCGATCTTGAGATTTCGTGTTTACAAAAGAAGAACGCTAACAACAGAGCCACATGCTTTGAAACATGCTTCTTCAGAACACCTTAAGTACTGCACATTAAATAATTTTCACTCAAATTTGTCATTCACTCTCCTTGTAAATTGATAATTCCATTATAGCAGGTTAAACATCTGCTATAGCATGTATGTTACAACTTAATTAAGTTCAATGAGACAAAAGTCTTACATAAAGAATATAATTCCAGAAGCAATATAGATCCATCAGAGAGGCAATAAAAATCATAAAATATACAGTGTGGACGGTATTCATCAGGCTGAAACATGGAAACTAGTAATAACAAGAAATAGCCAACCAACTTTTTTCAACAAGATGGTGGGGAGGGGGAATCTATAAATTAGGAACAGTGCAGGAAGTGAGAGCATATTCAGCGACCAATACTTTTAAAACATTACATTTTTAGAGTTGCCCAATAAAGAGAGCCATCATAATTTACAGGAGTAGAAAAACATTGGTACAGGTAGCCCGTGAACTTCAATTTCGCCTCTTTCCCAGCAATGCAGTTTTAATAATGGGGCAAAATTTAATTCTAAAAAATGTTTTAATAAATTTAGGTAAATATGAAACTTTTAAAGAAATACAAATATCGGGTTAAGAAGGCTATATAAAAATGTCTAACCAAAGATTTATTCTATATAAATGAAAATCAACTTACCAATGTAATCTTCCATGTCTGACCAATTAAGGAAAGGAGGGACCATCAAATCTAGTCCATCAGTTGAGGTCAGAATAATTGGTCTTGAAAATCCATTTTCGAGCAAATAGTTTATTGTTAGCATTTCAGGAGTCATGAAATTTATGATATCATTGCCGCTGCAAGGAATAAAATAATGTTAAATTTAATCACAGCTTAAAATAATTTCAAAATAATCATGAGTGAAAAGTCATTCATTAATTCAATTTAAAAAATAACTCATGGATAAAAATCATCTAACACATGAGTAATGGTGACTCATTAATGAATGCACAATAGATGCCTCTTTGCACAATAGATGCCATTCAGGATAGCTGTAAGAACATGAATCATGCTTCATGCAGTAATAAAGGAACTTCTTTTCAGAACTATAAGAGCATTGAGTATGAGTAAGAGGAGTTGAATAGCTTGAGAATTTCGAGTGAATAATTCAGAATGTAATGAATTTGAGATTGCTTTACACGTACCAGTCATAAATGAATATATATTTTATATTTTGGGTCATGCCAGCACAAAGCTCAATTAGATTATTATTTATGAGTATTTAAATGTAAAGTTTTGTACCTGAAATTAGAGTTTTATCAAATATAATTTCTATTATTTCAGGATTCTCTAAGCCCTCAGCACTAATTGAAGAGTCATTGATATGGTGATAGTCCTGTTCGACAGTCAGACTGGGTTGTTCAGCATCCATGATGATAAAGGAGAAAACGATGGTAAAAAAAACAACAGGACAGAAAACAATATTATGTCGACTTTCCTAAACACTAATTATTCTAAATTGGATAAATAATTAGTTTAATTTTTTTTAAATTAAAAATAGAAATTAGCATCATATACATTTATGGGAAACATGCTTGAAACTTAAAAATAATAAAAAATAATTAATGCTGATAAAAAGGCTCAGCTACTATTAGTAGCGAGTGAAAAAATTATTGGGGATATTCCAAAAATGTTGAAAACCACGCTCTGTTACCACTTGCAGCAATCCAGTTGCAGCAATAGGCAGTGGAAGCTGTAAACATATAAACATTCCCACAAACAAATTACTTACAAAGAATTTACGAAGGGCTTCACCAACAATCGACTCTTGACCAAATTCAAATAAATATAAATTTATTCATAATTAAAAAATTCACCAATAATAAATATTCAATTCAAAATGAGAGGAAGGCAGCTTTAAAACAATATAATAGGGAAACTTGTGTCTGATTAAACTAAATTATAATTGATTTCTAGTAGAACTTTGTATCCACCGATCAAACGTGCTCAAAAAGGCTTCCAAATGTAATTTAATTATAGTGATTCATCTCGAATATTTTTCAGTGTATCAACTTCAAAAGCAGTGAATATTATTATAAAAATCTATTGACGGTAACTACCAAGATGCCAGACCACATGGGACTTAACTCAAAATTGGATAAAACTCTAAATTGCAGGTACAAAACTCTACATTTAAATACTCATAAATAATAATCTTACTTAGCTTTAGGATAGGACTTAGGATCTGCTCTAAGCTTATAAATTTTGTGGGATAATAACCTACAACACAGCAGAGTTCAAGGTAACAAAAGAAATAAATGTAATTGTGCTTGAGATAAGCAACACTGCTTTTATGATTTCAAAACCTATTTAATGGCTTAATGACCATACCCTTTACAATGACCTACATAAACTAATACTGAAAAGCGAACTTAAAAGAAATTTGGGAAGTAGTTACTTAAATATACTTTTAAATGTGTTATGAGCAGGTTCAACCCAGTGTAAACACTATTATTATCTATGTCATGAATATCTGGTACAATTACTGCATCACAAATGATACCTTTATAGAGACAAATGATAGAATAAAATTTGAAGATTTTCGATTTTACATATGTAACACTGAAAAACAGAAATACCATATCCCCAGTTAATATATTTGTTCTTTGATAAACACAATTAAGAAACACCATCAAATAACAAATATTTGAACTTTCTTAAAATGGATTATTAAGTATTTCTCCAACTTAAAAATAGTATTCTTTCAGAAACAATGACCCATCAGTATGTAGGAGTCATAAATAAAGAATAAGAATTTCAATTGAAGAAATTATTTATATAATAGCTGCATGTTCATGACACAAATTATTTAATGAAAATATTTTACATGTAATAGTTATCAAATAGCTCAGTGCTAATTATTTGTTAATTTAATATTGATACATATGAAAATGAGTTTCTAACGCTTGTCCACAATTCTGCATAACTTATATTGATATATTCAAAGTTATTACCTCTTAAACGTTCTTTTCTTCAGCTCTTCAATGAAAGGGGATGTCCCTGTCAAAAATGGCATCACAGACTTATTTTCCATAGGACAATCCACAGTCGTTGTATTTTCTATTTTAAAAAAAAGAGATCATATTAAATAATAGTTTATAAAAAAGTAAATTCAACTTATCTAAAATGTACTCATATGATATTCATTAATATTCTAATAAATTTTTAACTTAAACTCACCTGCAATAGACAAAATTAAATCAATGTTCACAATTTAGAAATTTGCTACAAGCTTATTGCAACAATCAATGTGTGAATAATAACAGACTGATCAAAGCAGTGACCAGGATTAGATCTGGGCACAAACTGAAAGAGTAGGAGAATAGGAACTGCCCCCTCTCTTCATACCCTGCACATTAGGGAGCTGTGCACAGAATCCCTTGCATTCAAATTGTTCAATATTAAGAAAGCATAATCCAAAATACTTGTAAAAATATAACCTATTTAACTTTACTTAATTAATCTACGGCTGAAGGTCAGCAAAAGAATGAAAACTTTAAATGATTATTAAAATCATTTTTATTTCTCTACTAGTTTTGTATGATGCTTCATCAGGAGAAATTATATTACTCAAAGGCAACTAAACTAACGGCTACATCTTTCTCTATGACCTTCCACTAGCTATAACAGTCAGAGAATGGCTTACTAAGTATGGTGGGTCAAGTCAGCTGATAAGGATAATAAAACATCCCTAGCTGACTACGCAATTAAATACACCCATAGCTTTGATTTTGAAAACATAGGTATAATAGAAAAAGAAAGAAATATAAGCATGAGGAGGATAAACAAGAATATGTACGCCATAAAACATAGAAAAAAGAGGATCAATAAGAAAACTGAGATAAAACATGTGAATTATATGATTTTAATTTATTAGAAACTTTAAAGTGATAGATAATCAATTATAAATTTCTCATTTACAATATAGACTACATTTCATTAGGGATAATCGATATATTTTTATTTCGTTTTGTGTCGATATAAATCAGCTGACTTGAACCACCATACTTTGTAAGCCATTCTCTGACTGTTACGGCTAGTGGAAAGTCATAGAGAAAGATGTAGCCATTAGTTTAACTGCCTCTGTATAGTAGAATTTCTCCTGATGCAGCATCATATATATGAGAAACAAGTAGAGAAATAAAAATGATTATAACAATCATTTGAAGTTTCCATTCTTTTGCTGACCTACCATAGATTAGCAAAATACTCGTGTATTGTATTTTTTTTTGTTTTAAATGTCGGTCATTAATAATAGCTCATGTTAATAATTTTAAGTTGGATGAACATTTTACTATCCTTATATAAGTTTACTTTATTAATGTTTTTCTTTAAGTTTCCAACTAAAATAATTTTGTCACTAAATCTAAGCCTCTGATGTAATCCTTCACTTCTATAATCATTATCACTTCAAGTTGTATATGCTTAGGTAACAATAGCAGAAAAGAGGAAATCTAGGTTTTGGGATAAACAATACGATAAGTAACTGTATTAAACTAATATTTATATATCACTGAAAACCCCACTTTAACTCCATTACCATTTTTCTTATTCATAGGTGTAAAAACTAGTTAGTCAAAGAGTGGCTTCCCAAAATATGTAGAAAAAAGCTAAAAGTCCATCACACAGGGCTATATAAACTATAAAGATTTCCGACAAATTCACATTACAATTTATTCTATATTTCTGCTGTAGTAAGAAGCCAATGTGAAAAGAAATTAAAATGTTTGCTGCACATGAGATGTTTAGTGACTTAGTAAAGTAAAAATCAAACGATTAGAAGTGGGGGTTTACTGAAAACATAAAAATAGGGGGCTCGGGTTGGCCGTGCGACTTAAGGCGTTGGTCTTAATCTCGCGTGGTAGACCTAGAGTGGCGGGTTCAATTCCCGCCCTGGGCAGTAGAAATTTATTTAGAGACAGACTCATTAAATAAACTCCTTAAGCCCTCCCTGGCTAGAAAAGGGTGGTAACCTGTAGATAACCCGTCCTGATTAGGCATTGTAGCATCAAGTGGACGTAAATAATAATAATAATACTACATAAAAATATAAATAACTCACTTAATATTCAAGTTAAGAAGAAAAAGTATACAACAATTGTAGAACATTTAATGTTTAACTAGATTGGTACTTATAACATTTTTTGGTCAAACTGACAATAATTACATACGTATTTGAATGTATCCCATCTATTAAAGGTTTGTTGAAAACAATATTTGGTAATCTCGAAATAAGGTGATTCATGACATATTCACTTATTGTTAAAGTGTAATGACTAAAAGGGAGGGGAGGGGGGTTTACTGAAGGTTGAAAACTTAAAATTTTTGGTTAATATTCAAGATAGAGAAAAAGTGTGTAGAACAACATATATAGAAAATTAAGTTTATAACAAGATTGGTTATATACGATTTTTCAAAATCAAATTATATTTCAAGTTATTAAAATTTCCCCGTTATTATATGTTGGATCAAACAAATGTATAGAACCAATCTTATAGCAAATTTAATATACTATAATTATTGTTATATATGTTATCTCACTATCGAAATAATTAATCTAAATATTTGCATTTTTTAGTTATCAGCCTTCAGTAAACTCTCAGACCTACTTATGTCATATTAACAATGAGCTTTTATATCATGAACCACTTTATTCTAAGCTTAAATACCAAATATTATTTTCAATGAACCTTTATTATGTGAGATATATGCAAATCCGTTGAGTGATGACCTCATAAATTAATATTTTGTTTTTAACTCAAAAGTGTTTATTATACCATGATCGATATTTAATCGTTTCATGCAACACTTAAGTTCACAGTTGTTAATGGCTGAAATCACACTAGGAGTAAGGGGGTTTGGCATGGAGGAATTCAAATATTCAAAATAAATAAATAAATTATTATGAGTCAGAAAGAAAACTGTTATAGCTTTAATCTTGTTAAACTATTCATGTTCTACAATTATTGCTTCATACATTTTTTCAAAGCTCAATTATTTAGAGAGTTACTCATATGTTTTGTTTTCAGCAATGTACAAGTGCCACTTCAATGGAATCTCCATAATCCGAACACTGCAGTAATCCGAACTGGCCGAGAGAAAAAAAATTATGTCAATTTTTATTTTTAGAAACAGTCGAAGGTAACGCGGAAAAAAAAGGTGAGCAAGAGAATATTCTGCAAAAAACATGCAGCTGCATAGTTGGATTTCCAGGAATGGTTTTCGTCTATACTCACTTTAATGAAAGTCAGAATTTAGCCAGTATTCATTTTTCTTTCCAAGTATTTATTAAATATTGTTGAGCAGTGGGTGATAAAAGGAAGCATAAAACATTATCTCAATGAAGGAGTCAAATCAGGCGAGCGCGCAGGCCAAGGAAGATCGCCTCTCAAGGAGATCAGTCGATCGGGGAAGTTCTCCCTCAAGAGTTCAATTGAACATCGCGCTGTGTGAGCCTAGGCTCCATCTTGTTGAAACCACACATCACCAATGTTCATTTCTTGCAGTTTAGGGAGAAAAAATGTTGTAATCATCTCCCTGTAGCGAACTGCATTCACTGAAACTGTGCGTTCGTTTTCTTCAAAAAAGTAAGGACCAATTATCCCTACTCTTGATATTGCACACCACACAGTTACGCGTTCAGAATGGAGTGGCTTCTGATGAAGTTGACGTGGGTTGTTAGCACTCCAATAACACATGTTTTGTTTGTTCACACAACCAGAAATGTGAAAGTGAGCTTCATTACTGAAAAACACAAGCGTGTCGTGAAGGCAGGTTTTCACCGAGTGCTTCACATGCATTTCGGCGGGCATTAAAATCGGTTTCATTCAGCGCCTGCGTTACAGCCATTTTATACGGATGGAAATTAAGGTCTTGGCGTAGAATTTGTCTCACAGTGCGGTCAGATAACCCCAGAGCAGCTGTGTGTTTCCGCACCGAACGCTGAGGAGATCGGACGAATGACTCTCTCACTCTTTCAATATTTTCTGGAGTTCTGGCCGTCTGATGACCTCCTGAACCGGTTTTTGCTATACTTCCACTCTCTCTGAATGTGTTCACCCACAAAACAATTGATTGCCGTCCAGGCACCGGACCTGTAGGGTGAGTACGGAAGGCACGTTGAGTGGCGATAATGGAACGACCGTTAGAAAAGTAAGCCTCGCAGGCAAACGTACACTGCCTCACGACGAGGCGACCGTTACAAATCAGCAAGTTTCTGTGCCGCACCCTGTATAAGGGGTGGGGAGGGCTGAGGCATTCACACCATAATACGTATTTTATCATTTCTCCTGTTATACTAAGTTAATTTTTCCTCACTTCAAATCCACCCCTTACTAAAATCCAAGAGTTTTATGCATACACTGAGGATATTAAAGTAAACCTTATCTGTAAAAGGTAATAACTTAAACAATTCACTGTAAAGTAAGGTTAGTAGTGACAAGACAGAAAGGAAGTCTCCCACCTCCGGACCCTACACTCAGTTTCACCAACTAACCTCCAGATCATTTCAGATCTCAGTGCTGTTTACATTAAATTATGTTAACAATTCTGATTATATTATTTTTAGAATCCTAAAAGTGTTTGTTCAATTAATTTTCCATAAAGTTCGGTTCAGCCGTTTAGACATGGAAAAGTAACAAACAAACAGATACCAAAGGCAAAAATTGTTGATATGGTCTCAATTCCATGTGGAACGAAAAAGGATCATGAAATTAAAAAAAAAATCAATGTACAGGCAGACGCTACGATTTTATATATATAAAATTTTGAACGGACCTCATTTTTTTCATTTACTAGGTAGGAATTGATGGACATTTTCCAAAATTCGCATCAAGAGTACAGTCTCAATAGCTGATTTCCCCTACAGGAAATCTGCTAAAACTTTATAGAATAGAGAATAACATGTTTAACAACATTGGTTCTATAACATTTTTTGATCGAACTGATAATAACTAAGATAATTTGATTTTTGAATTCCCCTATTCCTGGTCAGATTTCAGGCATTAATGAACATAACCTTAGGTGTTTAATGAAACGGTTAAATATTGAGTAAGATGTAAAGGAAATTAATATTTTCGAATCAAAAAATAAAATTATAATTGATGATATCATCACACATATGTAGTTGAATCTACCTGATGTATTAAAGGTCTGTTGAAAACAATATTTGGCATTTCATCTTGGAATAAGACATATCATAATATGACCGCTTATTGTTAAAGTTTGAATACTAAAAATGGAGTCTTACTGAAGGTTGAAAATTAAAAAATACAAACCTTTTGGTTAATATTCATGATAGAGAAAACGTGTTTATTAACATTTATAGAAAATTACATTTGTAAGAATTTTGCTATTATAAAATTTTTTGAACCGGCTTATAGGGATAGAGATATTTTGAATTTTCTATCCCCCTCAACTGGTCTGATTCAAGCCGTTAACTAACTTCCATAAATAGAAACATTAGTTAGTATAAGAAATGAAAATGCCTTATTAAATATAGGGGCAGAGTCCAATTGCAGAGCAGCTATGGAAACGGGAATGCCTAAGTACTTAATAATGTTGGGGGAGGTTGAGAAAAAAAAGTTGTCACGTGAGGAAAGTAACCTAGGGTAAAACTGAATCCTTTGTTATATGAGGAGGCCATTAAGAAAAGCAATGAGGTACAACTCAGAAATCTATTGGTAGAGATAAACTTGGAAATCTAAAAAATGGTGTTCATCACCCTTATCAAAAGTTGTAGTACACTTCACGGTTGTAAATTGGGACCTTTAGGTCTGTTAATAAATCTTTTCATGTTACTACCCCCACCAAAATCTGTGAGAAGTTTGATTCCTTAGAAAAATCAGCCCAATGAAGTCATCTTCAAACACAAGATTTGCTAAATAAATTTGACCCTCTGTTTTTCCATGGAATTAATAAGATATCTAGATTCACTTACATTATTTAGAGCTTTCACATTTGATTTCTTTTGCCTGACTTGTTCTGGTTATCCTATGCCAAATCAAACCTCCCATTGTTCCTAATCAATTATAATCTCTTTTGATATGAGTGCAACATAAAGCTTCAAATTAACACCAAAGCTTCCCCACCAGCTAGCCCCAGTAAGTGTCACCACAGATGTGTTAAACCTCATATCTCATGATTTAAGAAAGTTCAAACTCAGATCAATATATTGTTTTAAACAATTTTCTGCACAAGCTAATGACTGGTATTTTGCATATTCAAATAAATATAATCAATCTACAATAAATCAAATAGTAATACTTCCAATTAATCACAAAATGAAAAAATATAGAACTTATACATGGGCAAATATAGTTTAATTCAAATTAAAAATACTTTAATTCTAAAACAAATATTATGAATTCCATTCTTGTAAGATCACTACATTTCATAATTGCAATCTATCAATAATACAAATTGACCTAAAAGCTAATTTAATTTCATATTAATAAATAAAATGATTCAAACAATAAATAATTCAATGAACCCCTTTAGGATGGAGAGTCAATGTTTTCAAAACCTTTTAAGATGGGTTAAAGAAAAAGAAGGTGCAATCAAAACTTGGACTCACTAAAAACCTAGTTGATTATTAAAAATGCCACTGTAGCAATGTTACTGAAATTCTGTATTTGTTTAACGTACATTTAAATTAAAGAATACACAAATTTTAGTAAAGGTCACCACATAAAAGAAACATTCAGCAAATATAAAACTATTGAACTAGCAAAAGGTTATTCAAAGTGATAGTTTTAACTTGAACATTACTTTTAATAAAGATAAGAGAATAATAGATTCAATGAATAAGAAAAAAATAGTTTTGGATGTTACCTGTCACTACTTAATTCTTTACACCATTAAATAATATCTTTCTATCATTTTTGTTAAATCTTTGCATAAGACACAAGTAAATTTATAATACAACGATCTTTTTCTCCCCACCAATAGACAAATTTGAAAAACTATTCAGAAATAAAAATGGCAAATTGAATTTTTGAAAAATTTGTGAAACAAATTAATTACAACATAAAAATACATATTAAAATAACTAATTTTACCTTCCACAACGTCTTCATGAACGAAACCCATAACATTAACACCTTAAGTATAAACTAAACCAAAACAGACAAGCATTAAATTCAGTGATCACCAATGTGTCGTTCAATATGAACGTAGGAATATTTAATTTATTTAAATATTATTCAAAGTTTCATCTGTTCAAAAATCCATATTCCTTTTTTATATTTCGCTTATTTTGTCTCTCTATGACAAATTAGAATGTAGAATCTCTTTCTAAATGTAGATTTAGTTTATATTTTTCTGCCCATCCGGGCATATATTACAATTATGAATAGAGTCATTTAAAGGGATTATTTTCATATTCGTTTTTACTTTTGAAACTTTATGGCTAAAAGTCAGACTACATTGTTTTCAAAGTACCCCACATTTTTTCTTTTAGTTAAAGCACTTCAATGATTAATACAAAGCAAATACTTGACCCTGATTGTTTTTATTTCTTTCTTCTTTTTTTTATTATTATTTTTTATGTTTAGTATTTCAATTATTTAGTAAAATAATATCATGGAAGTTAACAAAATAGGGCACATACTTCTTTCTTAGCATTCATTCATATGCTAATCGATTTATTTGTGGTTAAGTATTTGCACATTTATTGAGATCCTTCACTCTATTTATTTCACACTGCCCAGTTTTATCAGAAGTAATTGGTCACAACATTTATTTGACAACATGTCTTACCACACCTTCTGCCAGGACATAAATCAATAATGAAGTGACTGCCCTATTAAGACATGTGTTTTATTCGTTAACATTCATTCTTCACACTCGTGTGAAACTCGAATATTTGGACACTATCTAGAAGTGGATATCTTCTGTTAAAAAAGGTAACCAGGAAGTTTTCTTAAATTAATTTGCAGAATAAAACAAGAAACTATAAGTAGGCTGCTTAATAGCCAAAGTTACCCTTTATTAGGATAACCTCTATGGACAAATCAACCACTTGAAATACACTGCAGTTTTAAATCCAAGAACAAGAATTTCTACTAAATTAAAGGGGCACAGGTTTGCCATGTAAGTTAAAGCGTTAGCCTTAATTTCAATTGGTAAACCTAGAATGACGGGTTCAATTTCCTTCTGGGCAATAGGAATTTATTTCGTGACGAACTTAGTTAATAAAATCCTTAGTCCTACCCTAGCTAGAAAAGGGTGGCAACCTGTAGATAACCCGTCCCAGTTAGCCCAAGTAGCAAAACGTGGTCGTCATTAAATAATAATATTAAATTGAAAGAATAGAAATAAGAGTTAGTAAAAGAAATGCAAATGCCAGATTAAATACAGAGACAAAACCCAATTATCAGAAATCGCGAAGAACGAAAGCCATGAAGTAACTTAGAAATTTATGAATCTCATTTTTCATCCAGGAGAAAAATACTTAGAAACTCCGTCTATGACGTCAAGCAAACAATGTCTGCAAATTACGTTTTTTTATTTAAATTCAGAATTATAGAGAAATTAGTAATTAATATTGCCTTAAATTAAAAATGATTATTTTTGTTCACTTCTTTAATTCGATTTAGCGATAATCTAAAATAATATACTAAGAAATCAGAAAGAAACTTCCGGACAAGAGACCATAATTTTATAGAGTCCCTATAGCAATAACTCCCACTTTTAAGCAAATTTCCCTTAGGGGAAATCAGCTATTGAGGTCGTGTACATGACGCGATTTTTGAAAAATTTCCAACCCACCAGGAAATGACGAAAATGAGATCCGTTAAAAACTGTGTGTGTGTGTGTGTGTGCGTGTGTATATTAGCTTACGCCAGCCAGGGGGCTACGCGCCCCTTGACCCCTTAACAAAGCATGCTTTCAGCATAGCCAGAAATGATAAAAGGACTCTGGCTTCGCCCTCACGATTACCAATCTAGATATTTAATTTTAAATTATTTTGTTTTTTAATATAAAACAATCTTCATTTAAGACTTTTGATCACATTCATTAATATTCACTAAATTCTTTAGATAAATCATGATTATTTTGCAAAAATTGAAACTTTTCTTTCTACTTAAATTAAGAAAAATCTTGATGAATTTGTTTCTCCTATATTTAATTATTAGTTGTTTTTTCTTCTTAATTGTTTCATCAAATCGCATTTAATCTTTAATTTAAATTACATAAGTATGTTTTTTTTTAATTTATTAAATTCTTTAGAAAAATCGTAATTATTAGCGAAAATAAAAATTTTCCTTTGTAATCAATTTATTAAAGTAACAATTGAATCACTTGGAAAGCAATAATTCCAGAATACGTAAAACAGACGCCAATTTAAAAAAAAAAATCACCTACCAATGATCAGTATTTGCTTTATTAAATCTATTGTAAATAGAAAAAAATTAAAGGAAGAGAAGTAGGTAAAGCAGTTACCATTGGTAACTTTCCTTTCCATGGTTCCTTTGTTTAGACATTGTAACTTACAACATTCAAGTCATACATTTTTTAGTAAACAAAATCCAAAATATACAGCAAACAATTAACACCACTAAATTTTCTGCAAATAAAAACAATTAAAAGTAAAGAGGAACGAAAAGCAGTAAGCGTAAGTTTAACCAATATCTGGGGAGAGTGCTGATGTCGTATATGAGACAAGACCCTTCGAAGCCGTCAATTTTCAACATTTAAAATATACACATTTAGTTATGGAAAAAAAATTATTCCTCAATAGTTATGCAAATTAAAAACATATAGTAATTTTATATGAAAAAAATAATGAAATTTATGAGGTATAATAAAATTTAAAAAAGTATGAGACATAATAAAAGAAATAAAAAAAATTAAGGTTCTTGCTATTCTAACTTGTTTTATTTAAAAGACATACTTGAAGTCCCAAGCGACATTTAATTAAAAATTAATTTAAAATACTCGTTCAAATGTCACTACGTTTTCATTCGGAGGAAATTCGGGGAAATTATTCGGTGAGAAGTCGGAGAATTTTCTGTAGTTATAAAAGGGCCCCCTCGAATACGAAAATCGACCGAGAAAAATGGGGGTTAGAGCCGTTCCCCTAGGAAAGCAAATTTCGACTTCGAGCACGTTTCTAATGGAATCGAACCGTCCTACATCGAAGCAAAAGGTGTCTATCGATCAGGGACCTATCCGGGAGTTTTTCCGCCGCTCGGAAAATAAATCTTATCTACCCCCGAATTTAGAATGAATTTAAGGTGCGAAAAGTCGGGCCAAGAATACAAATTTTCACGCCCTCTAGCTCCTACGGATCGGGAGATATTTCGGATCCGATAATTTTCCAAAGCAAAAGCCGACCACGACGACCAATATGATACCCGTTCGTCAAAATCGGTGCGGCGATAAGGGCGGTACATTTCAGGGCCGAAACCGAAATCGTGGAGGTACAGTGGCTTTATATTATAGAATATATATATATATATATATATATATATATATATATATCTGTTAACGTTCTATCGGTCGTAATTTTTATTTTATCGTTACCAAACTCGATATTTAAACGTTTTATATAAAATTAAAGATCAGGTTCGTTAACGGCTGAAATCGAATTGTGGAAGAGGGGGGGGGGGTTAGAGGGGAGAATTTCGAAAAATCTTAATATCTCCGTTATTATGCGTCGAATTTTTTAGGTTTTGGTATGTTTCTAGCCTATATCCTCTTAAATCTCAGCTTTCTTTTTCAATTATATATTCTATTTAGTTTTTAAACTTTTCTTCTTCTTTTATCCTTAATTACTTACTTTGTTTTACTTGTTTTGGTGCTTAGTAGCTTATTATTCTTTTTAATTCCATATTAAATACATATTTTATAATAATGGAATACTTAAATTTACTTGAAGTTAACATCTTCAGTCCGTTTATGTTTAAATATTATAATGATCACTACCGGTACTTCTAAATTGTTGGTTAATGAATTTGCTCAATTTTATAATGATTATAAGATCATTCATGAGAGTGATACGAATATTTTACAAAAAGTGCTCTAAGTGGGGAAGCAAATATTATTCTAATAGTATTTATTTATAGGAATTAATAAAAATATTAATTTGGATATTAATGATTCAATTAATGTGCTTTAATAACTTACTTACACATTATGAATTGTAAACAAATTTAATCATTAATACAATATTTACTAATTTGAATACTTAACATTTTAAATAACTGCTTTAGGAATATGATGCTTTTATTAAATAATCATTACAAAGAGATCAATGTTTCTTTCTGTTCAAGTATTTTAATAATGATGTTAAGTTATATATACTACAACTACAATATCATGGAGTTTGTAAATAATTTTGTCTGTGAGACTGATATGAATCTTTTACAAAAATATACTGTCTTTGTAAGCAAATCTTATGTGTTTGTTAAAACATTAAATTTACATGAGTTTTAAAAATATAGATAGTTTTTCTTCTAGAGATCTTCTTGCAATTCACTACTGAATAAAGATTCTTAAACATATGTTTTAAGTCAACACTCATTATCATTTTTTTAAGTTACTTCCTTTTCATTACAGTTTGTTTATTTAATATTCTCTTAACACTGGAAGATTTGTTTTCAGTGCATATTAAAATCATTGTTTATTTATGAACCATAATTTATTTAACTTATGGATGTTGACTATATTTATGGCATATAGTTCATTTAAAACCTAATAAATGAACCAATTACCTCAAGATATTAACTTTTAATTTTGAATCCTTTACTTACTTAAGAATTCATCTTGACCAATTACATTAACACTTTGCATGCGGAAAGGAGAAGAGCTGTTTAATCTCCTAAATAGGCCTTTAGGTAGATACCTTATGGCTTCCCTCCCGCTTGTCAGGGACGGCAATGCAGGCTTCTATCTTATTGAAAATGTAATGTTCAATAAATGTTGTTATTGCTATTTTCTAACTTCAAGATTAACTGAGATATTTACATTTCTTTAGTATGCAGCCTTCAGTAAATCCCCACTCCTCCTCATGTCACATAAACAATACTCTGTTATATAATGAAACACTTTATTTGAAACCTAAATGTCACATATTGTTCTCATTGAACTTTGATAGGAATTCAGGCAGTTTATCTTTTCACGTCTCATCCTGAAGTTCCACCCATAACTTCTCAAGGGCCTTCTCTTAGATCCAAGGTTTTTATCCCCAAAAAAAATCATTTAATAAGTGATCTGTCTCTGTTCAGTTCTCTGCTCATAAACTCTGAGCAACTTGGTCCACATCTCATTCCTGGTCAAGGACACGTGCTGCACAGTCAAAGTTACATTGTTGACTGTAAGTTGCTGTGCCCCAAACTCAATTCTTTCACGGGCGTTTAACGGATGTTATATTCTGAAATAGCCTTAGAGCCAGCATTATCCCCTGGCTAGACTGGATACTCGAGCTTGTGGTACATCTGTCCTAGATATACCACATCATTCTTAACTGGTATTCATAAGATTTAAGGTGTCATATTGGTACCAGTATAACATAGTATGTATATCTTGTCCAATTGATTTCTAACCCGATTTGTGAGGAGTAGCCTTGTAGATTTTTGTTTTTTGCGTACACAAACACACACTTTTCAAGGGTAAAAAAATATTTATTACTGTCAACATCATAATTGAGGGTCAATTGTTTTCATAATAGAAGTAAATAGTATATTAAAAGTGGGTGGGTAGCTCAATATTATTAGCAGGAAGAGGTGATGAGGTACATCTAACCAACCCTTCTAATACAAAGCATAATGCATACCTAGACTTATCAGATGCTGCCAATTTTTTCATCCTGATATAGATTACAAAAGGTCGTTTGTTTCTGGTATGCACTTGTAAATTTGTTTTTTCCCTATTCCCTGTATGTTTGTCCAAGTTATTATAAAAATGTGGCTTCTTTTATTGATCTTTCTTCTCCATGAAAAATATACAATAGAAGAAGCTTTTAACCACACCAAATATTCACAATGTCTTTTTATAGTAAAGCTGTAGTAAGCTCAAGGAAAGGTCGAATCTTTCATCATGAAGATAAAACTAAATTTTCTGCTGTAAGCTCTTGTTTATCAAATTTTCAAAACTTTTTTTTGCACATAAAGTATGCTCAGATTTACACGTCAAGCTGATTTAGTTTCCAGAAACCAATAATTTATATAATAAATATAAATTAAATGATTGATTTGTTTTAATGAATCTAAAAATAAATTAATTTGATGGATTTAAGGGATTCAATTAAATAAGTTGAATTAAATTTAAGAAGAAATGGAAAGAAAATGAGCATGAAGGATAAACACTTCCACTTTTTTATTTAAACCTACAGATTCAAATTACTTTTACTAAAGACTGAAAACACCAATAAATTGATTAAAAATTTAAATATCTAGAAATAATTATAATTATTTATATATAATATTAAATGATTTATACACAAAGCGTGAAAATATCTCCTGAGAGGATCAGAATCCTTTAGTTACCAAGTATATATAATTTCCTGTATACAAAAATCAAAAGTTGAAATAATACAATCTCAGTACAAAATACTTAAGGATCATAATAGAGTATTGGATCTCATAAACTCTTTGATTAGGTTATAAAAATAATGATCTCTTCTTGAAGTAAAATAAAAACGTAATTTTTTTATTTTCTGATATTTATTCCTTTATACAAATTGTAATAACACTGGTGTATGTTTTAATAAGTAAGTATTTTACAAGTCCTTGTTTTCTATAATAATTAGCATACGAAGTCAGGAATTAATCTTAGTACTACTGGTGTTCTACCCCTAGGTATGTTAAATTATTTATATCACACAGTGATAATTATTCCTTTAAATTATATCTCACTGTTATTTAAGCAATAAACAGAAAGGGCTGATAATCTTTATTTTCCTCTTTTCTTCCTCGAAATAAAGGATTCAATAAAGATTAAAATTTTCTTTTTTCATGAAAACTATAAGGAGACTAAGCATCATGGCTTTATTATTGTTAGTGCTTAACATGAGAGGTAAAATGAAAGAGAATCCTTTTAATCAAAATGGGCATGAATCATTTTTATTGACAATTGTTTACATAGATCCTTGGGTAAATATATTTTTATAGAATAGAGAACTACACATTCCTTTAGTTTTCATGAAATGTGTACTGGATAAACAATGCAGTAATGTATATGTGATTATGGAGCAAGTATATAAATAATTGGGTTAAACTGAAAAATCCACATGCTACTTCAAGAAATAATACAAGAATTTTTTTTTGTCTTTTTAAATAATGAACCGTAGTGAGATGTAGAAATATAATCTAGTGAAAATTTTCTCTTCACTCTAGAAATGAGAATAATAAATCCAACAAATAAGAACTATGACATTAAAATACCTATACATTAATTCATGGTGGACTGAGTATAGGATACTTCAGAATTATACCTGTATTGCTTGAAAAGAGTCCAGCATTATGGCTTCTTTTTTGGAGAATGTCTATGATTCTAGAAAGGCATAAAAGCATATTTCATTATATTCTATATATTTTAACTTAAAATTAATTGTTATAATCCATTATTTATTTTGTTCTGACTACTATTTTCATTTTTATATTAAAATGGGTTTTAGTTGTTTTCATCTGTATTTTAGGGCACTACTACTTATATAGCTGTTTTTTTCTGACACAAATTGAAATTTCACTTTAATGGCCTTTATGAATTACTTAAATACTAAATGGAATAGGTGCTGTTTTTAGATCAAGTTCTGACAGCAACACTTATTCTCGACTTAAATTGGGGAAGCTTTTAAAATATTACTGAAACATTGAATCATGTTTCTACTTATTCAGGAATGATGTACAGTAACATCTTCCAATACACCATTTGTTTTACTTTACATTATATTTTTGCCAAGTTTAATCTTAATATACAGACTATCTAAAGCATTCAAATCCACAACTCAACTCTTCGGTGGCTCACCTTATCAACAATTACTCCCTCAAAATGGAACCTCATTTTGAAATATTCTATGTATTTATATATCAGTAATAATAAAAAAAAAATCTGAATCCCAATCTGGTTACAAAAATCACTACTACTAAAATTAAAAAAAAGAGTAACGGTAGCAAATAAATACTTTTTAAATTGAAGAATGCATCAACAAATCATAAGCATGATTCTTTCCAAGTAGTTAAAACTAAAATAATGCTGTTATATATATTGAATTTTCGAAATTATATCACAATAGATATTTTTGTCAGAAGACTATTCGAGATTGAATTGTTTTTCTTGGAATGAGTATTTTATTTTCCATAACTTTATATAAACATGTGCTGAATTAAGTACTTTAAATACAAAGTTCGACTCTCATCTGGGCAATAGGAATTTATTTAATGACGGACACATTAAATAAAATCTCTACTCCCACCCTGGCTAGAAAAGGGGGTAACCTGAACATAGCCTGTCCCAATCAGCCTTAGTAGCACAATGTGGGTGTTAATAAATAACAACAAATACAAAGTTAGCTGTCATTTTGAAAATCATTTGAGCAACTGACAATTCAATAAATATTTCCTTCCTTGATCTTATAAAGGCCCAATTAATTCATTGATAGGTATTATTTTTATATAACACACAAAAATTAGTTGTTTGGAACTCTTTAATGTATGTTTCATTTAATAATATTTGGTTACAGTTATATGAAGGAATTGCATTAACAATGATTTAAATTTGAGAGTGTATTTCTCATGAGGGAAAGGGTGCCAGGGTAGGTCATTTGGCATACAATAGGTGTAAGGCTATACCAGGTTAATAGACATATCAAGTAATGTTTGCCAAGTAGTGTTAATATTTTCCAAGAGTAAATAGCAAAACTTCTATTCAAAAATTTGAGGTATTTTAAGATTTTCATAAAGAAGGTTTATCTGGTTAAGGGAGACACTAGAGTAATACAATGCTATCTATGTAAAAAGTTGATTAATTATAATAAAAACATTCACTGCCACTATGATTTTTGAACTATGGTGCCCCAGTGGCATTTTGTAATTTATGTAATTTGTATGTGTAATTTATTTACATAAATTAATTTAAAAAAATTACGAAGTTGTAATTTTGTCAAATGAACTTCTTGTATAAAATTCTATCTTACGAAATTTAAATAAAACACTTTGTATGGTCAGGTGGGGATAGACCATAGTAAAATAAAATTAAACATCTAACGCTATGTTCTAGCTGTCATACAGGTCAATAACACAAGGTCTAACAGTGTGTAGTGCTTCACAGTCAATGTGTTGAACAGGAATTTAAGTTTCATTTAAATAAAGGCATACAATTTTTCAACAAAAAAATTGAAACATTCAGAACAAACTTAGATACAAAGGAGCAAGGTACGTTTCCTTACAAGGATTGGCATGTTTCTAGGATGGAGGAAGATTTAAGAAAAGTGGTAAAGCTCCTTTCTGAAATTTCTTTAAATTGAACTTTTAAAATGAAGACTCAAACCAGTTCATTTTATGAATGTAATTTAGTTTTAGTAATAAACAAATGTTATAATTGTTAGAAAGCAAATTGTGGCCATTTGGGCAAGATCAAAAAATTGTATAATCCTAATTCAATAAATCTTTACTATTGAAATAATAATAATATTCCAAGAATTCAGTATTAAATACACAAGAAAAATATTAAAATAACATTGGTTCATGAAAGCTCAAGTACTATCACTATAAATCTTATAGTAGGGAGATAGGTATTATATTCTCAATTCTGATGGCAGACATTGTGCCATGTAGGGTGACCGACTGGCTGGGGCAGTTGGCACACGCTTGTAAGCCATTAATACTAGCCTGGTTTCATTTCGGATAGGCCTGTCCCCTGGAGACCCTTCTACCTTTCATATAAGAAGTGCCTCAACTTTTGCCCTGTAGTCTTTCCAAAATCAAAAATTTCTATGTACAATTTTTTAATTAGATAAGTTCTTCTTTTTATTCAACAATATTTTGTACTTTATTTAATAAAGAATAGTTATGTTGAAATAAATGTGCAAGTACTTTTATTGTGTTAATTTTTTTTTTAAATTTTAGATAAAATCTACAACTTTGTGGCAATATTATATATTTTCTTAAATATGTTCACAATATAAATCGAAGGTGTTTTTTTTTTTTTTTTTAATATTAAGTGTTTATTAATGGTGGTGTAGTAAAGCTGAGGGGGGGGGGGCTCCAGTCTACTCTTAATGATAGAAATATTTGTAAAATTAATTGGTTATTTTATGACCATGATAAACTATTGTTCTTCGCCAAATCAGCCCCTTCTGATTTACAGGGTTTTCCATAATTTATATTTGTCTCAGATTTAATTAAAGCTTTAAATTATTTCATTTATTGAAAAATATGAATTTCTAATGAAATTTCACAATAAATGTTTTACCAAATTAACAAATATTACATTATTGCATTTAAGTACTAAAAGATCCGGTTTCATGAAATCAAGGGCATGTCATAAAATTGTATTTGATATACATAAATTTCATATTTGTTTTACTTTTGTATATATTATCTAAGAACTATTGTTTAACTTATGTTTAGAAAATTTTACTTAATTTCTGATAATGTTACGAAAACTTAACAAATGCCTCATTAAAGTAGATAAAAATATGATTGCATGGGGAGAAATAATTGTTTCTTTACATATTCATAACTTTTTAACTAGTTTCTCCAAATGCATACAGTATGAGTATTATATTCTTAAATACATATGTGTAGTTGCAAGCCTAAATAATAATAGTTCACATTGACATAAAAATTCAGTTCCATACTATATTATATATTGATTGACTAAGAGAATATGTATAACTAAGAAAGGATCTCTTACTTCCTCAGGACTTCCCTACGAGATATTCTAAACTTACTAAAGAGAAGAGTTCTGACAGTGTAGGGGTGAATTGCAAGTCAAATTTATTGAACTTAAAGCACAGCATTGCCAGTCCTACAGGTCTCAAGTCTTTATGTACCCTTGTTAGCCCCAGTCCCCCAAAGGTTAATCACCTCAGAATTTTTCTCTTGAAATTTCTGGCTCCTTTCTGGAAAATGTTCTGGAACTATTACTTTTGAGACTATGTTACTTCATCTTGTGTGGTGGTCAAGGTTCACATAAAATTCCTCCGAAAGGAAAATTATGCAACTTTTAGACCATTTTCGTGCAGAGGTAGAACAAATATACTACCTCATTAAATTGTTATCCAAGTGTTCCCTTGGCTAGTAAGTTATTGGTTGAACCAAATATCTAGAATGTTGAGAACAAGTGGATTGGATAATCCATATTAAGTAATTGGGACAAGTGAGTTGGTAGAAAAGATTTTCTTAGGAGGGGTGTTTGTGTCTTGCATGACAAAAATGGTGTAATAATCGTATCATTTAAGTTTGATACCACTGCGGTTGAAACAGAAACCAGGAAGACTATAAAAAAACTTGGGAGTATAATAAATGTGTGGCATAGACAGATTCGATAATGTCATACTATCCTTTAGAAAGGAAAAAACTTTATTTTTACATTAGTAGCACATTTTCCCCATATATAATGATAAATAATTCATTCATTTTGTGAAAAATAAAAAACTGGAACTCAATGAAGTTAGATTTAAGGAACTCTGTGATATCCACTCTATTAGAGAAAAATATTAAACCCCATCCTGTCGCCATGCCGAGTCAACACTATGACATGTGTTCACATGAGTTTCTAATTTGTTACACAAATGTATAGGGTCTGTGGCAGGATACGAGAAAAGGATGTTCTATGTGAGCAAGAACTGCCTAGGGGAGCCAGGCCTTCGATTAGTCCCTTGTTTCAATCTGGCCGACAAATAGTTATTATAATTTTTTTTTTGTCATAATATTTTTTATTTTTGTAATTCTAAATATCTTGTAAATAATATTTGTATTGACCATAGTTTTTTTAATGATAGATATTAGGTAGTTATGATTTGTTTTTATTTTATATTATTTATAATGTATTTAGTTAGGAGTAGTTTAGAGCAGAGCCCATTTAAATTGCATATAAATGAAATTATCACATGGTGTTTGGTTTTATAAATAAAAAGATATTTTTCCAAATGCTTCTTTTTTTTTTGTGGCCTAAAATGCCCTATGTAATTAAATACTTTTGGTATAGGTTTTAAGTTTAGAAATAATAAAAACAGTGTGATTCTTGGAAGGAAATATGATTGAATACATGGGTACGGAAACCTGTCTGAAAATAACTGATTTGTGGGATTGCATAATCTTTATTCCCTTGTATTATGGAGGTCTCAGAGGACAGAATTTTAAGTGAAGAATTATCCATAAAATAGTAATTATTAAAATGTCACTGTGAACATAGTAAGAATAAACTTAAATATCTAAAAAAAAAAAATTGCCCAAGAAGTCATACAAAAAATGATTGCCGATGTAGTCAAGTGCTAACTACTATAATACCCTGTCATATTTGTCTAATTAATTCCTTAACCAGAGAAGAAATCCTAATCAGATTATAATTCTTTGAGATATTTACTTATGATGATAACAATAAAATGTTAAGTTGTAAAATACATAGATAAGCGGTTTTACCTTTTTTTCCTGACATATTAATATAATCTCCAATCAAAAAAAAAGAAAATAAATATTAATTCAAAAGAAAACAATGCAACAGAGCAATTCAATTTATTAACCCCACCCACAAACTAATACTTTTATAAAGCAAGGAAGCCCATTCTTTGAGGCTAATTTTCAGTCTTTAGAGGGCATATTCATTGCATGTTATTTATTCACTGTATAAGAAATAAAAAGAATGTATGTTATGAACATGAGATCGATATAAATAGATAAATTTTAGTAAAAACATAGCCAATAAGAAAATATTCCAACCACTAAAAGACTCATAAAATAAAATGCCAATGTTTAGAAGAAAAAAAAGTGTAGAAAAATTAATTTTGTTCAAATAAAGTGAATGGAACAAAAATGAGAAAACTTATTCTTCAAGTGTAGGTATAATTATAAAATATATACTATAACGAAACACTCGTAATTGATTGAAACATGTTTCAGTAAAAATGATCATGCATTACTCAGCTTTTTATTTATTATATATATATTTATTCATTTCCTTTTGTCACAGTTGGAGTTTAATTACAACGCTTGATAACGAGAAAATTAAATCACATATACATCCCTATAGGCATTAAAGCTTCTTAAAAATAATAATAAATAATAACTATAAACGTAAAATACAACTAATTGAATACATACAATCATGATAAACTTAGGTACATTTTCAGAGAAAAAAAAATGCCATACATAATAAAAACCAAAGTCTTTCCATTAATTGGACTAGATGAAAAATATATATACACAAAGCAGTAAATTTTAAGCTTTTTACATTTGAACTTAAAAATCTTTAATATAAAAAAAAATAATTAAAACAAAATGTGTTTAGAATTTGTTAAAATTATAATACAATGTAACTTACATTCAAAATATACCTTGGCATAAAACACATTACAAAATGTGAGTAAATATACACAACATACAATGTTAAATAAAAGAAAGTATGGAAAAGAAAAATGAAAAGTAGTGTCATGCTATGACCAACACAATGAAATGCAGTAATGGTTTTATTGTGGTTTACGATTCTAAGAGACCAGTAAAACCTGGTTCTCCAGGAGGATAGGGAAAAAAGGTTAAAGCTGAGGAAAACGTCAGTGATTCAGAAAAAACTGGGCAGTAACTAGTCTAAAATTACAATTAAATTATAGTATATTTGATTTAATATAATACAATAAGAAACAAATGCTTTCCTTTTATTTTATCATCATTTGTAAGAAAAGCCTCACAATTTCGTGATCAGTGGTTTTAGCATTGTCCTTAAATAAAATAGTAATTACTTTTTGTACTAGAATTATATAAGTATGGTTAAATATCTCCTTAAGATTTAAATGTTGCCTCTTCTTTAATTCATTTTTATATGCTAAATTCATAGAATAACTGCACAGAAAATCCTATTAATAATGCAGGAGACCATAATAAGCCGAGCTAAATTTCCTGTACTATATCTGGCTAACTGGTACTCCCTGTCAGTTATGTTTACTTCCATGAAAGGCACAGGTCAATGATAAAAATCAATGTGGGGTAACTACAGCCATTTTAATGGGCCCTTTTAGGCCTGGCCAAATTCTGATTAAATAACAAGAATTTTAATTTCTATGGTTATACCACACCATTTTGTTATCAATACATTTATGAACTACCATAAAGTAGGCTGGCTAAAAATAATTAGCACCAGACTAAGTTGTCATTAGATGAAAAGGAATTAATTAGATTAAGCATATTAAAACCATTTGACATGTCAAATACAGATAAAATGGTCGATCAGCCATTGTTGATAACATCTTATAGCATTAAGAATTCATAAAATCAGTAATCTTGCCAGGCCCAGCCCAAATAATTTTAAAACTAAAATTACACAAATCAGTATTTATTATAAGGCTCTGTCATATGGTGTATAGAAATATTTATTTGAATATTCAGTTTAATGTTTTAACCTGCTAATTCATCTATTAAGAAGCTTAGAATCTTTAATCTAAGAGCCAGAGGCTAATACTTTACAAAGAAAGTACTTGCTTCCAACTCTCTGTAACTAGGCACATCGGAACGATAAAAAGTTGACTAGTCTTGATACGGGAGATATTTTTTTAAAGGTTATCACACCATTTATATAAAATTTGAAAATATCCAAACAACATTACTACAAGAGTGACATCTTGAAGCTCTGTTTATTGCTTAAGTCGACTATCAACCCACAAATTAATGAGTAATAAAAAGTTTGAACGAATTTATTTGCAAACTTCAAGGTAATAGGGTGTCAAATAATCTAGAAAAATCAAATACTGTACTTATTTCATGAATTTAGAAAGATTTATCATTAAAATTCATATTGTTTAGTCACAACATCACACTTAATGTTGGAAAATACAAATTACTCACATAGCATTAGATACACATGTACAAATAATATATAGGAGCCACTAGCCTTACCCTAACATGAAGATAGTTTATACAAAGTACAAAACTAATCTATTATCAACATAGGTAAACTTCAAATTACTTAATAATAAGTACTTTGAACATTGGTTATAAACGGTCAAAAAAATTACTCACTGGTACAAAGAGCTAAAAAAACTGTGTGTTCTTTCTGTAATTTGATATGCAAATTATACCTCCATAAAGTAAAGAAATATAATGAAGCAATACAAAAAAAAAAAAATAAAAAAAAATAAATTACTTAAAATTGACATTTTTAGTAGAAGTATTAAAAACATAATAATTATGATAGAAAGAAAAGGAGAAACAATTAAAAATCCTGGCACAAACAGTATCAATGTCTGAAATAATAATTTAAATAAATAAAAAATAAATACACACAGCATTTTTAGGCATACAATGGATATAACATCTCACCCATCAATGTATTAATGGAGGGAATTTTATGACTGCTTGACATTCTTTTTCTTTTTTTCATTAAAACAATAAAATTATATTTCTGTCAATAAATTTACCTCAGTAACTAAAATTTTATTTTACTTGTAATTACATAAAACTCCTGCACAGTCAAAGAGAGCAAGGAACAATTTCTAGCTTACATTCCATTAGGGTACACTATTTACAGGAATAATTATCTATAATAACAAGGGAATAAAATTTACAATGTAAATTATTAATAAAGGATATAAAAAATATCCGCTTTTACTATATTCAGGATGTATCATTCTCCTAAAATCAGACAATATAAATTATTAGCATTTAATATAAGAAACTAACATTTCTAAAATGATTGTGTGTGTATGTAATGGTAAAAAAACAACAACAAAGTTTTAAACCAATTTCTCACTACAAAGTCACAATAAGTGACCCATATAATTGTCAATGTTATAATAAAATTCAATTAACTTTTAATTTAAAAAAGATTGAACTGTTTTTTTCTGGTAGTTTTTTCCTCCCAATAATATTAAAATCTTAGAATTAATACAAATATTAAAAAAAAGAGTGTAAATGAGGAAATCGATTTTATCCTCAGTTAAATCAGTTAGATACTAAATGGTTTTAGTTATAAAAAAAAGAAAAGAAACAAAATCATAAACTCTCATTAGATACCCATTGTCTAAATCAAATGGAGAGATTAATGACAAAAATCAAATTAAAAGACATTAGGAATTTGGACAACTTAGCAAGAAACTAAAGTAAAAAGTAGCTACAGATATATTTAAAATGTTTTGATGCAATTCTCTATTATAGGTTTCAAAGCACAAGATCAAAATATAATCTCCATTTTTTTATTTTATCAATTACAATGTCTTAAACTAAAAAAAAAACAAAAACAAATAAATGAATATCTGGGGAACAAAAAGAAAATGTTAAAAGATTAATAATAAATACTTAATATTTTTGGTGTCCACAAGTGAACAGAATTATTAAAAAAGTTCTAGATATACCTCATTTAATGGGTTATTTTTCTTTTATGTATAAAAAAGTTGAAGAAAAGTAGAAGTGAAAGAATAAAAAAGGGCAAAATTACTGAAAAGCCAAGTATTACATTTTATCATTTAACCACTTGTGACTCTTAGAGGCTGAAACACGACTAAGGCTAAAACATATTGCCTTAATTTTCTTTTGTTTGTTTCATTTTTTTTTCAATTGTATTTTTATTGAAATAAGTGTTAAATGTGCTCTCATCTCATGAGATTGAAAGTAGTCAAACAAATATAGGCACTTATCCTCCCCCTCAACTAGAATCATTCGAAATTTTTATCTTTTGAATGAGGCAAGTACATGAGATTCTCCAATTTACAAGATTTGTTCAGATGGCAGATCACTCTAATAAACAAATGATAAATCATTTATTACATTTTAAATAGAATAAAAGTAAAACTTATAAACATGTAATACTATTTTTCTAACAAAAATGTGTTCTTTTGCAAAGTATATATCATAAGAACTTCAACTATTATTGGAATAAAGAGGTATTGTATTTTATGCAGTTCTTGATGGCTTAGCTCACTTTCAATAACAACCCAAAAGTCTTCAAACTTCATTTATTGCTAATAAATTTATTTACTTAGCTGTGTGGTTACCAGGTTTCAAGGGTGGCTGTCTATCTATTCCCAGGTTCCCATTCAACACCCTTGGGCAATTCGAATTTTATTTTATTTGTGTTGCCGTTGTAGTAATTTTAATAAAATGGCAGAGACCTGTGGTCTGTAATGCCAATATAATACAACAGGGAATGCATCAAACTGACAACCTGGACAATTACCAAAGCTCAGCCCTGGACCTTTATGGGCTGTTGAGCCAAAGCTTTTCTGTTTTTCTTCTAATAAATACTAAAGCCATGTATGTCCTGTGCCCTCTATTACATTATAAACTTATTAATCTAACACATTCTTTTAGTCCAATAAAATCACTACAATTTTTAAATTGGCTGTTTTCTAAAATATTACACAGTGAAATGTTAAAACTGACTAACATATCATTAAAAAACCACAATAAATTGCACACATTTTTTAGATGAATGTGTCCCCCTTGAAAGCTGATAATGAATTAATCAATATAACAGCTAGGAAATGGTACTAAATATGGCAGGCCCTGTTGAAGCCTATAGAAAATAGATATATAATTCTGTTTATTATTAGAAATGACATTTAAGCAATTCAGTTAGCCATATTTGAAATAAATATAAATGGAATAAACCTACACCATTTAAAACATTAAGAGTGCTGGTCTGTAAAAATTGAAATGGTAAAGGTTTAGCCATAAATCTAAAAAAACAAAATATGGACAAAGGATAATAAAAGATTAAGATGAGAGGAGAAAAGATTGAATGTATCAATACAATTATATGTAAGGAAAGTTGTATCTTCCACAGAAAACAAAAGTAGAATTACAAAGAAGAAAAATACTAGTCAGGGGGAAATATTGGAATTTAAAAGGTATTTTTCAAAGAGAATTTTCTTAGAGATTGGAAAAACTACTATCTCTGACGAATGCATGAATCCTGTGTGAAATTGCCATTTACAGAAAGGAGGATTTCCCCATGGAAGAGAACATGCATGTCCTGTATTAGAGAAGAAGCTGAAAAATAAGAAATGAAGATGTGAGGAAAATAACTAAGGACAAGGGTGGACTCCAAAATATGAGGGTACACAAATAGAGACGAGCTGGACATCAGGCCAGAAAAAAGGATGAAAGACAGTCCCTTAGTGTTAAGTAATGGACCCTTGTCAATTTAAAATAAGAGGAAGACATCTTAAAAGATGGCCTGGTGATATAAAACATCGACTTAGTTGAAAAAAGCTAAAAATTAAACTGAAGTGGAGAAGAAATTCAACTTCACAACTTTGTAACACCTAGTATGTCCTCAATGGAAGATCTAAGTTGGTCACAAATAAAGGTCATAGTTATTATTACATTGTTTATAAATCTTTTGTAGCTTTCAAGGAAAACACATGCACTTAAGTATTTTTAATGACATGAACAATTTCTCGATATTTTATATAGTAGTTTAGCTAGTTTTGATATTTCACTTTGTAAAACAAACAATTTAAAATTGGTAACCATTTTATGGATTTAACAACTTAGTTAGAAACATATAATGTCTATGCTCTTAAGAGTTGCCATTCAGAGGATTTATCCTTATTAATAATTAACAAAATTTGAAAACCTCTGTGTTCTTAATGAAATTGGCCCAATGCCATCAAGATTTACATATAGTCATTAATTAATAAATTGAATTCATTTTTATTTAATGAGCAAACAATAATGAATTAACCTTGATATAAGAAATAGTGGATAGACCAAAATTAACATCAGTAAATAATTCTTATAGAAACAATTGCCTACAATTGAAATAATAGTCATAGTCATTACATAATATTCTCTATGAAACTCTTACCAGAGGAATTATGGAATAGGTAAGGGAATGGATAATTTTTAACAAAGAATAAATATAAATGAGTCCCAATATTTTTTTTTGAAGCTGATTGTTAAATTTTTAAATACTTTTACTAATTACTTATGTAAGTGATTTGGACAAGAATATTAATCTGTTCTTTGAATAAAATCTATGAATGAGCTTTTAGGAATTAATTCTCTACTTTCCATAAAATAAACTTCATGTTTTTTTTTTTTTAATTTTTTTTTTTTTTTTTAATATCAAATAGTTATAAACTAAGTCTACGACACCGAATACAATATTGAAACTAACTTTTTTTCAGATACTTCAAATGCTGTTAAGTTTTTGAAAATGACTTCTAGTATTTTAATAATGAAGTGTTAATTTTTTATTTGAACCTATGGGCACCATATATATTATACTTGAAGGTGATTTTTTTTTATTTTATGATATTTTATAAAACTGGTACACTATTTCTAAAAAATGTCAAATTATTTAAATATTTTACATCCTCTATATTAAGTCTAGAGATTTATAGAAGAATGATAATTCTACATTGGTACCCTTATATAATTTAATGCCAATTTATTTCAGTTCTTTATATTCGCAGCCAACTTAGCCTAATAAAATAAAGTTAATAATTTAAATAATTTTTTTTTACACATGCACATAAAAATAATTATAAATTTGTTAATTACTTTAAAAGACTTTATTAAGCACCACTCTGTTAATTAATTGGTTTAGGTAGTTTTTCTTAATTACAAGTGTTTTGTCCAAACTTTGGAGCATTAAATTAGTGTAACTATTTTATAATTTACTATTACTTTAATAAATGCTAATCACTCTGTTTAAAGTACAATAAACTGTAATCAATGTTAATAAATAATATTTTTCATCACACAGTACTTGAATTTTAACAAAATATCACTATAAGTCATGAGTCAAAGACAATTTCATTCTTATATGTCGCTTGTTCCCTAAATGACAGAAAACTAATGAACAATCAATCTCCAATGTAATAAATACTTGTTGAAGATTCAATAAAGAATCAGTGATAATATCTCTATGTGTAAAATTTTTAATTTAATACTAAGATTCATTTCCACTCAGTACCAGAAAAAAAGTGTTCAACAATAATTTATTTAGAATATAGACGGTAACCAGTACAAAAACCGCAAACGTTTCCTGCACACTTCTAATAAAACAAAACCCTAATAATATATTTTCAGGAATATTTGAATGCTGGGGAAACTAGGCTATCTCCAAAATCCAATAAGAATGAACAAATCTCTATGATATCACTGCAAAGAACTCATTTGAGTTTTGCAGTTATCTGACAAGGGTCTTACTTAGTCTAAGATAGAAAATCAATTAAATTCATACAACGTATATATATTGACAGTGCAAAGTGATATTGCTACCAAATGTTTATCAATTTTCATGAAACTGAAGAAAAAAAATTAAAACTAACTCATGATATAATTTCTTTTTTAGTTACTGTACTGAAGTTTGCAGTGTACAATTGGATGTGCAACTTGAGTATCTGACAGAATGGAATAATTTAATATCTTTGTACTCGTTACATTTATTGGCTACAAAATTTTCTGGAATCGGATAATTAAAATTGCAGAGTAGCAAAAATGACTGTACGAAACCTTAACTTTGTCTTAAATTTTAAAAGTAACTTTTAAAGCATTTATTCAGTTAAGAAAACTATATATTTAGTATTCATTAAAATAGTAATGACAATAATTTTTAAGGGTTGTCACTACATTAAGTGGAGATAAAGGTAGATGTTCATTAGGCTTCTTCTACATTTATAAAAATTAATCAAAAACTATAAATGGGGTATATGATTATTTATTATTAAATATTATAGCTGCAAGTTTAAACAACTTTTCACTCATTTTTTTTTTTATATTACTATTAATTATTAACTGCATTCAATGATCCATAATGCAACCATTTATTTATTTACATGAATCAAAATTAATCAAATACACTTCAGGATTATTAGTGGAACTTTGTCCATCCCTTTTATAACTCATGAGCTTCAATTTAACAATATAACTCATCGAAGGCAGCTCACTGTAATATAATAAACCCCTGTGAATGATTTAATACATTTCATTATGATGTTTTTATAAACTACCCTTCATTATTAAAACAAAATAAACTTTTAAAAATTTGCGTATTATAGAACAGATCAATAATACTATAGCTCAATCAACCATCAGCATGTATGATTTTATATGTGTGTATATATATTAATTAAAGAAACAAGTTAATAACAATTGTAAAAGAAGTACTTAAATCTACAATATATTTTAATTGTACATAATTAATTTGATTATCTGGTCCTTTTGATAATGGTATTTTCATGGTTTTGGCTAACAAGATTTTATTAGCTATTTGAGAATATCTAAACTGCAAATGAGAGTCAGCTATCCCATCCAATGTATTAATACTTGTCTGATTCAAGGGTTGTTACTATAACTGAAATGAGCACAAGTTCGATCAGATTGCAGACATGGGATACTGCTATTCCGGGAGATCTTAACTGCAGGCCATCGTTTGTATTTTAATATAATCTGTTTTATTTTCATACCATATGTTAGTGAAAATGATCTTAATAAACATAAGATCTTAGTACACATAAGATATTGACAAATTTTCAGGCTTTCTTTAGCCTTCTCCAATTTATAGCTACTCAGTTCTTCAATCTAGCTGTTCGTTATTAGAGCGTCTGTTAAATTCTTTACTTCATTTCCTAATTTAAAAGACCCTGATACTTAAAATCCTCACGAGATACTATGAAATTCAGATCTGAATGATGAATTTAGCTTAGGCTCATGAGTATAGCGACTAAATACAATTGATAGGACAGCTGGCCTCATTTTCAGTAGAAATGCCAAGATGGAGCTAGCAGAATACCTAACAAAATGTTGGGAGTAAATACCATGACACAATCAATACCAGAAGACCTTGATAAGTATGATATGGACTGTGGAAATCTACAAGAACATAAATGATGTGAATTTTTCTTGGAATATATACTTGTAGCATGCTTTCAATACTCCAATTTATAAATAATTAAGATACAGCATGTGTATCTATGTATGTGTGAATTTGATAACATATGCATATAGACACCTCCCTCCCTTTCAATAATATTCATAATTTTATTTTTTTATTCACTTGCTTATGAAATCAATTTATACAGGTCGAAGTGAGCGTAATGGCTATAGCTCTTCACATTGAAGGCTATTTAAGTTACTTACCTCAACAAGTTGTAACAGTTTTAGAATTCCTCAATAATACTTTATTTTCTATATTTAAATTTAATCAGTCTCAGGGAATTTACAATTCATTTACTTAAGGCCAATGAACATCCACATGCATGATAATCATTTTAAGATGGAGATGCTGTGTCAAGCATTCATCAAAAGAAAAATATTTGAGGGAAATATTCTCTCTTTCTTTTACTCTTTTTTTAATTATTTATTTGTCACTATAAAGAAAAATAAATATAAAATATGGGTTTTGAGGTAACTAATTTCTCTTACTTTTGAAACCCTGATTTGTAAAATGTTTAACGCCACTGGTCTGTATGAGACTTTATATTAACGATATTTAACCCATTACATTGGTAAAATGTTTTACTGTTGATATTACAAATAAACTAATTTCTCTTACTTTTGAAACCCTGATTTGTAAAATGCTTAACACCACTGGTCTGTATGAGACTTTATATTAACGATATTTAACCCATTGCACTGGCAAAATATTTACTGTTGATATTCCAAATAAATATAAACATTGGATGTGACTGACTCCTTCCTTAACAAGTGTCATTTGTTTAAGTTATTATTAAAACAGACATGAGCAGCTAGGCATGATCGACATTTGTGGAGAAAGAATTTGGATATCATTTTAAGTTTACCTATTTGGATTAGTCTTTGCCAAATTTCTAAAAACAAATAAAATTAATTGAACTTTGAATTGTTGTGTTTCAATATTTGTTATATTATTTTAATAGTATTGTTAAGGGCTTTTTAGCAGAATTCCCTTGAGGAAAATCAGCTATTGAGGTCATACTCATGATGCGATTTTTGAAATTTTTCTTTAAATGTCCATCGATCCTACCCAGGAGATGACGAATATATATATATATATATATATATATATATATATATATATATATATATATATTTGTCTGTTACCGCTCTAGCGGTCGCAATGTTTGTCTTATCGTTACCAAACTTGATATATAATCGTTTTATACAAAAAGAAAGATCAAGTTCATTAACGGCTGAAATCGGACCAGGGGGAGGGGAGGGGTTAGAGGGGGAGAATTTCGAAAATTCTTAATATCTCCGTCATTATGCGTAGGATCAAAAAATTGTATAGAACCAATCTTATTGCAAATGTAATGTTCTATAAATGTTTTTATGTACATTTTTTCGCTATCTTGAGTATTAACTGAGATGTTTGCATTTTTTAGCTTTTGGTCTTCAGTAAAGCCCCACTCCTACTCATCTCATATTAACAATATTCTATTACTTTACAAAGCACTTTATTTGGAGCTTAAATGCCAAATATTGTTCTCAAATTTTAAGTTTTGAGATAAATGCAAATACGTGGTGCACGTGAGAAATACACTTAGTTAACGCAGCCCCTGTATGACGAACGTTTTTACTGTAGCATTAGCAATAAACAAAAACAGTAGACCATAAAGGATTCACACCCTTATAGAAGAAGGAAAACATTTTTCTTTTTGTCTCAAAGAGAGACGGAGGAGGAAAGTGATGCATGCTCACTGCAACTGGTAGAAGTTCCTATAAGAGCCAGGATTCTCAGTATTGAAATGGTTAACAACTTTCATCAAAACAATGCAACCATTTACATCTCTAAACAAAGGCCTATCATATTTTGAAACATCCAATAAAGTGTATGATTAGATGTAAAGTTTTCAAAAATGATATTTAAAATCTCAAATAAGATCTCTGATATCATAATTATACGTAAAATGTAATGTAAACACAAAATATGTCTACTTTTAATATACCTAGGAGACCTACAGGATTTTGCTATATAGACTACATGGAGCTTAAAGGACAGAAAGTATTATTAGGTGAATGTATGGAGGGAGGGCGAATAAAACCTAAATATATCATTAAGATAACATAACTTGTAATGATCAAGTTTTTTTTTTTTTTATTTCATTAAATTATACATGTATAGTAGAAGGATTTAATATGGTTCCCAGATTTTTTTTTAGATAACATTATATAAATATATATGTATATATATATATATATATATATATATATATATATATAAAATTCTACATTATTAAAAATCTTTTAACTTAATGAATGATTAAGCTAAAAAACTGTTTATTTTTAATTATTTTGAATTGCATTTTACGTGATAAAACAACCTTAATGCAAGTATCAAGATATGCACTGATGTATGAAATTCAAATCTAATGACAACAAAATCTAATTTAAAACAAGCTAAGGCTACATGTACCAATGAAGACCACTAAATCTTGAATATATATATACTGTTCTGTAAGCCTGGTTAAATTAATGGAAAATATAAGAAGTGCAAGGAAATAGGAGTATTTTAAAACTATATTAAATCATTGAGTTCATTTAACATATATTGCTTATTACTTCAACGATGAAAATTTTTTTGAGGGAGTTGATAATTGGATATAATAAGGTAAAAGTATTTATAAAGTACGAATAGAAGGAGTTCACAGTAATAAAATTTCTTTTATTGGTACATATTTATACATCTAGCTTTCCTTTTAAGTCTTGCACCAGTCTGTCATAATATGTAAAACCAGACAGTCTTATTTGCATAAAAATTCTAGCCACAATAGTTTCTGTGCATTAACAATTTATTTCCATTACAGTTTAATTCAAACTTAGGAAAGTGAGTTAACTTAATAATGGCTCAACAAAACAAACAACTGACTGATTGTATTGGAAAGGGATTGGATAATTAAGTAGTAATCCCCTTTATACCCAGAAGTGGTTATTGCTTAATTGAACTAAAAAAAGAAAATAGTAACATTTATGGACCTGATGGAAAGTATAAATAAAAAATAGCATAGACAGTTGAACTAGAATAAATGTTGAAGGAAAAATATTAATGATAAATATTAAAATGATTAAGAAGTCCATACATTAAAAGGTGAACTGAGGTTAAAGATGGAGATGGGGGAACAAGAAATGGAGAATTATATTTTATAGAATGAACGAATAGTTTTATCTGAGCATGACTTTTTATACTTCACAGTATGCAAGATAACAGAAAATTTTATTAATATTTCATTACATGTAACATTAGAATGTAGAAGTACTATAATTTATAAATAACATCTATTTATTTTTTGATGTATAAATATTTATAGATGAAGAGCTATGCTTTCTTATTTTTAGAGAAAAGATGTATGTCTGAAATTTCTCAAGAGAATTGTTCCAAGCATTCAAATAACTCAACTGGTAAATATAATATTAATTAAATTCATTCAACAATTGCCACTTTAAATTCAAACGGATACTTGAATATCCAATGCAAGGATTTGAGCAAGCTGATTGTGCCAAGTATGTCTAGAACGTGAGAACAAATATTCAAATAGCACAAATTTATGAGGTTAAATTGGCAAATAGTTTAAACCACAAATTGAATTTTAAAAAAGTTTGAATTTTCATAAAAACAGACTGCTCTTTAAAATAGTTTTTCCACGTTTCCATTTGAAATAAATATAAAAAAAAAATTAATGAAACGAAGCACACGAAAAACAAAAAAACAAGATGCCAATTGCATCTGTATAATACTAATAATCTTCTTCCCCCAACTCTCTTTTTAGTAATAAATTTATGAAAATGGATTAAAATAAGTGGTTTCAATTACATTATATTTGTTCATCAATTTCATTGTTAATGCCCTGCAAAGCCAGTATTTGTGGTTTGTATTTTAACATACTTTTACATGTAAACAGTGTTCATTAGCCCTAAACAACTAATTACTAAAAATTAAAATTTTTATCATCATATTAAAATAATTTAAATCTTATGTTCTGGGGAAACTAACTTATAGTATTACAAAGGGAATAAAACAGAATGTGCTAGTGCATTTGTTCATACAAGGTAATAACCTTTCTATTCAGTGAAACCGCAAAAAAAAATGCCTATAAAGTAAATATTAAGGACTTTCATGCACGCATTAAGGACACACACAAACAATCCACACGCTTACACACCCACCCAATTGTGCATGTACAACATGCAAATTCACACACACACACATATATACAGGAAAGCACTCATTGGATGAAAGAAAAAGATTTTTTGTAATTCAAAAGGAAATTCTAGAAAATATGTGCAGTGCTGAATATCAGTAATTAACCTCTCAAGCCTTTTTATTTATGAATCATGTATTTCATGCGTCACATATATCTCTGAAATATGCATATTCATTGCACAGCACTAAGAATTCATAAATTACAGTAATTTTTACCAATTAAATTTTAATTCAAATCATGAATATCGCTTGGTTTTTAATAAGCAATTATTATATGAAAAAAAAATGTGATTATGAATTATATGGATTACGTTTTAAATAAAGCTACATGCCCAGAAAACTAAAACTGAAATGGGGAAATGTATAAATATTGTCCAAAGAGCACTGCCAAAAAAAAAAAAATACAGTCACATTATGCCTCTAATGATTTCCCGAGCAAAGACCTCAGCTAGTGAGAAATAAAATCATATTGTTGTTTTTGCAATAAATAGAAAATTATTTAGAATATACAAAATTGTGGTTTAAAATTCATTATTATGAAGTGTTGATGGCACCCACTAAAAATTTGATGTTTTTTTTTTTTGAAGTATTTTCTGCTTAAAAATCAAACGAACAATAAAATATAAAATAAAGAAAGAAATGAAAGAAAATATCACAAAATTCATTAATATAACCTTAAAGAAGTAAATGGAAGACCAAAATGTACAAGAACCAGTATTCATGCATTCAAACGTTTACAACTTGCCTTCAATAAAATAATTTAATTTCTAGTAACAAATTGTAAATAATAAATTTAAGAATGGATATGGAAGAAATGATAAGGAGTTAACAGCTGAGAGAAGGCTGGTATTACAAGAAGGCTGAAGAGACATTAAACTGAACAGAATAAATATTTGTACTCAATAAACTAAAGGTTAGTAATAGTGTGAAGCATTTACAATGTACTGGTTGTATTTAAATTTGGATTTCATATAAGGTAAAGCAAAAAAATATATTCACATGAACACACACACACAAACATTCAACATACAAGTAATAAGACTATTTTATAACGAACAAATAATAACAATGAAAACATAACTAAATCAATAATACAACAGAACAAATGTCTCAGCTCAATCTGTATGTGACAACAAATGGTCATAAGTACAAGATCAAAACTTAGAGAGAAAAGAAAAAGCCTTTCAGACATGAAGAATCAGTTTTTCAAGTTACATATATCTGAAAATCCAACTTAAATTTGATAGTAACAATCAACATGTGGTAGCTGTTTGTTAATATAAAATATGATAACATTTTAATGAATAACCAAAATATTTGATACATTTGTGATTTTTTTAATTTAGAATATTTCATGATTATAAGATGGCACTCCATCGCTACGCTGTTAGGAAAATACAACAGCAAAATGTAAGACAGGTTCATACACTAAAATGTATTTATCATTTTTTAAACATTTCACGCTTTTTGCTAGCATTCTCCAACTCCATGAGCTTTTTCCACAGTTCTTCTCTTTCCTTTTCCCGCTTCTTTTCTCTATAATAGAAAATAAAATATTATTACGATAGTCGAAAAACAGTTACTGAAAATAAAATGAATATACTCAAAAATAGGACTAATTGCAAAAAGTTTTCAAAAAATTTTTAACCACTAATGATTAAAAAAAAACCAGGTTTCATGCTGTTTTAATCCTAAAAGAAATTTATTAAATTTAATTAATTAAATACTTATTTTATAATGTGTTCAATTAAACTACAATTTAATAAAAATGTCTTTTGGCTCTGAAGCTATTAAATTTTTTTATGTCTTACATATAAATAGATGAAGATAATAATATGCTTGTAACTCAAAAATAAATGTCAGTAAAGAGTTCTGGTTGTTAATCAATTACAGGGGTAATAGACACTAAAAGTAATTTGTTGTTAAACTTAACTTTATTACTCTAAAGTAAATTTTATGTAACCAAATAAATCATAATATCTTGAACATACACAGCATTAACACATTACTAAATAATCAAAAGGACATGAGGAAGGACTTTTAATTTTAGTTTTTATCAAAGAGTTGCAAAAATACTTTATAGCTGAGTGTATTCTTTGAGAATTTTCTAATATTTTTCATGTAAATATATTCAAAAAGGACCTCTCATTTTTTGATGATCTACACGATAAGAGTATTCTACATCAGAAAAAAAAAGAAAAAAAAGGAACTTTTGTCTTTTAAAGACTAGTAAAATGAAGCTAGGTAATAAAAATAGAATCATATATTAAAAATCATATTTCATAATTAATAAGCCACAAACTAGTTAATAGCATTCCTTTCTTAACTATATGTAAAACTAACCAACCAATTCTGTCCCTTAGAGATAGCAAAGAAAACCAACAGCCTTTAAACTTGAACTCTTGCTGATGGTGGCATTAATTTAGAAAGTGCTAATTTTACAATCCTTATAATTAAAAAAAAAATCCCTCTCATAGGAGGTTCTTAGGAGCCTATATTTTATGGAATATATCTTAGTTTCAAATTACAGCCCTCGTACTGCTATTTATGACCCAGCACCATGTGGAAATAAAACGTGTCCCACAGATTATTGTCTGTATAAAGAAAACTAGCATAAAGTTAAATAAAACCAGAGAGTGTAATTATTTTGACAGGTATAAAGTGGAGCAGGTGCATAAGACGCTTCAGTACCTAGGTACAATTTCTAAATAGCCTATTAAATATTGGTTTAAAAAACAACAAAAATTAACCAAATTATGAATAAATAAAACACTTAAAAAACTTGGAAGCATTAAGGTATATTTTAAATTGAATTTCATATAGATCTTCATAAATAAAAAAAAAGAACTTCCTGGCCTATGAATGCTGATCCTCGTACACTCTGTACACATATACACATGCATGTTTATAATTTTTATTTTATATTATTGGGGGTAGAGAATTGACTCCAACAGTTTTCTCTATACACCCCCTCCCCAGGGAATTCAAATGTGAAATTAATTTTGGTCTATATTGAGTATAAATGTGAATTCTTGAGTCTTGTCTTCCTTATTTCAAAGGGGAACTCCATTTTTTACTTCATTATCTGATTCTACACAGAACAGGCCTCTCACTTAAAATTTAATGCAAAGTAAAATACTTAATAACTATATGAAAAGAGATTTTTTAATACAAACTCAATTAATGTATAAATCCCTAAATACATAATTTTTAATTTCTCTCTTTTTTTTCATGGGGTTTGTTGCCAACTAGACCCCTCACTGGAATCTCTAAAAAATAGCCTTAGTGTACCTCCTACAAAGAGTAGTAAATAACTTCCTCAAACTCCAATTGATAGTTCTAACATCTCCTTAGATTTAATTGTAAGACTCTCTCTAATAGACAAAAAAAATCATTCAAACTTCTTGTGAATAATTTTGGATTCCTAATCAGAAGGATAGCATAAAAGAAATATTTATGAACACAAAAACATAGAATGGAAACGTTATATACAAGTTTATTTAAACAAATGAAACAAAATGATATCTTACTTCTGTCTATCAGCCTTATAAGAAGAAGTTAATTCATCAAACAGTTTACTATTCATTTCCATAAATGTTTTGAGGACATTATAAACGAGTGCAACTATGGTCTGATTCCAGTGCTCTTTGCTAATTCGATATAGAGCTGGAAACATTATTGGCATTATCACATGATTATTTTCCTCCATTAATGACATAATATATTCGTTGTTCCAGAAGTACAGAGCCCTCTCTGCCACCTGGAATGTAAAAATAAACTTTATAAATATAAATTGTAAATTTTGCTAACCGAATTCTTAACAAAAATATACAGTTGACAATATCAGGAGAAACAATTCAAATATTATCCGTTATACCTGATAATTTCAAGGCCTATAAAAGGTGTCCATATTTATAAAAAAATAAATATATATAAGACTTATTTTTTAAAAAACAATTTTATTGTAGTACCACCTAAGTTGGAGATATTTGGGTATTTGAATTCGTGGATTTTTTTTTTTCCGAAAAATTGAGGTGTATTTTACAAAAATAGTTTTAAATGTATTATTCAAACTATTGTCCATCATTAGCCACAACCTTCTCCCATCTTTCTGGCAGGAAAGACCGGGCCATGATGAAAGAACGATTCACTTTTAGAGGCAATCCAAGAATCAACCCAATTTCTTTTGCAATCTGCATAACAAGTGAAGCATTGCTCAACATTGAAACAGGTGGTAATGAGATTGAGCAATGTCTGGAGAATATAGTGAATGGGGTAGGACCTCCCATTTGGTCGTTCGATGTTTATTTTGACAGGTTTTGAGACGTGCAGATGAGCATTGTCAAGGAGAAAAATGATTTTGTTATGCCTATTACCATATTCAGGCTGTTTTTCCTTTAATGCATCAGTCAAACACATTAGTTGATATGGTAATGCCCCCCGTGATTATTTCATTCTGTCTGAGCAGCTCATATAGCATCAGACCACGCTGATCCCACCAAATACAGAACATGAGCTTTGTTCCGTGGATATTTGATTTTGCTGTTGATGTTGATGGTTGGCCAGACTAAACCCATGACTTTCTCTATTTGAGATTATCGGAATGGATCCAGTTTTCTTCTGCAGCCACAATGCAAAAATCCCTTCCTTTTCTTCCATTCAAGTAGCTATTCACAGATGAAAAAACACTTTTCCATGTCTCTTGGTTTTAACGCATTCATGCTTTTGGATTATTCCCATGGCCTTTCAAGGCTAACTGTTGAAAAGTTAACACCCAATGATTCAGCCAATCTTCTGAAAGTTTGTTCAGCTAGAGGATGCTCTCCATAAACATCTACAAAAATCCAATTGTTTTCGGCAGCACTTTTCTTCATGTTAAAGTAATGAAAAACAACCCCTGCAAAAGGGTTAGACAATTTTTACAAAGTTAGACATATTTAAAAAAGTAAAACGATTAGTTATTATGCTTCAACCAAATAACTAATACTAAAAACAAAGTCCAATGGCAGTAGGATTACACAGAAAAGAAGTAGCACCATCAATTGGAAACCCTATAGATATATATTCAAGTGTGATAGTTGAACGCACAAAGAATAAAGTGTAATTAATATTAGTAATTAAAATTACCTGGAAGTGTGGACTGGAGACACACTTTGCAATTTGCCTAAAAAGAACTTCTTGTACTCTGACAAATTGAGAAGGCTCTATAACATCCAGAATTTCTTCTATTTCTCCCAAAAACATCACCTGAAAGCATATAATAGTCCCAAGGTTATATTCCCTAAATGGACTACAAGCGTTATAAGTAATATGGATGTATTCATACCTCTTTCTGGCTACATGTTTTTGGCCAATACTTAAGCAAGCCACGAACAACAGGTTCTGTAAGTGTTGCATCTTTTTCAAGAAATTGAACAACACAATATGCAAGCTGAGCATGATAAAGTGATAAGCATTTAACTTTATGGAGAGGAATCAAAACTTTCACAAGAAATTGCTTGTGTTCAGCCTTCAAGGGAAGTGCAAACCCATTGATAATACTGAAAAAAAAAATGAATATAAAATTCATAAAATACATAGTCAATAAATGCTTCCCGTTTAAACAATTATAATGTATAATAATAATAATAATAATTTAAACAATAATGTTACAATCTGCCTCCCAAGGCTGAAAGTACCGACGAAATGGACAGAATTTCACACTAATTCAAAGTTGTTACTTAGAGCTAAATAACTTTTCAATTTGATCACAATTTCTGAGTTAAAACCTGTCACTTCTAGAACAGAGAGCTTGACCCACTCAAATAATACTACCCCAAACAACTGCTATAATATCAATGATAACTTCTGATTTTGAGATGATAAAAAACAGGCTATGGAAGAAATTAATGAGATGAGTAAAAAAAAAAAATAAATAATTCTTTTAAAAAATTAATGTTTTGAGAGTTAAAATGAAGGTATTTTTGCTTGCATCAAATTTCTTTTAACTTTCAAAGTACAGTCCATTATATTATATGGTTAATTTTCATATAGAGGCCAGCTGTTTGGCTCCCTAACAGTTCTCTTTGTGTTTAACGGGGTAGTCTTCTACTTCACTTTTTACTCCTCTAATGTTTGAAATGTTTTTCCCTAAAAAAGTGAGCTATTGCTTGAAAAGATAAAAGTTGGAAGATGCAAGATCAGGGTATAGGGTGGGTGTGGTAGAAGTTCAATGGCATCCATTTCAGTAAGTTTGTCTTGTATGTCGAAAAGTGTGTAGCTGGACATTATCCTGCTGCAACAAAATATACTAGCTATTCACTAACACCGGGTATCACCACTCCAAAACTTGGTACATTCATTTCAGCTGATTGTAACAAACTTATAGTGGATTACACACTATGTTATATAATTTGTTTAATAAAATGAATGTCATTAGGGTTTTCCAGAAGATTTTTACAAATTCAAAATTAGCTAACAGTATTGATTTCTTTATTGTTTTTCAAATTGACTTCGATTTGTACCATGCAGGGCAGGCTGCCTTGGTCTATCCACTGCACTCGTGTTAGGATTGGAACAGTAAATCCACTTTTTATTATAGGTAACCTTCTTTTTAGTGAAACATTCACCACATGGATTTTGAAGGAACACACAATATAATCGAAACAGTAAACTTAAGTGGAATTTCTCTATATACTTTTTCCACTTTACCTAGTTGGTGAAAGTGCTGATTCACCATTTGATGGTGGATGATAAACCAACTGCATAGTACTTTTTGTGGGATCGTCTCTTTAATAGTGTGTTATAGAGTTTTTTCTGTCCACAAAGGATGGTCACCCTGAGCCCAACGGCTTATCCAAACTAATAACGCCATTTTCAAATTTAGGGAACCACACTTTCTTCTCAGTCCGTACTTTAAGGTTAGGTTCCTCTTCAATATCCCATACCAAATGCATGATTCTGGCAGCTGCAAATTTTCTTTTCCAGTAATGTTGCAGAATTAATTGAATTTCACATCTCAATGACATTGAGATTGAAAGTATGGCAAAAAAGTACTGTGCCTCACCGAGAGAAGTTATGTTTACCAAATGATTCAGTATAGTATTAGGGTTATAAAAAGACGCCAACATATACTCCCCCTCTAGTTAGATAGAACACACCTCTAGGATAATTGCTTGATCTTCAGAGATTAACTTAACCCTTCAACTGCAGGGCAGGGAATGAAGGGTGAATGACATGGAGCGCTGGCCCTCCCAAGGTCAACTACCCCTACATGCGCAGGATTGCCGGCCCTCCCGATGGTCGCTTTACCGCTCATTTCTTCATTGTTTCTCTTGTTCTCCTCGATTATTTTAAATTCATTCCCCATTGTATTCTTTCTCTTGGAATCTTTACAAGGAAAAATCACACAGAAGATAAATGGTACTTTACAAGGAAAAATCACACAAAAGACGTGCAAGTACTATGAGAGACAAATAAAGACTGTTTACCCAGGGACGGTACGAAGCTGTCAACTAAATTGACGAGGGTAGAGCACTGTCTCCCAAGTCGCCAGACCCGTAGGGGGCCAGCGAAAACGCCATGTTTACAAGATCTACAGGTCTCATAGGTAGTTAATAGTTACCCAGTCTGTCAGTAGATGCCTCTCTATCGAGCCATTAACATGGCTTTGCGCAATTACACGAGAAACGACCGAACCACTATTGTGGCACAGCGCATGGGGGGCCTGGCCCTGTCTCAGCCATGGTAGTGGCTTCTGCATTCCGAGAGGAGATGGCTCAAGCCATTATTGTGGCTTAGAACAGTTAAAGGATTAAAAGTATAATAAATCCTCAAAATCCAATCATGCACAGATCAGAACTTTCTACTCCCTCTTGGGACAGCTGTTTGTTCTAGTTTAACCCTTTAATCAGTTATTAGATTTTTTTAATTAAAACCTTTTTTCTCACAAGATATAAAATGAATTCAATTGGGCTTTAGATGATTTTTCCATACATTATTCTGTCTGCTGAGGTGTCAAATGGTGTGAACACTTTTGAAACCAATGTTGTTCAAGTAACAGAAAACTATACTGGAATACAACTACTTCTGAAGAATGTTTCTGCGTTCTTTTACATATGACTTTTTCTACACATTCTCTCAAAGACTCTTTAATCTTCAGATCTATCTATTAGTATCCTTTGATACATTTGTTTTCAAGAGCAAAATCTCGTTTCTCCGAGTGGAATGTATTTGCTTAAAGAATTTTCTTCTATTCAAACGAACTTCTTCAAGAAAATCTTAAGTTAAGTGGGTGAAAAAATAAAAATATCAATAAAATTTATCTTTTAATAACTTTAAAATTCATCATGCATTTATCTGAAGTAAGTATTTCAGTTTCCCATGATTAAGTAAATAGACACCCTTAATGAAATTTTGAATTGGTTTATTACAATTAAAAAATATGTAGACAAAAACGAAATAATATTATTCCAACACCTCACGGAGACCCAAGGCCAGCTTGAAGTGTGCATTCCCTACCACATTGTGGAGGCATACAGACGAAAGATTGATTCATATTTATTCAATTAACTCAATTGCCTCAAGCGGGAGAGAGGATAAAATCCCAACCTCAAAGCCTGGTAACTGCACAGCTAACAAAATCTAGAACACGAGCTCTGGCCTTAAATCCAGAATTATAATAAGATATATATATATATACTAGGCTAAGGTACCCAGCTTCGCTCAGGAAATCATTAGAGGCAGAATGATGATAGTAATTTTTTTTTTTTTTGCAAGGCTTTTATGTGCACAATATTTTTACATTTCCGTCTCCATGTTTAGGCCATATACCTGAATATTTGGTTCAAACAAAGTGAATTTAAAGAATTTTTTAGCCCTGAAGATTAAAAAGAAAAAAAATTTCCTGATCAACCCGCCTGCACTGTTGTAAATATTGAGAACAACATTAATTATAAACATGGATTATATTTATTCATATTCATTAAGAACCATCACCGAGGTAGCATTGCTAGGGAAATATTTAGGCACAATAATGAGTGTGAATGTTTATTCAATGCATGGCTTTCTGAGTTTTTAGTTTTATTACATTGAACAGCTTTGTCAGACAAAACGTTAAGTGGTTACTATCCAATATTAGTGGTCAAAAATATCATATCAGTAGATAGGATGTTTTTCATTATAAACTAAGTAACGTTCACAATTTCTATCCCCCTCTCCCAACAACTGTTGATTCCCAATAAATTTTTGACTCCCTCTTTAATTTTTAGCATATATCTCATTTTTACTTTGTTATACAACTGTAGTGTATATAACTAATGTTACTCTAAATAACAAACTATACGACATTGGTTAAGTACACGTTTGCCAAAAACCTAATAGAAATTGAAATATCGCAATATTTTATTTCAGGCCTTCCTTAAAGCCCCCACTCAATGTCGTGGGGAACCTCTCGGCATGCACGTTTCACTTTTCCTAACTCTCGCAGGTGTTGAGTCACAGTAGATTGTGAGTGGCCAAGTTCAGCTGACAACTCACGAGTGCTTTTCGTAGGGTCGGCTTCAATAAAAGTGCGCAGAGCGTCCTGGTTGACTACCGAAACACGCCCTGATCCTGATTTCCTTTCAAGGTTCAAATCACCTTCATTAAATTTTTGGAACCTCCTTCTCACTGTCCTTTCATTCAAAGAATCTTCATCCTCTAATTCAACCACGAAACGAGTGGCTTCAGTGGCTGAAAACTTTCGTTTCCAATAATGACACAAAATTACGAGAATTTTGGTATTTACACTCACTGTGAACAAAGCAAGCTAAAGAAGTACTGAGCCCAGATAGAGGGCTTGCTGTTTACCAAATGATTCAGATGGGATTAAACATGAACTTCTTATCACAATTTTTAGCTCCCAAATGTAAATAAGAGAGGAATTATGATGCAAGGTTCAAACAGAAATATAACGGTAATTTTTTCTTACTCATCCCATTATCGTGAAATTCTGAGAAAAAAAATCAATAGAGAGAGAGAGTAAAACTTTTTAAACTTATTACTAGCACTTACCTTCCTAGAATTTCTAATAGTTCACCAACCCCATTGAAATGTTCTGTTTCATACACAAACCTGAAAACAAATTTAAAAAGTATGAAAGAAAACATGTGTTTTACAGAAATGCTTACAGGCTTATCAGTCTAAAAAATAATTTATTTATTTTAGATGATAAAAAAATTGAGTAAATCCTAAAGATTTAGGCTGAAATATAAAGATAATTATACCTGAGGAATATGTTATTAATCTGTTTACGAATGAAAGCCCTGAGTCCCAAAAACTTTCCATAAATACGGTGCAAAACTGTCTTTAGGAAATCCCTTTCACGGGGGTCTTCACTATCAAACAGTTCTAACAACTGAAAAATAAAAAAAAATGTTTATGTATTATAAAAAGACTAAAAATGGACATAAATTATATCAAAAATAAAGATTCTTTTCTTCCTCTAGATTTCGTAGTAAGTATATATTAAGTAGTATAACGAAGAGACCATGTAAGCATAAGGGGATGGGCAGTGCAGAAAAATCTATTTATTTTACATATGCTATTAACTGGCGAGAGCCATGACTCAGTATTAATATAGAAGATACCTTATCAGATAATAACCTGGTTTGAATTTATTACATACTTATTTCTCTGTAGTAGTGCACATAGTGAGCTACTATCTTAGATTTAATGTTCTGAGTCAAAAGTAGAGCAATTGTATAATAAATTTTGTAAAGTATTACACAACTAAATACAGTAGGGAGTAGTGGCTGCATATCTTCTCATAAGAATATTCTTTTTTATCTGCTCAACTATAGAGAGATTCCAAACCAGTGTTGGGAAAACTGAGTATTCTCCCTTTTGTTGACTGTGAGTAGAATATAAAAAAATAAAAGTCCGTCACGCAGGGGCTGCGTAAACTAAGCAGATTTCCCACGTTAAGTTATACAATAGAGAAATATCCATACGAGAACCGAACAGTTACGGCAAATGGCCGAACTAGCTTTTAGCGGGAAATTCAATCATCCGTTATCGGCCCACAATTAATAAAAATGCAAATATCTTGGTTAGTATTCAAGATAGAGAATAAATGTATAGAACAATATTTATAGTAAATTTAATTTACAATAAGATTGGTTCTATGCAATTTTTTGATCCGACGTATGGTAAGGGAGATATTTCAAATGTTCGAAAATCCCCCCTCCCATTGGTCCGATTTCAGCCATTAACGAACTTGATCTGTCTTTTTGCATAAAACGTTTAAATATCGAGTTTGGTAACGATCAAACAAAAATTGTGACCACTAGTGCGTTAACAGACAAATATATATATATATATATATAATTTTGAACGGACCTCATTTTCGTCATCTCTTGGGTAGGATCAATGGACATTTGAAGAAATTTTTCAAAAATCGCCTCATGAGTATGACCTCAATAGCTGATTTCCCTTAAGGGAAATCTGCTAAAAATGGGGAGGGGCCAGGTATAGAATGAACCAAAGGGAATTGTGAAGTCCTTTTGATGCATATTACAAATAGAGGCTATACAAAAAAATAAATTAATCGAGCCAAAAAGATTCCTAATGAACATTTTTAAAAGTACTGGAAATGAGCAAATCTAAAGCAAGAGTCTTGACCATAATAAAACCTTATCACTTAGGCTGAATGTACTAAAAGTAATGAAATATTAACATTGGGAAAGATGGTTTATGAGATAGTGAAAATTATAGCATTTCCTGTAAAATAATAAGTCCCCTGAATATTATGAAATTCTTCTTGAATTTATTAGATATCTGAAAAGAAGTTTTCCAGTAATATGGGCAATATTGCCAAGAAAAGATGCCAGCTCAGGTCATGCATTTAATGAAAGAGGATGCAATAAAATATGGAATAAAAGCAAGCGTTTTTTTTTTTTTTTTTTTTTTTTTTTTTTTTTTTTTTCAAAATTATCAGCAGTTCATACAATTCGGTATGAGTCTTAATAGTTTTAAAACACTATACAAAAAAAAGTTTAGGAATTGTATGTTCCTACTATCATGCAAGTATATCTAAAGAATACATTTATATTCAGGAAACAAAAATTAATATTTTAATTTACCTGAAGGACGAATTTCTGATCTATAACTTTCTTCCCAATTGAAGGCTGAAAATCTGACGATTCTAAGAACCTCAGGAAAATTTCGTATACTAGCTGCAAAATAAATAGTTAAAGTTGTAATATTGATTGTATTAAATTGTATAATAGATGTAAAAACAAAGACTGAGTATTCAATATTGAAATAACAAGAAATGAATATATTGTTCATGGTATGAATGTTGTACATATATATACACACACACATATGTGTTTGTGTGTGTGTGTGTGTGTGTGCACGTACTTATTCTGTGTGTATCTCATATCACCTAGGCTATTTATTCTAGCAATCATAATTGACTGATGGAAATTTTGAGATGGCACAGTTGTTTACTCAGGAACCCAGATTAGAAAAATTACTCCAATGCACAATTCCTGATTGTGATGGGTGTAGTACATGCAAAAATAAACAACAATCAAGTTTGAATGCTGGAGCAGACACCTGAGGTAATATAACATACGACAACATGCTGCAAAGCACCCTGAACACTCATATATTGTAAAATAAAATCATTAAAAAATTTATTGCAGACTTTTTACAATATCTCTCTCTTTTTTAATCAAAACAGGTTTTAAGAAAAATAAAAAATGGCAGTGCAATATTTATTTCAAATTAACCATGACTGGAATGAATAATCAGCAGGATTTGCATTAAACAAATAAAAGTAGCATTATATGCAACTCTATACCACTTACAAAAAGGATATCACTTAGGTGATGCAGAAACTAAGCAGATCTTTCACATGTAACAATGGTACATAGATGATGTCACAGTGAACCATGTCAGCACAGATAGATGACTTTCCCTGCACATTCTATTCTCGATTTCTCTGATTCTAAGGATCCTAAGGAAACAAGGCTTGTAAACTAAAGTGGACATGAAATACCCACCAAGGAATGTGGGTATACCTACGGCCGAAAATCAAACACCCTATTAATATTCCAGGTTATTAAAAAACCATGATTAAAAATTACTAGAAATTATTTTTATTATCATGAGTGGCCATAAAACAATTTTTTAATCAGATGCATGTTAACAGAGATTAATGTGATTTTACATTTTAGCCTTATTCTAAACCTCCACTCCTGGTCTAATTTTAGCCAATACAAAACTTGATCTTTAGTTTTATATTATAAAATCTACTCCTCTTCACTTCACCCAGTGTACCATACATTTTCTTGACTTAAATTGTTAAATTGGTGGATTAAACCTATTAATAAAACTCACTTCTCAATACATGATTTTATTAATAATGCTTTACAAGTTTTGCAACTCCCTCTTCCATAATGAAAATGTCATTATCGAAATCTGTTAACAGGTCTTGACATTCTCTGGCAGAAAATATTTTGAAGGTTTATTAATTATTCGGACATGATCCTTGTAGATTTTCACGAATAGGAAATTAACATATTTTATTTATTATTTTATAGATAAAATGACAGGAATCATTTATTGAACCTTTGAAATTGTTCTTAATATGATCCTTGAAAGCCAAGTCAAACCTAGTGCTGTCCTGAAACAACCTGAAGATTGATCTCCTTAAATAATGCAACACAGAAGAGGTCTTTAGTGTCTAAAGTCTTTCTTTAATCGCCCAAAAATAATAAAAATAAAATAAAACTGAAAATGATGAACTTCAGAAGGGAGGGGAAGGTTCAGATCCCAAAATGAAATAGCTGAAACAGGTGTTGATATCGACTAGAAAACCTTCACCCTAAGAAATCATAACAATTAGAGACATAGAAGTTATCAAGACAATTAACAAGATCAGTTTTATAAAAAGCCAGCTAACATAAAATTCCTGATCTTATGGCTTAATACTTGTATCAATTAAAATCAGCTGATGTAATCTGCTCTGGGTGCTACCGTTTAGTATGTGACCAGCCAATAGCAAGAGAGTGAATACAATAATTTAAAATTGACTATAAAATTATTATTATTAAGATGAAATTCTTTAGTGATAAGTACAAAAACGCTGTTATTGGACATATTAATTCATATTTTTAAATGTAATTAAGGACTTGAGGGTATTTTCAGATTTTGTACATTTATGATGAACATGATAATTACAAAATATTTGAGAATGTATTAAATTTATATATTACTTTTTTAACCACAAAAAGTGAAGGGCACCATCAAATAAAGGAGAATAATTTTATTTATTTATCTACCCTGCCAACAAATTAAGAAGATAATATCAAATAGTGGGCCAAAAATAGTTAGTAGAAGAGTATTTGACTGTTGTAACCAGTTTAAAATTTTACTGGTGAAGTTCACTTTATGTCTGAACATAAAATGACTAAATTGAACTCTTTTAGGAGAACAGAAGGTGCTTACATCAAGAAGTGGGATGAAAAAGTCATAAAGCTCTACATTCTTCATTGTATACCAGTGATCTCAAGAAATGCACTCAAGAGAAAATGTTCAATATAGAGAAATAATTTAGAAGCTGTTTTTATTAAATAAGAGGGAGTTCTGATTAAGTAAGAAAAATACACCACAGCAAACCAATATGTAGAACATATATCCATCTGCCAAAATCTGATTTCCTTAATGGATGGGCTCACTAAGTTTCTTTTAAGTAATAAAGTGTAGTAATATGAATAAAAATAATAGTGTGAATATGATATATATATATATATATATATATATATATATATATATATACATACACATACATATATAATAAGATTCAATTAAAAAAAACACCTTGTCCTCTATAAGTAAGCACGGGTTGTTTAGTGTCCTGCATCTCATAGTATAAAGTTAAATAATACTAGCACTTAGTATACAAAAATAAATAATGGAAATAAAATCTTAAAACCAGAAAATTTAACTAATAATCATTATGAAGCCAGTCAGAAATAACAAAATACCGTTAAATGGGGCCATGATGCTTCAAGTGTAGGATCATCTTCTTCAGGATCAAAATCTGGATTTTCACTTGGAGGTAATGTACGAAAGAGATTGGCAGATATCTGGAAACGAAATGTACAGTAAAATAAAAGCATATGTATCTTAAAAAGTGATTTAGCTAAATAGCACTTGATCTCAAGTTGAGCAGAACAGTTGAATTTTGAAAAGCATATGACAATTAGTAAAGAATCGATATCAAAAAGAGGTTTTCGATTAACCAGACATCAATTATTATTCATTAATTAACTAACATAAATTACAATGTATATTAATAAATTATAAGCAAAAAGTTGAATTTTATTTAAATGGGTACTTACACTGTGTTTTTGTTTTTAGTTTATATTATTATTATTATTATTATCCCTTAATCCGTTGTTAGTTTGTCAATAAATTAAATTAAATTATTTATTAAGTTCACTTTTTGTTATATAGCTATGCCATTTTTCAATAATTTTGAAAAACTTCACTGACTTTGATACTGTTATGATAAAAGTTTAAGTTAAAAATTTAAATACAAATATAACTACCAACCATTTTTAAGATCTCAGGGTAGACAGGCTCAGTCAGCACTCCTCTTCCTGTAGAAACATATTCAACTAATTCATTTAAGGTGGCTCTTTTAGTTTCCTTGCCTTTGATATCTGCCATTGGATCCATAAAGTCGAAGGCAATGCAACACTGCCTCAGTTTTCGGATAAATAACTCTTCTTGCTCTGATGAAGATACATCTGAAACAATGAATGTGCCAGGAATATAAAATTTATGTGCATAAATACATCTAAATTATCAATTAATTATACTCTGAATTAAATAATTATTTATTGCAACTATGAGGTAATGAAAAAAAAATTGGGCCATTTTTAAATTGAATTCTCTCTGAATTTATGAAAATATAAATGGAATAAAGGCAAATCATGACATATGCCTCAAGTTATTTGTAACTTCTTTTTTTCATTAATATTTAGAATGTTGAGTATTACAAAATATTAAAAAAAAAATAGCCAAGTTTTGATTGCTAATGCCATGTTCTTGCTAGCACCATTGTAATAACAAAAAGAACCAAAATTATTTTAATTTTTGTTGGTATATTGATAAAACAATTTAAAACAACAAAAATGAACGGCAGATCATGCCAATTATTGCCTTAATGAAATTATTGTCTTATAATAAACTAAAAGTAAAATACCATATTAGTTTAAAAAAACAACTGTGTGAAATTGTTACATTCCTTCATAATATATCATAATCTGCCTCATGATAGATGCCATAATCGTTTAAAGAATCAATTATCAGACTTGAAAAAAAAGATGTTCCACCATTGGCCATCCATCTTACACTGCATTAATCTCCAGGTAAGTTATGACTAATGAAGAATTGAATTGAATTGTTTTAAGAAGCATTGAACTAAGTATTCAAAAATTAAAAGAGCATAATTACTTCAAATTTATTCTCCAAAGACAGAACATAGATGCCCAAGTGGATTGTGAACAATTAGAAAATACATATTCCCCATATATATTAACAAAGCACTTGAGATTGGGAATGGGCATTAGAGAACAGGGATTGAGCATTGTTTGAATAGGAATACATCAATTTATATAAAGACATGTGACAAAAAATTAAGAAATTCAACTGACATACAAGATAACAAACACATAAAGAGTACTTCACATCAGCCATTCAAGAAATATATGGATCTAAAGGATTTGACAAGGAATCCTATAGCTAAGCATAACATAGGATAAAACAAAGTCTGTCAGGCTGTTTAAACTAGGCAGTTGTTCCTGGAATAATACATAAATAATATCTCTTCTTGGTAAGAAACCTATGTAAACAAGGCTTAAAATTTAAGCTGGACATAAAATGTTTAGTGATGTGTTGTCCTTAAGTGAAAGTAGAGTGCATGCTTACTATACAGGCTAAAAGTATAATAATACAAATAACTTTGTTAATAATCAATTTAGAGAAAAATTCATAGTACAACAATGTTAGGGCGCTATTTTATCAACAAGATGGGTTATATAACATTTTCCCTTGGTCACATAATAAAGGGGAACTTATGATTTTAAATTTTATGCTTTCTCTAAATATGTTCAATGTACATTAAAGGAAAATTTTCAAAAACACCTGATGAGTACAACCTGAACATTAAGTATAATAGTTAAAAATTTAAGAGCTTGAAATAAATGGAAATTTCACATGAAATGGGTGCTAAGAGGTTACAATGGAAAGAAGTTCCATCACAATGGAGAGTGAAGACGAGATGATGGGTTCACAGAGTAAAGAAGGGTGTTACGGAGTTCCATATGCAAGCTGAAAAGCTATCACTTATGATAGAGAGTAGAGGAGAAGGATAGACAGTAATGTCAGCTAATGTTATGTATCATGTTAATCATCTACAATGCCAATTACATGATCGTTTTGAGGGTATGTTTCAAAAAACACTTTAGTACAACCTCAATAATGTAATTAGAAGTAAAGTATCCTCAGTAAAAACCATCAAATAAAATCAGGCTTCCTATTTAACTGTTTCTAAAGCTAACTGAACATTCCTTACAGTATTACAAAGCCCAGAACATCTAAATGTTTTGATATTCATTAACACAATCACAAGTATACTTAAACTACGCCTAAACTAAGCAGATTTACCATGTACAGGTAGCATACTTGTATATCATGGCTGGGGTGGGGGGGGGGGGTTACTGAGAGCTGAAAACAAGTGGAAGTACAAATACCTCAATTAGTATTTGAGTTACGAAAAAATACATAGAACAACAATTGTAGAGCGTCAATAGTTTAAAATAGATTTTATAACATTTTATGATCTGACACATAATAATGAAGATATTTTGAATTTTTAAATCCCCGCTATTCCAGGTCCGATTTCAGCCACTAACAAATATGATTTTTAGTGTTGACAGAAAAGGTTAAATATGAATATGGTATAGATCAAATAAACATTTACGAGTTAGAACATAAAATCTTACATAATAATTGTTGATTCACATAACGAATTTGGATGTACCACGCATAATAAAGGCCCCTTGTAAACAATATTTGGTATACACACTTTGAATAAAGAGGTTCATGTTATAACAGCTTATTGTTGATATGACACAAGTAGGAGTGGGGGTTTACTTAAGGATGAAAACAAAAAATCCAAATATCTGGGCTAATATTCATATTAAGAGGAAATATGTATATTTCAAAACATTTATAGGTAATTTAATTTGCAATAAAATTGGTTATGAACAATTTCTCGATCCAACTAATAGTAACAGAAATATCTCAAATTTTTGAAACTACCCCCCCCCCACTGGCCCGATTTCAGCCATTAACGAACTTGATTTTTCTTTTGACATAAAATAATTAAATATTGAGTTTGGTAACAATCAAACAAAAATTGTGACCGTTAGAGCATCAACAGACAAATATATATATACTACACAGGAGATGACGAGAATAAGGTCCATCCAAAACTATATATATATAGTTTTGAACGGACCTCATTCTCGTCTTCTCCTGCGTATGATCTATGGACATTTGAGAACATTTTTAAAATACATATAGAAATTATTACACTCCAACTTAAAACCTTACTAAATTATAATAATTTTCTAGGGACCCCCCCCCCCCAATAGTCCTGTAGGAGTTACATAAACTAAACAGATTTTTCGTATGTCGAAATCACTCATAGGTGACTTTATTAGTAAGTCAAAATAACACAGATATCTGCACACTCTATACTCTAGTTAAGAACCCTAAGCAAGCATCAATTGAAATGTAAATTGGACACTTAATGTTTATTGGGCTTAAAGTGCAAAATAACAGGGGTAAGCTTGGTGAGGGACGTAGTACAGATGGAAAATGCCAAAAATACAACTACCTTTTTAATTATCAAATTATATAAAAATGTATAAAACAACAATTGAAAGAAATTACATTATCAACAAAACAACAATGGTTGTCTAATATTTTTAATTAGATGCATGACAAAGGAGAGATTTATGATTTTGCATGTTACCCTTTCTGAACACCCAATGGTGTTTTAACTATTAACAAACCTGATCTTGAAATAAAATTTTTCTATCCTGACACATGATAAGAGAGATTTTTGTCATTTTTTATTTTATCTCTTTCAACCCCCAACCTTATATCGAGTATTAACGAACTTGATTTTGATAAATCATTTTCCTTTTCTCATATGATAGTGGAGCTATTTACCTGTACTTTCAGCTATTAACAAACTTGTTTTTTACCTTGAAAAGTTTAATGATCATGATTTATTTTAAGTTTGGTAAAAATTGAATAGAAATAGATGCTACTAGAGAATACATACACACACACACACACACACACACACACACACATACAAACACATGATGTACCTATGTTCGAACGAACCTAATTTTTGTCATCTATTAGTTATTAGGAAATTTGATGACATCTTTCAAAAATCACATCAAAACAACACCAATTGACAGAAAATTGTTTTACAATGTAAGAGATCGTAACTCTCAGATCAACAACCGAATATCTATCATTTTTGATCTCAAAAAAATATTTGTTGTGTCCTATACTTGTACCTGCCGTAGGCCTTGATATATGGTCATATGTTTTTAGGATTTCCCCCATAAACAAAAGGCCTTGTTCCCAAACACTTGAATTACTATAGCACGCTTACAATAGTCCCATTTCAAACTTACCCAGCAACTGTGTATATGGTGCAAAACACCAGGCACTGATGCCTCTCCCGTCAGATTCACACCCAGACGATTCCCAAACTCTTGGTGTTGTTTAATCTTTAATTAGCCAGTTCTCAATCATGAAGCACCAAAACTCTTAGTGGTCTATTGCTGTTAAATAGATTACACCATTGAAAGTTAAAAAGGCTCCAATGGGCACAATCTATCAACAATGAATACAGGATGTGAGGAGATTTTTATGTACCCTTTGCAAAAACGAGGAATGAGCCACAAAAGTTTTATAAACATTTTAGAACATCCATTTAGATGGTAATATCAAGGTAAAATTATTAAAAGAGTACTATTTTGTAACTTTATGTAGGAGGCGAAAGTCAGAAAATCAACTAAACTGGGAAAGGGAAAAACCTCTACCATTAAAATGGAACGCAAGATAATGAAAAAGCATAAATAATTTCATTAATTAATTATCTTCATTATACATGTTTCATGTGCTATTTATATGTAGAAAAGTTTGGACTTTCCACTAAGACATTAAAGTTCCTAATTTGGATACATTGGATTTGTGACGTTAAATTTTGACATATGCAAACCTGCATACGTTCTTCAATCTCATAGCTCCAGACAGTTCAATAAGTACTTATAACGACAACCCGACTCCTAAGTATCATTTAAGGGGTTCAAGTATGAATGATTTCCTTATATTTGCATCAGCAACAGGGTAACGGCACTTTGTACATCCTCAGAAGTATGTATGAATGGACAGAAAGATAGACTACACAATATTCAGGTTGGCCATGAGTCCATTAAAATAATTAACTATGAAAATTCAATGATAAGAATTATTGTCACAGCTTCGTGAGGTATAAACATTTTTCATTAGGCGGAAGAATTCTCTACCCTCACAAAACAAAAATCGTAACAGAATTTTATTAAATGAATCCTTTTTGGAATCATTGTAATAGTGTGTTTCATAAAAAGAAATATAAGAACTTAACTACTATAAATATGAAACATTAATTTAATGCTAAATATAGATTATTTCCAAGGAATTTAAATTAAATATTGGGGCTCAGGTTAGCTATATGAGTTAAAGTGCTGCATGGTAAACCTAGAGTGGCGAATTCGTTTCCCGCCTGGGCAATAGAAATTTATTTAGGAAATAAATTCATTAAATAAAATCCTTAGTCTAACCCTGGCTACAAAAGGGTGGTAACCTATAGATAACCCATTCCAATTAGCTATAGTAGCAAAAAGTGGACATTAATAAATAATAGATTGAATATTTGCAATTCAAGTTACTTCTTAAACGAGGCAAGAGTACTAAATCCATTTTAGGCAAAGTTCAAGAACAAATCACAGAGTTTACAAAACAATAAGTACTATAAATGAAAAATAAATATCATGGCATCTATCATGTAAAGAAAGAATAAATAAAATAATAGCAATTTTTTTTTTCCGAAATAACAAAATTATTTTTTCACATAATCCTATACTTCATAATGAGTTCTATTTGCAAAGTGTTTTAGACAATTAAAAGTTTGCAATTACATGAAATGATATTAACAGTTATTTAACATAATGAAAAGACAGTAGGCAAAAATGTAAAAAGAGTAATTGGTAAAAAAAGTATAATTAATAGAGGTAAAAAAAATAGAAATTATTTAGTAACAGTAATTTACAAAATTCCTAAAACAAAGTCAAATAATATAGCTATCTATATAAATCCACACAAGAAATACAAGGTGTTTGATAGAAAATTGAAGTCAATTTAAAATTTTATATATATATATATATATATATATATATATATATATTTTCTGTAAGTTATTGTAACAGTTTTTCGTTACCAAATAATTCAGTAGTGGAGTTAAATGTTTTATCAAAGAAAATACAATATATATGGCTAAACACTGTGTTCGTCCTTTTATAAAGCTTCATTATTGTCTCAATCACATAAAGTAATATCCAAAAGGCTGAAGCGAGCTTGGAAGCTGTCGATTTTCACGATTATAATAGGATAAGTTCACCATAATATGAGCCATTCTTTTTATAAAACGCAAATCAAACAAAAAAGAAACAGCGAACACTTATTATGGTGTTATGGGTACAAAAAGATTATTTAATGTAATTACAATGGATAAAAGATAAACAAAAATGTACTGAGAGTTAATTGTAAAAATATAACATATAAATTCATTTTTAAAACATTAAGTAGATTCACTGAACCATTAAAACTTATTTCAACTTAATGGGAGTAAAAGAAGTGCTTTCTATGTGTGAATGCCTGACCTGCCAACTGTAAGAGGAATATAAGAGTAAAGGGGAAATACTTTCACTAATCATCTGATACACAGTACACACTAAACTTCACATTATGCTTCAAAATACTCCACTAAATTGACCCAAAATTTTCCTTGTAATGCCGAGTCAAATGGAGTTGGATAACGATTTGCAAAGTTAACTATATGAATGGAGAAAAAGCTTAAATAGAAGGTTGAGAACTACTAATGAGCAAGAGAAACATTCGGCGTTCAGTGAAAAGTTAACGAAGCCAATTTGCCAACTGTACAACATATCATTGAAAGAAATTACTCCATGATGGTAGGCAGGGGCATTATTTGCTTACTTAGGCAAGTTAGTATCTCCCCAAACAGTACCAACACTAATAAATCACCCAGTCAAAATCAATTTATACTAAAACTGAAAATAGTTGATTTCAATTAAGGGTTTAATTTTCATTGTGTAAAAAAGATCCCTGCAGTTTCTTCGTGTAAAAATGAAAAAAAAGATCCCTGCTCAGGCATTTTTATTTTAAAGCTTATTTTATGGACCATTTCATTCAGTTTAGGAAGTTTAGAATTACAGCATAGTAGGAGGAGTCATATCTTAATTATGTGAAAACAATTTTCACCCGAAAGGACAATGGAAAAGGCTCCGAGGAACATTACATTGCCTTTTTTGTTACATGAGACATAGGTAACAAGATTGGACTAACAAAGTACTTCTAACATATTTTAAATGACCATCAATAAGAATATTTTCACGCAAATGTCACTTCAAAAAAAAAAGTCCATCACACAGAGGTTGCATAAATTAAGCTGGGATATGACAAGCTAATGATCTCATCTCACCATCTATTCTCAACTTCTACCATAGTAAAAAGACTGTGTAGACAGGAATTAAAATGTATACAAGATGTCTAGTGACTTAAGAACTAAAAGTGAAAATCGGATGAGTACAAATGGGAGTTTACTAAGAGCCAAAACAAAAAAAAAATACATATACTTCAAATAATATTCGAGTTATAGTAAACATGAACTTATAAAAAAATTGAATTTTAGCAGGATTGGTCATCTAACATTTTTATATCTGTCATATAATAACAGAATCAATCAGTTTTATTATTAGCTGTTATTATAATTCAAAGTAGTAGGTGATAGTTGGGTTTCGGCTAATAAAGTTTTCAAAATTCTTCTTTTAGAGGATTTTTTATTTGCTGACAGTTTCGGGCAACCGTTGGTTCCCTTCTTCAGAGCTGAACAATGAAACGAAAAATATAAATATACAATAATGGAATAAACGTAGCATATTATTATCTTATAGGTGTGCAATGGCCATAAGTTTTAATTTATTTTTAATTAATTAAAGAGCAGAGAGCACGAACTGCAAACAGTGGAGACTACATTATGACTGAGGGAAAAAATGGAGGTATATGGGAAGGGGTTGGGGAAAAAAACCAAGGGAAGATCAATGAGCCTGAAGTATTTTGAAAATATGTGCATATGTAGGGGATATTTTTTGTTTGTCAGTTTTGTAGTTTATGCTGTTATGTACATATGCACATATTTTCAAAATACTTCAGGCTCATTGACCTTCCCTTGGTTTTTCCCCCAATCCCTTCCCATGTTCCTCCGTTTTTTCATTTTTTCCCTCAGTCATAATGTAGTCTCCACTGTTTGCAGTTCGCGCTCTCTGCTCTTCCCCCATATAAAAAAACTGGTATGTACATAATCATTTTTTTTAGATTTAGTACGCTTCATTTCATGTTATGGTGTTTACACCCACCCCCACCCTACTTTGCTTTATATTCATTATAAATTAAAACTTATGGCCATTGTACACCTATAGGATAATAATATGCTACGTTTATTCCATTATTGTATATTTATATTTTTCGTTTCATTGTTCAGCTCTGAAGAAGGGAACCAACGGTTGCCCGAAACTGTCAGCAAATAAAAAATCCTCTAAAAGAAGAATTTATAATAACAGAGTAATTTGGAATTTTCATTTTTTTCCCATCCTTTCCAGGTCAAGGCAGGCTTCAACTATTGCCTAATAATATCTATACTTTTGCAGGAAACAGTAAAATATCAAATGTGGTTCTTGCCAAACAAGAATCATATAGTTTAGATTGTACAGCCTTAAATAATGATGTCACACAGAACATATTTGCACATAACTAAACTAAGAAAAATTCAATGAAAAGAATATTTGATATTTAAGTTTGGAATAAAACATTTCATGATAAATCAACATATAGTAGAATATGAGTATAAGTGGGGTTTACTTATGGTTGAGTGCTAAAAAATAAAATAAAAATAAAAATGCAAATATCTTGGAAATATTCAAGATAAGAGAAAACCCGTTTAGTACAACATTTATAGAAAATGAAATTTGATCCCAGATTGGCTATATACAATGTTCCAATCTGACTCATAATAACAGAGATAATTCTTATTTCCAATGTCAAACAAATATTGCAGCCACAAATATAGTTTTGGACGCCCTGTGCAGAATTGATGGAGGTTTGAAGACATTTTTCAAAAAAGGAGTACAACCTTAATAGCTGCTCAAAATAGAATTTTAGAGTTTCTTAACTTGAATTTGTAATCTGTGTGTCAGCAAAGGACCACTAGGGAAAAACAATAGGACAATTGGAAAAGCCTAATGATGATCTTATGGTGTCTCCAGATCTTTTCCAGAAGTTTTCCACAGGAATAAAGATGAGATCTAAAAATCTAAGGCTCCATTTTTAAAAAACCCTTCGCCCATTAGCCCAAGAAGGGCCAAAAAGCCTGATGGAAGGTCAAGTAAGTCAGATTGGCATATTCCCTGTCGTATTGTGATGGCATTATAGACCAATGATAGTTTCTTCTTTATTCAAGCTGCTACTCAATTGCCTCAAGATTCTGAGAGGGAGCACTGGGGGTATGATAAAGAAGTAAAATCTGAAAATTTGGTGAATGCACAACTAAACAAAATTAGTGTCAGACCCTGGGATTCTAAGTTGGAACCTCAAGCATAGTAGCCAAGTGCCCACCACCCATATTTTTAATATAATTAGGAAAATTGTATTAGATAGATTTATTATGTACTAAACTAATACCGGTTCAGAGGAAAACTAGACATATTCGAAACATTATATACACACTATAAGTTAAGCACATTGACTATGACTGTCAATAAGAGGTGAATTTCTCTCTTGGTGAATACAGACTCTCTCTGAACCTGAAGAGGCTGTAAAAAACTAAGAATATTTGAAAGAAAGTGAAGTTCTATATGACACGTATGGCTTATCTTGTCACTCTTTTTATAAACATCAAGTTAATGATGTAGCCAAGATGTTAAACAAAGGATGCTTAAGTATATTCGTGGCTTATTATTTCAGTTAACATTTGAATCTGGCTTACGAAAGTCCTAACTCAAATATCTAATACACAAAGCCAACTTAACTTCCTCATTTACAAATATCAAGATTCTTGTTATTCATTAAAATTTGTTTTGACCACATTTTTATTTATGACTTTACTTTTCCGCTCAAAGATTATGTACAATCTTATCTACATCATCCTATTTCATATAGGTGAACAGAATGTACACTTTTGGTTTTTATAATTATATTTAGAATATGTGACGATTCCAAATAAAAATGTAAGCAACATAAATTCTGTTGCAAAGCCAGTACATGACGCAATTATATAAATATTAGCCTTATGATAAGGTTAAAAACGATTTCAACTTCTATACTGTTGTCTAAGCAAATCTCAATTCCAAGGGCTTTAAAAATTACTTCAAAATCGAAAACGAGTTGAGTATTGTGTCAAGAGTTATTACCTCTAGTTATAAAACCGAAGTTTAAAAATGTACGAACAGAAATCATCTTACAATAAATGTAATTTCTAAGGAAAATCTGGCCAAGGAAATGTAACCAGAATCATAAAATTTTATTAGATATAACAGGTGAACAGGAACTATATTTTACTTGGAATCTTAGTACCCTGGGTCGTATTCAACTTTGAAGCAGTTGACAGATGTAAAACTCAATTTATTTTAAACTAATAGCCACTGTCATATAAAATATATTATGCATTTAAAGAAAATTGTACTCTTGAATGCCATTTATTATTAATAATGGCGAATCTTCATTATGCACCAAATGTGGAATTTGGATTACAAGTGATTTTTTTTTTTTTTTGAGGGGGGACTTATATTATTCGTATGCCAAAACAAATTATTTAAAGTACTCTGATTAACATACATTTATTTTCCGCTTAGATATATTTCTAAGAATGGCTACCTTTAAACAACACAATGCCTGTACCATGGATTATTACTAGGAATGGAAGGACCAAATTTGGTGTCAGTCCAAAACCTGGGTAAAATTTCTCTCTCTTTCTAGTGTACACACACCGAAGTGAATATTGGAAAGTGGGGGGCATAATGCGAACCAAACTCACAAAAAAATGTAGACAACTCTGGAGCAATATACATGTGATGAGGAACATAGGTGGAGGGTGAGAGTCTTCAACTGGAGAATCCTAGCCCCATACCAATTTAAATGGTCAATGATGATGGCAGAAGTCCAGATACTTCAAGAATTGTAAGCGTCTAGAAGTCATGAAGTATAACTTTGCTGTGATGTAACCATTATTTTTTTTAAATAACTGTATGAGGAGTCCGTATAAAAAAAAAATGTACATATTTGGGAATTCACTGACTAAATTAAATTTCTTGACACAGGAATGAGTAGATAAACTGTCCCGATTAGCCTCAGTAGCAATAAGTAGATGTTGGCAAATAGCAACAATAGAATGTAAAATGATTATTTATTAAGTACCTTTTATATTCATTTTCATAATCATAATACCTTTTTAGTAGACAGATGTGGTGACAGTATTTTTACAACTTACCAGGGGATGACGAAAATGAGGTCCATTCAAAATTATTTACAAAATATATTTGCCTTTTAACGCTCTAGCGGTCGCAATTTTTGTTTGATCGTTGCCAAACTCGAAATTTAATCGTTTTATGTAAAAAGAAAGATCAAGTTCGTTAATGGCTAAAATCGGACTAGTGGGGGAAGGATTTTCGAAAATTCGAAATATCTCCGTTACTATACGTCGGATCGAAAAATTGTATAGAAGCAATCATATTGCAAATTAAATGTACTGCAAATATTCTTATATGCATTTATTCTATATCTTGAATATTAACCGAGATATTTGCATTTTTCAGTTCAAACCCCCACTTTTGTTCATATTATATAAACAATACACTGTTATATAATAAACTACTTAATATTCAAGTGGTGTTGTGGTGTTACCAGTATGTAGATTTATTTATTGTTAACATTCACGAGGGAAATCTGCTTAGTTTACGCAGCCCCTGCGTGACGGACGTTTTACTTCTTTGTAAGAAGTGAAGTATGCTTGAGAAATTCCTGTTATAAGATTTCCCTTACAGGAAACAGCTATTGAGGTTGCCTTAATGACACGATTTACGAAATATTTCCTCAAATGCCCATCGATCCTACCCAGTAGATAACGGAAATGAAGTTCAATCAAAATTATATATATATACTACACTGTTGCCGCTCTTGCGGTCGTAATTTTTGTTTGATCGTTACTAAACTCGATGTATAAGCTTTTCATGCAATACTAAAGATCAAGTTCATAAACGGCTGAAATCGAATCAGGGGGGTTTAGTGGAGAGAATTTTGAAAATTCGCAATATCTCCGTTATTATGCTTAGCTTACGCAGCTCGGGCGTGACGGACTGTTTAGAGCCGACTTATAATAACAGATATATTCCGAATTTTTGAAATTCTTCCCCTCTAAACCCTCCCACCCACTGGCCCAATTTCTACCATTGACGACCTGCCTACTTATTTTTGCATGAAACTCTTATATATTGAGTTTGACAACGATCAAACAAAAAGTCCGTTACGCAGGGGCTGCGTAAACTAAGCAGATTTCCCACGTGAAGTTTTACAATAGAGAAATCTGCCTAATAACAACTGTAGTAGTAAGAAACCTCTAAACCTAAAACATTTAGGGCGAAATAACCCAGTAGTTTCTAGCCCCAAAAAAACAGTTAACCTAACCTCTAAACCTATTCACGAGGGACGAATAGTTATGGAAACGGCCGCCAGAGCTCTCGGCGGAAAGTCCGAACATAGCCTATTGGCGACCACACGCAGAATACAAATGCAAATATCTCGGTTAATATTCAAGATACAGAATAAATGTATAGAACAATATTTATAGTAAATTTAATTTGCAATAAGATTTATTCTATACAATTTTTCGATCCGACGCATAATAACGGAGATATTTTGAATTTTCAAAAATCCCCCCTCTAAACCCCCCCCCCACTGGTCCGATTTCAGCCATTAACGAACTTGATCTTCCTTTTTACATAAAACGATTAAATTCCGAGTTTGGTAACGATCAAACAAAAATTGCGACCGCTAGAGCGTTAACAGACAAAGAGTATGTATATATATATATATATATATATATATATATATATATATATATATATATATAATTTTGAACGGACCTCATTTTCGTCATCTCCTGGGTAGGATCGATGGACATTTGAAGAAATTTTTCGAAACTCGCATCATGAGTACGCCTCAATAGCTGATTTCCCTTCAGGGAAATCTGCTAAAATTGCGACCGCTAGAGCGATAACAGAAAAATATATACATGGTGAGGAGAGATCAATAGTGTATCACACAAGCAAGTGGGAAATCTGCTTAGTGTATATAGTCCCTACGTGGCAGGCTTTTTTTTCTCACAAAGAAAGGACAAAATACGTTAAAATAATTCTCAGAGAATATGTTATTTACTCCGATGAAATGCAGAGAGTTTGTGTGATTCAAGAAAAACCGCTGATCTTACTTTCATGCGGATTTGCTTACGTTGGTGAATTATCTGATTAGTTTGTAGTCCATATTTCATTAAATTTACTTCATTATTTTTTAAAAGGATTTAAAAATAGCCCGTGAAACATCACATACTTATCGATATTATCTGGAATTTTCAGTTCACTTTTATTGAAAATAAAAATATAATACTTTTAAGAAAGTTTATTTGTCGATTTTAACCTTACTCTTATGTTGTGATTAGTTAAATCTAAAAATTGTTAGACCCAGGAGGACAAATTTATTTTAGAAACGCCCGTCATATAAGGGCTCCGTTAACTAAGCAGACTTCCCACGTGCGCCACTTATTTGCATTTATCTCAAAACTTAAAAGTTGAATGAGAACAATATTTGGTATTTAATCTTCAAATAAAGTACTTTTTAACATACTAGAATATTGTTAATATGAAATGAGTAGGAATGGGGCTTTACTGAAGACCCAAAACTAAAAAATGCAATTATCTCAGTTAATAATCAAGATAGTGAAAAAATGTACATAACAACAATTATAGAACATAACATTTGCAATACGATTCGTTCTATACAATTTTTTGATCCGACGCATAATAACGGAGATATTAAGAATTTTCTAAATTCTCCCCTTCTTGATCACTTGATCTTTTTGGAACACCAAATAAGTTTGTTCTTAAAGTCTAGAGACGTCAGATATTATAATTTTTTATTTTGCTGATTGGAGTCTCTGTAATAATTTTTAAAGGTCCTTGTTATGTGTGCGTGCGCTCTCACACACGCACGCACGCACGCACACACACACACACACACACGCGCGCGCGCACGCACACGCACGCACACGCGCGCACACACACACACACACACACACACACAAGACCCTTTAATACCCTTCCCCCATGACTGGAAGGAAAACAAAGTGAAAAATATGCCGGGGAATATATTTGATTTTGTTACATGAATTATTTTTATACGTGAGTATTCTGACTTATATTAAATTACCATCAGTTTTGACGCTAATTTGTTTTATTTTTTATCAGATGGGAAGGGGTATCGGCTGGTTAACATATCATCTTATTATCGAGTGGAAATATAACTTTAGTGGGTATCAGGTGGTCAGCCCATAGTTTTCCGCTTTATGGTGGCATTACAGACCAAATATAGGTACTTTTTTATTTCAATTACTACTTAAGTACCTCACGATGCTGAGTGGGCACGCGGGGGGCGGGGCGAGCGGATAGAAGCCCAACCTCGAAGCCCGTTAATAACATAAATAAAAAACTTTAGAGTATAATCTCTGTCCTCGAACCTGACACCTATTGTATGGTAATCGATTACGTAATTCACTCGACCACCATGGTGGTTTGAAGAATTAATCTGACAGAATGGAATATTGTAAAATAAAATTGTAACTTGCTTTTCCAAAGGGCAATGGCAACACCTGGTACTTCGGATATATTAGAATATACAAAAATTTGAAAGTGTTCATTGAACAATTTTTCTGTGATAAATTAATAAGAAAACAAGAGTTTTCATAAGTTTGCAAGAAACAGTTTCGTTAGAAGTTATTTTAATAAAGACAACATTGGAGTTGGGGGCAGCGGCTCATATAGGAGTAGTTGGTACGTATCACTTCCTTTTAATAAGAAAAAAAGTAATTAAAATACTTCAAGCTAACAAAAAGTTTCATATAGATCAAAATTTTCTTTAACCCATAATTTACAATAAGATTAACTTATAACTTAAAATATTCTGTCGAAGAATCCCGATAAAACTCTTCTGAAATTGCGACAAAACCGAAAAGGTTTCAACAGAGTTCTCCAAAACTTAAAAATAAAATGTTACTACGTGCATTTTATACTTCATTTATCATGAGATTTATAGAAAATTTGTTCATGTTCTAGAATGTTACCGGCATTCTAATTTTCCATCAGTTCTACAACAACGCCTCTGAAATATAACTGTCCTTTCGAAATCGGTATACAAGAACTGGTTTTTGTATGTTGGTATTAGGGATGAAATGGTAGAGAACATTGTTTAGGATTCTTGCTTAAACTAAGAATTCCGGTAAATACAAAATCGAACCCGACCGTATAGAGAAATCTTCTAAAAGTTACCTTTTTCATTTTTAGACTTCCTCTAAACTTCCACCAATTCCGGTATCATTTGAACAATTAACAAACTTGGCGTCTTGTTTTACATAGAATATTTAAATAACGAATTTAAAATGAAATAAAAATCGCTACCGCTATAGCACGCAATCAAATATATTTATATACACACAGGGGCCACATTTTCATCTACTAAGAAAGAGCCTTGGGCATTTGAAAAAACTTATGAAAAATTGCATCAAAACGACATAATTGCAACAGCCAAAAACACCGATTCGAAAATAAGCTTAGGTTGTATGGAGCTTATATATAGTACATTAAAGGAAGGTAAGTATAGAAAATAAATATTTTATGAAACTAGTTTGAATTTGAGGGGCACATTAACCTTACTGCAACACAAATATAAGAACTGAACACACACACACATATATATATAAGTGTGTGTGTGTGTGTGTGTGTGTGTATTAAATTTTATATACTATATATTATTTAATCACTTTATCCTACTCATTTCTAACCAGGACGAGCCTAGAATTTTAACTTTGTGCAAAACATTCCCTAGCACAAGCGGGAATCACACGCACAACCCCATGTTCTATAAATTATATTATAAACATTTGTTAAATGAATTGGTTAAACGTACCAAATCCCCCAAAAATTGGAAAAACTATTAATAAAATCTCACCGATGGCCGACATCTACATAAAAGTAATTTTTGGAATGGACATTACATTCATTTAATTTTAATGGCCTGAGGACGTAGGCTTTGGAAGAGCGAGGAGGAGTTCCACCTTGCCTTGTTGGCTGGCTAGGCTCGTCCCTAAACCCCTGGCTCGATATTTCCAGAACCCCACAATGGTCCACCCTTATTTACATGTCACTTCTCTACAGTGATAATTTAACAAATTGAAATGAATTTTAAAAATCCTGCAAAAATAATAGGAATAGAGTAAATATTTAAGTTTTATTTAGAAATTTTTAATGTAAATAAATTGCGTAATTTGGAGTTGGAAGACTGTCAATATTTTTCACATTCAAGACGTTCGGGTACTAACTACAGGTATGCAAAAATGTGCGATATTATTCACAACTGTGTGTAGTTAAATAAATATTAAAGAAAATTCTGAAATAGGTAAAACATTATTAGCATTTACATAAAGTAATTGACAAGGCAGACACATTTGATGCACAACCATATACTAGTGTCTGGAAGAATATGTTTGTCAAGGACAGGCCGTTTCTTTTTAATCCAGATTTGCTGAAGAGATGATGGTTTGTGCCGTATCAAAAATAGCTTGATCAAGAAGAGGGAAGGGGGTAAATATCTAATCACCACCAACATCACTTATGGATGAAAAATTTGTTAATTCACAATTGAAAACGCATAATTTCAAGGTAAAACGAAATGCCTAATGTATAAGGAACGAGAAAGTAGAAATCCTCTCTACAACTATTTAAATATAAAGACTCAAGTGTTAAAACGGAAACCGAATTTCTGAAGGGTAGATATAATATGTCGTCTGTGTGTGTTGGTTACAGTATGGAAAAATACCTTAAAAGAAACGAGAAGACAGCCCACGAGCGCGCAGCTAGGGGCCACGCGACAAATATTACATATAAACAATATATACATTATACTTGTAAATGAAAACTCTTTACCATAAATTACTCGATAGCGACTTGTTCATAAAACTTTTATTGGAATAACAAGCAACCACCGAAAGCAGGAAGTGAAAAGACCAATGATCTTAAGCCTTAAAGAAGCCGTGCCAGCCACTAATCCTCGGTACCTACCCGATGATATGGCCGTTAAATAGTTCCAGCTACAAACGGGTACATAATGGGTAGTTCCTTTATGTACATATTGTAATTAACCATCAAGATTGCTTTTAAAATGAAATATACATACAGACAAATTTTGGAATTCACGACCAATAACTGAAGAAAATAAATAAATACGATTTTTGGCACAATATTCTCATGTTGCTATATTAATTGTGATATTTTCAAAAACTTATATCCAATGGGAACGGAGATAGATAAGGGTTTAGGGCTAACTTTGGCTGCCGCGAAATGCTCCCCCCCCCCTCGGGCACTTGCTATAAACAGTACTCATGAATTTCCCCAATCTTTCTTGTCCTGCCCAGAGGTCCTGATGTACTTGGTCGTATTTGAATTTTCCTGGGCGAAATCCACCCTGGTGCTTTCCCATTATCGTCACAGTATCCGCTTAATTTTCAAGAAATGACTAATGACAGGATCTTATACACCGTGGGAAGAAGCGGCAGACCTCTATAACTGCTCCAATTAAATTTGTTTCCCTTTGTACGTATAGGAACAATATTCGCTTCCACCCAGTCTGTAGACATTTTTCTATCCATTCATATCACACAACATAACAATAAAACATCCACCCCAATAATGCTTTCGAATAGCGCGATTTCGATCGAGACTTTGTTATTTTTCAATAAAATTTCTTACCTACACATCTGAGCATTTTAATCGTTTAATATCAGTCTGGCTTTGCACTTTGGCCGTATGACTTTGACAGACAGGCATAGAAGTCTTCTCTTTAGTCTGATCCTGTGGATCTTGTAATTTTTATAATAGTATTCCAATAGCGCATTAAACATGCTTGGTATCGTTTTTTAAAAGTGTTCTTTGAGTACAGTTTTAAGAATACAAATAGAAAGTGGTTTAAGCTAATAGATATGTAAGAAATGTTGCAGTAACAGAAATATGTTCTTCTTCTTTGCTCGAAAACATAAAAATATGCAATTTTGAAATACTGCTATAGAACGTATGTCAATGAATGAAAACAAAATATGGCATGGACACTGAACATAAATTACAAAGCATTCCTTACAAGGAAGGAAGAAGAAAAAAAAGTTCTTTCTACTTAAGCCGTACAGTAGTACGAACTACAGTTGTACAGTAATAACTAACTAAAGTTTGTGGTTCTTTTCTTTTTTTTTGTTGTTTTTCTTTCAGAGCTCATTGCGTAGAGTAAATACATTTTCATCATTAACATTTTGAAATGACCCCTGATGTGACAATGGCTAAGACCTGTGTGAAAACATCTAAGGCTCATTAATGAGGTTTTAAGAGGAACATGTGTATTTATTTAACGTACCCTAGCCATACAATTCAGTGATATTTTATTATTATTTTTTCGATAAATAGTGAAGAAGTTATCAAACTTAAAATACTGATTTTATGTTACAGATGGCAAGAGGAGCTGTTATAAGGGATCGATTGCCCCTTGGGGGCGGTCTTCTTGTTTTCTCCCTAATATGAGCTTAATGGTACATTTAAACATGACCTGACGCTAGCTCATTTATCTATGACAGAGTTCGAACGCGTTGAACCGTGAAGAATGTTACTGTTTTATTAAGCAATAAATAAATAAATAAGGATACGAAAAATATTATGCATATTACATTTAAGGAGAATTAAATAAGGTATAAATCTGTGACGCATACCAGCAAAAATTAAGAATATTTCCCATGAGCTGACATGATAAGACTGATGAAGTCATCGGTCACATATGTCGTTATCTCCATATTCTTTTTTATGTTAGTCCGACAGCGGATATTCAGTATTAACATAGCTCAATGTAAAAACCACAAGAAGTAGGGGTTACTGAAGGCTACAGAAGAAAAACAAAATTACACATAAATTCCTTGTATTGCTACTATTAAATAAATAAAATGTTTTGATGTCCTTCATTTCACATAGTTTCATTTGAAAATAATAATATGGATTCCGGGAAGGTCAAAAAGTCGGTCACGCAGGGGCTGAGTTAACTAAGCAGAATTCCAACGTGCGTCACGTATTTGCATTTATCTCAAAACGCATAAGTTCAATGAGAACAATATTTGGTATTTAGGCTTAAAATAAAGTGATTTATAATATAACAGCTTATTGTTAATATGATATGAGTAGGAGTGAGGGTATACTGGAGGCCGAAAACTAAAAAATGAAAATATCTCGGTAACAATCACAACAGCGAAAAACATACATAACAACATTTATATAAAATTACATTTGCAATAAGATTGGTTCTATACAATGTTTCGATCCGATGCATAATAACGGAGATATTAAGAATTTTCGAAATCCCCCACGGGTCGATTTCAGCTACTAACGAACTTGATCTTTAGTTCAATATAAAACGTTTAAATATCGAGTTTGGTAACGATTATACAAAACTTGCGACCACTAGACCGTTAATAGACATACACACACACATGTGTGTGTGTGTGTGTGTGTGTGTGTGTATACAGTTGTGAACGGACCTCATTTTCGTCATTTCCTGGGTAGGATTGATGGACATTTGAGGAATTGCGTCATGAGTAGGACTTCAATGGCTGATTTTCCTTAAGGGAAATCTGCTAAAAGGATAATTCAGTTGATCTGAAACATTTTGCGATTACAATACTTCTTTAACACACTAAAAAGAAGTCAAAATACCTATAACTCTGTTAGCATACGAGCTACAACTAAATCTATAAAATAATAACTGCAGCAAATAATTTTACCACATCTAACAAAAAGTCCGTCACGCAGGGGCTGCGTAAACTAAGCAGATTTCCCACGTGAAGTTTTACAATAGAGAAATCTGCCCAATAACAAGTGTAGTAAGTAGTAAGGGATCACTAAACTTATACATGAGGGACGAATAGTTACGAAAACGGCCGCCAGGCTCTCTTCGGAAAGTACCAAACAGCTCACTCCTGCCGACCAATGCAGAATACAAATGCAAATATCTCTGTTAATATTCAAGATACAGAATAAATGTATAGAACAATATTTATAGTAAATTTAATTTGCAATAAGATTGATTCTATACAAATTTTCGATCCGACGCATAATAACGGAGATATATTGAATTTTCCGAAAATCCCCCCCTCCCACTGGTCCGATTTCAGCCATTAACGAACTTGATCTTTCTTTTTACATAAAACGATTAAATTCCGAGTTTGGTAACGATCAAACAAAAATTGCGACCGCTAGAGCGTTAACAGAAAAAAAAAATATATATATATATATAAAATTTTGAACGGACCTCATTTTCGTCATCTCCTGGGTAGGATCGATGGACATTTGAAGAAATTTTTCGAAACTCGCGTCATGAGTAAGACCCCAATAGCTGATTTCCCTTAAGGGAAATCTGCTAAAATTCGTCATAAAACATTTTTTATGCAACGCATAATAAATAACCACCCTTCCTGGTCCTATTCAGCAAGCCATGAAGTTGACGTTAAGAGTAAACCCCAACTTATACTCACGGGAATTGCATAATAAGACATACCGAATGAATAATAAGAGCTAAATGGTTTTTACCAAACAATATTCCGTATTAGAATTGTTTTGTATTAAAATCACATATACTGAACTAGGAGAAATAATATTCACTGCCTTCAGTATCTAACTTAAAAGTCTAGACACATCGTTCATAGTGATGCCATTTTGTTAAAAATGAATTATATCAATGTAGGTTGTGGTTCAATAAAAGCCATATCTAGTGCCTGTTCTATTAGGCATATTCACAGTGAGAACTAAAAAGACACACACACACGTGTGTGTGTGTGTGTGTGTGCGCGCGCGCGTGTATGTGAAGTATTTTACTATTGACGGGCCCATAAAAAACAAACAAATCGAAGAAGTTAAAATAATGGTACTTCATGCTTGTTTATCAAATATGCCTGAAAGGTTCTGGGTAGTATTCTTATCAATCTGAATCATATATGAACCTCTAATTACTCAGTACTAGTATCTTATCTTTCTTACTCTTACACATTCTACTATCTTATAACTGTAAAATACACATTTTATAAATCCTAAAGTAATACATTATTTGCAAAAATTTTGAGGTGAGAATCTTGAATCGCAGTTCTTTAATAGCTATTTGTTTACTCCAAACTAATAAAATGATAACAAATGAACGAGAAAGGACGTAAGTACAAAGCAGTACTAGTTAAATTAATGCTCACGAATAGTGCAGAAGGCTTTAGGAGATTAAGCTACAAAGAATTTAAATAAATGAAGTGAAAGCATCTTAGTAAATTATTCTAATTATCGTACATTACAAGTATAACGGGTATCCTCCGATCTCTCCCAGCACCTATTTATTTGGTAAAGTGAATTTAATACGACCATAATTTAACTGATAAGGAAGTATTAAATGAATTGGGAAGAAAACAAAAACTATACTAGGCACTTTATGTTTTGGAGAAAACAACCACTAAAGAACAGTTACCATTTTTTACAGATTTCCCCTGAGGGAAGTCAGATATTGAGGTAATATACACGACGCGATTTTGGAAAATGCCTTCAAATGTCCACCGATCCTACCTAGGAGATAACGAAAAAGTCCTCACTCAGGAGCTGCATAGACCAAGCAAATTTCCCCACTTGCGGGTATAACACACTATTGATCTCATATCACCAAATATTTATATATTACATATATAAGTAAAAATACCGAAGAGTAGAAGTGGGGGTTTACTGAAGGCTGACAACAAGAAAGTAAAAATAACTAGTTTAATATATGAGCTACCAAAAAATGTACAGGCCAACAATTCTAGAGCATGAATAGTTTAACAAGATTGGTTCTACATTTATCGATATGGCTTAAACCCCCTCCTCCTCGCCCCACGTGGTCCATGTTCAACCATTAACGACGATGAACTTTAGAGGCGAATGAAACGATTAATTACAAAGTATAGTATAAACAAGTTTGAAATAAACATTTTCGAGTTAAGAACGTAAAATCTTAAATGATGATGTCACCACAACAAATGTTCATGTATCTCCCACAGTAAAAGTTCAAGGAAACAATACTTTGTATTTAGGCTTCCATTAAAGTGGACGAAAATTTAACAGCTAATTGTTAATATAACGTGAGTAGCGTTGGGGGGGGGGCGGGGGGTCTGAAGGTCACAAACTAAAAAATCCCAATATTTTCGTCGTACATTAAATTTGTCATAAGATTGGTTCTATACAATTTTCGTCGATCCGACGCATAATAACAAATATACAATGATGTTTCAACTTTTCAAAATCCCCCCCCCTAACCACCCCATGGTCTGATTTCAGCCATTAACAAACTTGATCTTTATTTTTAAATGGAAATATGGAGTTTGGTAACGATCAATAAACAATTACGACCGCTAGAGCGTTAACATATATATATATATATATATATATATATATATATATATATATATACATTCTTTGAAGAAAATAGAGAATTGATTGCGAGATGAGATTGGCAATGTGTTATTGCAGCATGTAGATTGGGAAATTGCTTAGTTTACGCAGCCCCTTTGTGTGTGACAGACTATTTTATGAGTGATGAGGCTCATTTTTTTTTCTGAGCGCTATAGCGAACGTGAGAGGGCAGTGAGAATCGATGGCAATTGCACGAGCGGTGGTGGAGAGAGTGGAACTCAACTGGAGGGGTGCACCAGCCCAGGAAACAGCTGTCATCTGGCAGATATTCTATTTCAGCATTAATTTTACAAAATGGCAACACTATGAAATTCTTATACTGAAAATAAATTAGGAAGCTACTACTATAGGAAAACTACAAATACATTATGCATTCATTTAAAAAAAAAAAAAAAAAAATCTTTGAAAATGTCCGTTCTATCTGCCCTATCATTGTACAACTATTTACGATGTACGAGCTACTGTATATCTTGTGAAATTTCTAAACATTAAATTATCAATTTAAGATTAAATGGTCTAAATCTTTAAAATTTGAACTATACTAAATTTATTCCAAGACAGAAATATTTGGTCATATATAGATTCTTGATTGGCTGTTAAAATAAATTACCTGTACACAAAATTTATTTTTCAATCAAATGTAGTAATATATGGCAGATCATTTAATAGCATTACTGACTAAGAACATCAGATTCCTGCCTAGCTGCAGAGAGGCAGAGCGATTTGTTCAAGCGATTTAAGATCAAGTCAAGGAGTATCCAAAATACCAGATAGACTGTCAACTATAGGTGATTTTAATGAAAATGTTCAATACCTAGTAGTTAGATATTAAAATAAGGGACAATCTCAATTTATTTTTAATATTTCACTAATAAATCTCCAGTCGACAATGGTAGTAGAAGAGACTTCTGACCGAAATATATTGACACGAGGTCATGACTAACTAAATTGTTGCCTTTTTGTTTAAAATGGATACGAATTTCGTAATAAAGTACAACTGCTCGACGCACGTTGGGAAATCTAAAGAAAATACTTTGACCGACCATACACTATCATTATTTTTCCAAAACAATCACTTGACTCAAAAAGAGATTCATCTGAATCTAAACAGTCATAAAGTACCATGTGTCGAATTCCGATTTTTATTCGCAAACTATACGTAAAAAATTAATGAATCTATATGTAAGCCATAAACGTTGTGGATTTTAAGAACATAATAATGTTTTAATTTTTACGTCCACCTTATGCTACTTTGGCAAATTGGGAAGGGTTATCTATAGGTTACCACCCTTTTCTAGCCAGGGTGGGACTAAGGAATTTATTTAATGAGTCCGTCACCAAATAAATATCTACTGCCCAGGGAATCGAATCCGCCACTCTAGGATTACCATATGAGATCAAGACCAACGCCCTAACCCACACGGCCAACCTGAGCAATATTCCTTTATTTTTATTGTAAAATGAATTAAATGACAGCAAACATTAGTATGCGTTAAAAATAGTTCTTTAAAACAGAAGCTTTTTGATTCATATGAAAAGGATAGAAATTTACGTGTATGCACGTACAACTCACTGACAAAATAAGTCAATAGAAAAATGGAAACAGTGAATAAAATACTTAGTGTGAAATGAAACAAAACTTTGCCGAAAAAAAAATTGTAAATTAACAAAAACAATTCTGAAATTAAATAAAACTGCTCCTGAAAACAAGAGTTATTTTCTCTTTTAAACATTCAAGAGAAGAAAACAGTTTTGTCGCAGTACTAACAAAAAATGACAAAACCTACTTAAAATAAAAATAGTCTCATTAAAATAAATTTTCAAAACGACCTCCTCTTTAGACACGACACGCCCTTGCCTCTTTAAATCAGTGTCAGTCTCTGCTTTAGCCTCCTGCTCATTCTCTCACATTTCCTTGCAACTTGGAAGGTGAACTCTCCACAACCTGTGTCGACGGGCATGGAATAAACTAGAGATTTTAGCTTTCCCCAGACGAGTCAGGTCTGCACTCCTGGCCTGCCACTTGACTGTGTTAGAGCAAGGCATGATGGGACTAGTCAAGTAGGAATGAGGTGATGTACACAAATGATGCATGTCATCAAGTGAAAGCCTAAATACCATAGTGGTCAACCTAACGTCCGCCCTATATAGGAATAGCACATGCCACAATTGAATATGATTTTTTAAAAAGTTCTATCAATGGAATAAATAAAAAAAAAATTATTTCGAAAGAAGTATTTAGATCCGTAAATGATTTACTAAAACACTGATTTTTTAAAACATTTATTTTAAATTTTTGTTACCCTGTGAAATTAAATAGAAAAATTGATGTAACACCAAAAAACAAAAAAAACAAAAAAAAACACCTAATGTTTCAAAACACACATTTTAGTAAATCAGGAGCCACGAATCTAAAGATTGTAGACCAATCTCAAAAGAAACCATAACTTCCTATAAGCCAAATTAAAGTAATAAAAGTAAGGGTATTCCTAGAAGTGATGTGCCTGTAGCTTAACCATCAGGTTGTGAAAAGCATACAGGAGTTAAGAGGGATTTATAAAGCGAAAATACAACTTATCGCTATTGCCCCCCTTGATGAAGTTTCATACCATTAAATTTAGATAAGCCAAATTATGTTTTGTAATGGACATTGTTTGTTTTGCGATGATACAATTGAAAGTAAATAACCTTAAATAATTTGTTTAGTGATCCATTCCTATTCAAGAAGAAAACGTAGATTACTTAAAAAACTTAAAATTGCTTGCTTTTCTGTATGGAACCGGACTAAGTTCTAAATAAACTTTTCTGTTGATCTTGAGGTCTAGTATTATCTCTAAATATTTCCGGTCATTTACGGGACGCCATGCATATTATTAATACTGTGGAACAACGGGCCATGAAGGTCTAGGATGGCTACATACTTTTATTACTTTATACTCCCGTATCTGTGAATTCAAAATAGCTCCTTTTTGGCTCACTAGCTGAATGCCACTTCCGAGATTCGAATGTATTCGTTCAGTTTGAATGTGGTAGTCGTGTAAAAGAAATATTTGGGAAATTTATTTAAGATCTATGCTATTCTGTTAAACATCACACTTAAAAAAAATAATAAAAACCAATAAGATGCAGGATTACTATTTATAAATTATAATTTAAGGGCTATTGATTTTAAGCCCCGACTATTATTCTAGTCCCCGTCTCTTATTTATTGTTGTTGAATCTACAACTTAAGGTGAATCCCCCCTCCCCACCCAAGTTACATAAGAAGTCCTGATTTCGCTCTTAAGGTACCTTTTAGAATGTACGATGAAACCTCCATTTTGAGTACACGCGCATTCAATACTGGCCCCAATTTTCGCCACTGACGTTGCTGCTATTCTAACATTTATGACAAGGAACGTTTATTTATAAAGTTGGTAACTTATAAAAAATGTATAAGCTCTAATGATTACCTCCTACTCGAGCTAGAACCAACATATTGGGTAACGCTCCCTTGAACATCAACTAAAACATTGAAAATAATCACTTATTTCGTAAGTAGAATAGAGTTAGGATAGGGGTTAGAGTCTGAAAGGGAACTGATGGCTGAGAGTATACCTCCCTAGAATAGTATACCAGCTGAATGTATGAAGACTAATTCTCAGCATAACAATGCCTTTTCACAATTGAGAGGCATGTTGTTGGGTTTTAGCTGCTAATCGACCCAGAACACCTTCCTTATTCACAAACTCTAGCCATGTGTGACTTCTGACTCTTTTGTCGAGTCATATATTAGCATCTCCCACAATGCAGGTATATTCCATCATAGCTTTTTAATAATATTATTATTCTGACGAGGTTTATATGTGGTTCAATAGGTTTATTTTTTATTTATATATTGGGAGTTTAAGTCCTAAATTACGGTAATATAAAGAGATTTACAACAATAATAACATAAAGGTAATGCCATAAATGTCAAGGTCCAGCGAATTATACTTAAGTGTTATCCAATATTATAATAAAATCAATGAATAGGGGAAAGCAAACTATTAACATTGACATATAGGGCTAAAATGTTTTGTTACATTAGTGATAAAATCAAAGGGATTACCTATAATTACCTAAATCGATTTTGAATGACGAATGCGTCCCTTGTGTTGGTTTTAGTCTTAGCTCGTTAGTAGTTAAAGGTTAATTCGATGATGCATCTATTTGATGACCAGACTGAAACCTAATCTGACTCAATATGAATGAAAAGCATTTGAGCACAACGAGTTAAAACTTCGTTAGCGCTTAAATAATGTTTATTATAATTGGGCTCTTTTATCATACAAAACATACATTAACCATTATATTTTGTATGACAAAAGAGACAAAGACCTTCTACACATTCAATGCCTGGGAGTTAAAGGTCAAACAGTTAAACAAATTTTCCATGTTACCTTAATTTCGCTCAGTCAAAAAAAAAATATCATTTTATTAAGTGAGTGAATTTTCTGCCTAACAAAAACCTCAAAATGGCTATGTTCTTTCCAGTTCATTTAAATTGACGTTAAGGAAAGGAGTGCTAGGAAAGGGATGAATAACAGAAAAGCGAACGTCAAAAATTAAACCTTCACGCACAGGTTTATAGAAAAATAAATACTTAATAGCATTCATGACTTGTTTTTACCTTGTTACCTTCAAAAAGCTGAATAACAATGGTAACATGCAAGAAAGTTTAGATTTAGAAATTAAAATCTACAATTCATTAATTCAGAACTTCAAATTGATTTGAGCAGTTTTCGAGTTGTGCCTTGTCTGATGAACAAACAAATGCAATCGATAAGCTAAATTCATTTCCATTTTTAACAGTGAAGTTATGAAAAAAGACTAAATTTGATATCAAATGACGAAGTCTGCGAACTAATTAATTATAATTATAAATGAATGCTATGTACAACAAAAACATGAGCTACCTAATTCTACTTTCAGTTTCGTCTTAATGAGTATTGAGGTCATACTCATGACGCGATTTTGATGATGAACTTTTTCTTCAAATGTGCATCGATCCTACCCAGATGACGAAAATGAAGTCCGTTCAAAACTATATATATATATTTGTCTGTTACCGCTCTAGCGGTCGCAATTATTGTTTAATCGTTACGAAACTCGATATTTAGTCGTTTCATGTAAAAAGAAAGATCAACTTCGTTAACGGCTAAAACGGGCCAGGGGGAGGGGGGGAGGTTTAGAGAGGAGATTTTCGAAAATTCGAAATATCTCCGTTACCATAGGTCGGATCGAACAATTGTACAGAACCAATCTTATTGCAAATTAAATGTTCTATAAATATTGGTATATACATTTATTCACTATCTTGAATATTAACCGAGATATTTGAATTTTTTCAGTTTTCAGCCATCAGCAAACCACTACTTCTACTCATGTTACATAAACAATACTCTGTTATATAATAAATCACATTATTCGAAGTTTAAATGCCAAAAATTGTATTCAAGAGTCCTTTATTATACGAGATACATGCAAATATGTCCTGGTAACCCCCCCCCCCATCGGGGTTTTGGACTACTAAAATTTTATTGATTCAGATAACAATTAATCTGACTCATTATTAATTACAGTACTAGATATAGTAAATAGTTCTCAATAAAATTAATATGTTATATTCTGATATATTTCAGTAATTGTTTTACTTTCCGGTGTGAGGCGGGCAGACACGTTTGTTTACATTTCTAATATAACGCTTCCTGTCGGCTGGTTATTGAAATTGGATGAAACATTTCTTATTTCCGTTTGTATTTATTCACGGTGGTGTTGTGTTACCAGTATGTAGATTTATCTATTACTAAACTCCACGAAGGAAATCTGCTTAGTTTACGCAGCTCCTGCGTGACGGACATTTATATCCTATCCCGAATCTGGATCCCTTCATGGTTCAAATGAGGATCATTAATGAACTTGTTCCTTTCATGGAACTACTAAATGTCGAGCTTGGTACAAATCAATAAAAAATAAAGGCCACCAAAGCGTTAGCAAACAAATATAAAAATATATGTAGTTTGTGTATGGGGGGGGGGCACACGCAAGTACGTACAAATATGAAAGGACCTCATCTGCTAATAGACTCCATAAACATTTAAAGAAAATTATAACTCACAATATCATTACTATCTCAGTTGCCGATTTCCTTAAGTAAAATCTGTTAAAAATAAATAAAGTATATCAATAAAAGAAATATTAATTGTAGTAAGAGAATAGTTCTGAGTCGAACATAGACTTTACACGTCTAGAAAATTGCGAACGTCGTGAAGCATCAAGGGAATGTGACTCTATTGATCGATTAGCCTGAACTGATGGCGGGGTGGGTCAGGCCCTGATTCTCTATTTCCGAAATCATGCAAGTATTTCAAGCGGATTGATTCCCTCCGAGCATTTCAACATCATTCATCAATGAGAAAAGTAGCATTTTATAATAAGCTTGGGGGGGAAAAAAATTATAAAATAATTCATTCTAAAACACAAAAAAAGAAATATAAATATTTGTTTATGTATGACTATAGAAAATAAAATAAAATTAGCTCGAAACCGAAAACACTTTTAAGGCTTTGTCCGAATCTATTAAAACATATTCGTTTGTTTAAAAATAAATTAAAGAACTTCAAGTCTAAAGGACGTTTGAGACGAATACTATTAAAAATGTTCAATTATTAAATAAAACTACAAAATATTTGCAATAAAAGTTGGTCAAAAAATAATTTACGATCAGGCAATTGTTTCTTTAGGGTGGAAACAAGTTTCTTATAATGCATAAAGCATGTCGTCCTTTAATCAATTTAAGCCTAATAACGAAGCATGACAATAAATGTATGTTATATATTTAGAGTGAGATTAAGATTGTTAACGAAATTAATTTATTACATATAATTATTAAATTAATAGATTTTATAACGAATGTATATACAAGCATAAAAGCTATTTAATAATATGCAAACAAACTAATTGACAGAATATTAATTTTTTTAAAGAAAACAAAAATATTTGACGATATATGTATCCTAATATATTATGTTAACATTTACATGGAAATAAATACATTTAATTTTTCAAGGGTGTCCTGCCCACTTACAAAAAAAAAAAAATCGATCACTCAGTAGCTGCGTCAACAAAGCAGATTTCCCAAACGTACAAACGAATGATACACAGATGAAGTCATTATTCTTATAAACTATTTCGGAAAAATGTATTTAATATTGTAATGTGATAAATAATCTGCAAAAATATAGAACGTATAATCTTGTTTATTACCTAAAAAGTCCTGTTATTATATAATTGAAAATAAACTGTACAGGTAATAAATAAACTGTATCTAATAAATATAATGATAAAAGTTATATTATTTTTTAAAAGAGTCCCCACCGCGAACTTTCCACCCGTATGCTACAGTAAGTATGCCAGTGAATTGAAATATTTCAATATTTTAAGAACTATAGAAGAGGAATAAACATATTATAACACAAAGCCGAAAGGGAAGTGAGTAATTAGGGTCATTGTTCATACAACATTCATTAAAAAGTAGTACAAGAGCCAGACAAAGGGACTAGGAAATAACTACAAAGTAAGTTGTAATTTATTGAACGTGGTAGACAAGAACACGCGGGCTGCTTTTGGTCCACTCCTGCCATTTGGGATTTAAGCCTTTTGGCAAGAGTCGATAGCTGCTTTTCTTTGAAGTGCTTGCTTAAGTTGGGTATGCCCTTGAGAAAACTGGCAGGGAAAGTGAATAGGTGCTTGGGCCCAGGGGAAGGCAGGAGGATGCTTTACCCCTCGACTACTGTGATATTCTGACCACGATCAATGAGCCTCTTACCTAGCCTCATTCAGTTTGGGATGTCTCATTCTCCACCTGGCAGCTCTTGCATACAGCTCGCTTTCAGGACATTTATTGGAATACAGATTACTGCCTAGTTTTACCTAATAACTTCGACGACTAAACGAATATCAGAACAGAAGAAAATTGAAGAGGGAATGCTAAAAACTATGTGAACATTAAATGCCACCGTCAGCAGGGGCTGCGTAAACTGAGCAGATTTCACACACACTAGATGACACGCCGGTGATCTCATCTCACCAGTATTGCTAAATAAAAATCCGATGAGAAGAAGTGGGGTTAATGAAGGCTGGAAACAAAAAAGTACAGATAACTCGCTCAACATTTGAGTCACGAAAAATAGTATTTAACAATTCTAGAGCATCAATAGTTCAAGAAGATCGGTACTATACCATTTTTCGGTAACGGGACACTTGGTATTTAAGTTTTAAATAATACGTTTCATGATATTTTGGTTTATTGATAACGTGCAATGGCTAAAAGGGGGTAAGGTTTAGCGAAAGGTGAAAATTGATAAAGTCTGTCACGCAGAGGCTGAGTAAACTAAGCAGATTTCCCACGTGTTGGTATAACACACTTGCGATCCCATCTCACAACATATTATCTAATTCTATATAAAAAAAACAACCAATGAGTAAAAGGGGAAGGGGGGGGGGGAGAGTTACTGAAGGCTGAAAACAAGAAAGTACGAATAACTCGCTTAATACTTGAACTACGAAGGAATATATACAACAACAATTGTACAGCGTCTATAGTTTAATAAGATTGGTTCTATAACATTTTTCGATTCAACCAATTATAACGGAGATATTTTGAATTGTCAACCCCCCCCCCTCCCTCCCTATAAACTACCACAATCTCAAGTCCGATTTCAACCTATAGCAAGTATGATCTTTAGTGTTGACTGAAGCGATTAAATATTGTGAATGGTATAGATCAAATAAACACTTCCGAGTTACAAGGTAAAACCTTAAATGACGAAGTCGTCGCACAACGTATTTCCATGTATCTCACACAGTATAATAAGTTCAATGAAAACAATATTTATTATTTACACTTAGAATAATTTGGTTAACGATATAACTGTTTTTTGTTGATATGGCAAAAGTAGGAGTGCGGGTTTACTGTAGACTGAAAACTAAAAAATGTAAATATCTCGGTTAATGCTCATGATAAAGAAAATATGCATATAACAAGATTTATAGACAATTAGATTTGCACCCAATTTCAGCCGTTAACGAATGTGCCCTTTAGTTTTACATAGATCGCTGATATATCGAGTACGATTAAACAAAAATTGCGACCGTTAGAACGGTAACAGACAAATACAAATATATGTATGTATGTATATATATATATATATATATATATATATATATATATATATATATATATATATATATATATATGGTGTTGTTATTGTTTCTTGGAGTTTTTGTCAATGTTGGTGGAAAAAACGTTTAGTTATGCCAATATTTGGAGAATATTTATTTTATTTTCTTCAGGGCTGTAAAAATACAGGTACTACTACTTAATACCACACCAACATAGACCGAAATTCCAAGAAACAATAACAACACCATATATAAATATAACCTGGTCGAAAACATCCACACAATTATATATATATATATAATTTTGAACGGACTTCATTTTCATGGGTATTTGAGGAAATCTTTCCAAAATCGCGTCGGGAGTACAACCTCAATCCTTAACAGCTGATTTTCTCTTAAGGGATATTTGTTCCATTTTACTTGGTGTGGTTGAGTATTAACCTACTTAATTAACAAAGGAAATAAATAGAAAAAATGTATACATTTTAAGAAATATTCAACAGAGGTTTGTACTGTTCACATCGCGGTATTATCATTTTCATAAGAGTGTTATGGGCGGTATTAGAAAGAGAGAAGCTAGAGATGGGATATGAAGGAGACTGATGTCACCTAACAGGGGTCGCAACATAAACAACCTTGAGAATTCAAAAATTAACTAAAAATACATCCACGGTCTAGAGTTATTCACAATGCTCATTTACACCATTAACACCCATTTACTACACTAAGCAGAATTACAGGGAACATTTTTTAAAAGAGACGGGATTTGGACTAAATTCGAAGTGGTGTAAGTCGTGGTGTATAAGTTTTGAAAAGGCTAAACAAAAAATAAACGAATTAAATACTGATTTTCATGTCTGGGACTTAACATGTCATGACGTTTTCTGGTTGCTGATGGATTTGCACCATTTATAGCGAGGCATCTTCTTTATTAAAGTTATTCGGGTGTTCCTCAAGTTCAAAGGCCTCTCTGATAATCCTTTCTTGATTAATAAAAAAGATGGCTTAAATTCAGTAAATTGTGGACACCTGTTATCCATAAAAAAATAATAATTAATCCTGGTGAAGCAGAAAGTTCACTAAAGATTTTTTTTTTTGTAATAGCTTAAGTCCAATGTTTATTTTAATAATTTTTGACATTAATAGTCGTAGTATATTTAACAGCGTTGTTTTTAATATTTATTTAAATAGTTCGTCTGTTTACTTTATTGAATTTTAATTGTTGTATAGTATACCTGTGATACCGGTACGTAGCTTTCAAGGCACACGGCCAAGAACCCCCCTTGCAGAAAAAGAAAAAAAAAAAAAAGAAAAAAAGGGTTACAGAAAAAGAAATGAAAATAATGAAGAAGGAATATTGAAAAAAGTGAATGTTAAAATTAAAAAAATATATAAAAAAATAAAATATATACAATAAAAAAAAATAATAATAAAAACGGCGTAGTGTGCATGTGTCTCCAATTTCTCATGGTTGGGGAACTCAAATACGGTTCTGCGAATGTTGGGCATTGATGACCTTGATGTTTTATGCCCAAAACGCAACAAACAAACATTCACTAAGGAATACAGATACAAATAGCGGATCCGGAAAAGACAAGTAAATATACTATGGATATGGATAGGATAGCTGACCCTTATTCTGTACCTATAAGCGTAAGCAAGAAAAGCGAAACAGAGATGATACCATGACACTGTGAACGCCCGAAGACCTCGCTAATCAAGACATGGGCCGTGTACACCTAAAAGAACATTTGAATTCAAAATTTACGAAATGTTCCTTAGAAGTTACATTAGACGAGAAGTTTTATAAAATTATCACTACTTAAGAAGGCGGATATCAAGAGCACTTAAGGAGGCGTTACGAACGATGTATTGAAATACAGAGGACATCCACAAGCGGATTCTAACACTGAAGACCACCCTTTCCCAAACCACAATTGATAATGATATGTGCATTCACATAAGGTATAACTGCGTGCTGAAGTGTAACTTCAACTAACTGCTCCAGGAATGTCTACTTCTTTTGTGACTTTCATAATAATGAGCCTCACAAAAAAGAAAAGAAAAAAAAAAGAGGGCACTGAATTAAAAATAGCCTGAAAAAGTAAAAACAAAATATGGTAAATAAATATGTTTATGAATAGTAATTAGTTTTCCAGAAATGACTGGGATTTTCAAAATTAAATCCCACTGTAATATATAATAATGAAATGTCACTGTTTTTCAATAAATGCCATCAATATAATAATAATTTTGATTTAGAGCAAGGAAATGGTTCACTCAGGGTATTCAATATCCACATCAGTAACGGAAATATTCTTTCATGACAACATCGAAAGGTAGATTTCGGATACATAGATCATGCTTAAACCCTAATTCTCAACTGTTATTAGATATAAAAAGAAAATACTGTATTTAAAAGACTTGTATATTTTCGTATACCTAAAACTGTGCTAAGTTTCATCAGAATCGGGCCCTTAAATATAAATTGTTTTTTCTTCTATATCTTATTACAACCCCCCCTCCCCTCATTTAGGGAAAAGATATATCTATTCTTTTTAGCAGATTTCCCTTAAGGGAAATATATATATATATATATATATATATATATATATATATATATATATATTTGTCTGTTAACACTCTAGCGGTCGCAATTTTTATTTAATCGACACCAAACTCGGTATTTAATCGTTTTAGGTAAAAAGGAAGATCAAGTTCGTTAACGGCTGAAATCGGACCAGTGGGAGGGGGGGGGGGTTAGAGGGGGGGATTTTCGAAAATTAGAAATATCTCCGTTACTATACGTCGGATCGAAAAATTGTATAGAGTCAATCTTATTGCAAATTACATTTACTATAAATATTCTTATATACATTTATTCTCTATCTTAAATATTAACCGAGATATTGGCATTTTTCAGTTTTCAGCCATCAGCAAACCGCCACTTCTACTCATGTTACATAAACAATACTCAGCTACATAATAAATCACATTATTCGGAGTTTAAATACCATAAATTGTATAAAATATTTATAAAATGTAGTATAAATGCTTCGGCAATACACATTCTATAAGCTAGAGGTAAAATAATAAAAATGTTAAAAATATTTATTTGATTTCTAGATTTAGTAGATTTCTCTAATGGGAAATAGATTATTGAGGGTATACTCATAACGTGATTATCGGAAAATTTGTTCAGATGACCAACGCTAGGAGATGAAAGTGAAGTCAAAACCCAATAGCAAGCTTTTCATATTTAATCAACAATCAGAAATCATACCACGGTAAAAGTGTTAGCTGTAATTTTAATAGCGCTTCTTTTTATTCCTTTATTATTTAAGATAAAAACGTAAAACACAGTGTCTTATTCTCAGCCACCAAGAAGTAACAAGTCGTTTCAAGCATGTCTACAAACAACGCTGTTGTCAGATCAGAACCACGACCCCTAAAAACAGACTCACGCATATAAACTGTAGGGCTTCCTAATTTTCGTTAATCATACCCTGAAAACAATATAGCAAGAAATGAACAGTAGCCGCTGCAATAGACCAGGAGAGAATGCAATCCAGCCAAAATGATGCTCCTGAGTGCTTTTGTGACGGTTCGCCCCAACAGTAATTTACCTCCAATTACTGCATCCTGGCCTGCATGCCCCTTTCCTAAATGATTAGAACCCAATAATACAAACGCCTAGTCCTCCCTAGCAATTCTCCTCACAAAGTGGAACTCGTGTTTACGCAACCGCACACAATGAAATGTAATACCCTGTGATTGACCTAATTAAAAAAGTTACGAATATTATCTTACACAAATCATCTGTCACCATAAATCGGAAAGTATTAGAGTCAATATTTAAAATATGGTAGATTAACTAAAATAAGCTTGAAAAATATATAGTAGTAAATTCTTGCTCCTGGGGGAATAAGAATTATTCTACTGGAAATATGGACGATTCCTGGAATGGCCTGGTTTTAGATTAGACTGGCTGTATACATCCAAAAAACCTATACTTAAAATATCACTTCTCTCTTGTTTTTTAAGGTAAATCAGCTATAGAAGTTGTACTCCCGACGAGATTTTCGAAATATTCAAAGTCCATCGATACTACCTAGAAGATGACAAAAAGTCCGTCACGCAGAGGCTGCGGAAACTAAGTAGATTTCCCACGTAAAGTTATACAATAGTGAAATCTCCATACGAGTGCCGAACAGTTACGGAAATGGCCGAACTAGCTTTTGTCGGGAAACTCACTCTCGCCCGTTACCCGCCCACATATAATAAAAATGCATATATCTCGGTTAATATTCAAGATAGCGAATAAATGTATATAACAATATTTATAGTAAATTTAATTTGCAATAAGATTGATTCTATATAATTTTTCGATCCGAGGTACAGTAACGGAGATCTTTCGAATTTTCGAAAATCCCCCTACAAACACCCCCCCCCCCAATCCCCACCCACTGGTCCGATGTCAGCCATTAACGAACTTGATCTGTCTTTTTACAGACAACGTTGAAATATCGAGTTTCGTTACAATCAAACAAAAATTGCGACCACTAGAGCGTTAACAGACAAATATATATATATATATATATATATATATATATATATATATATATATTTTGAACGGACCTCATTTTCGTCATCTCCAAGGTAGGATCGATGCACATTTGAAGAAATTTTTCGAAAATCGAGCAATGAGTACAACCTCAATAGCTTATTTCCCTCAAGGGAAATCTGCTAAAATGCAGTTCGTTTGAATCTCTCTCTCTCTCTCTCTCTATATATATATATATATATATATATATATATATATATATATGTGTGTGTGTGTGTGTGTTTGTTTGTGTGTCTGTCTCAACAACAAAATGACGTAAACTTCATATCTAATAATCAACTAGGAGCTAAGTATTAGTAGCAGTAGTAAGTGAAATCTGCTAAAAGACTAGCTTATTATATACCATTTTTTTCATCCAACGCATAATCCAACCATGAAAAAGTGTTGTTGTTTTTTTTTTCAATTATAATTAAGATCTTTCAGTATTGGAAGTTTAAATTCAAATTGAATTAACAATAATAGAAAATATGATGAAATGATTAAAGGAATTTTTTCTCCCATATAAGAATACAGTTACATAATTGTTAAGGCATGCGTCATGCAACCAATTAAATATAAATTCCAGAGATATTTAAATTGCATAAGCGCACATTAAATCCCAAGGAGGTGTTTTGTCTTCCACTACAATAGGGAATGCTAGCGCTAAAGTAAACTATTTAAAAAAATAATAAAGTGTTTAATCATAATAATGATAAAGAACTTTTGGAAACTCTTAAAAAGTAAATCGATACAACGTTAAATTATGACAATATTCCAGGAAAGTTCTATAAACCATGTCATAACTGACGGGAGATTTTATTAATCTATAAACATACTGTTGAAACAGTAAGAAGTTTTAAATACGAAGCCATATAAATAAGTTGATCATTTTTTATCATGTGTATAACTTCTTAAAAATAAAACTATGTTCTTACTAGTTAGGAAACGTGTCAATATAAATGAAAATTAAAAAGTCCGTCACGCAGGGGCTGCGTAAACTAAGCAGATTTCCCACGTGAAGTTTTACTCTCATCCGTTATCTGCCCCGATTTCATAAAAATGCAAATATCTCGGTTAATATCCAAGATAGAGAATAAATGTATATAACAATATTTATAGTAAATTTAATTTGCAATAAGATTGATTCTATACAATTTTTCGATCCGAGATTTAGTAACGGAAATATTTCGAATTTTAGAAAATCCTCCCCTCTAAACTCCCCCTCCCACTGGTCCGATTTCAGCCATTAACGAACTTGATCTTTCTTTTTACATAAAACGACTAAATATCGAGTTTGGTAACGATCAAACAAAAATTGCGACCGCTAGAGAAGTAACAGACAAATATATATATATATATATATATATATATATATATATATATATATATATATATATATATATATATATATCCTCATTTTCGTCATCTACTAGGTAGGATCGATGGACATTTGAAGAAAAATTTCGAAAATTCCGTCATGAGTACAACCTCAATAGCCCTTAAGGGAAATCTGCTAATAAGACTAATATGAAGGATGTCACAGTAAGAATTATAATAAATAAATGGATAACCCAATACCTTAGAACACTATAATAAGTTTATGGGGTTAAAACGTTTAATATGCTTAGATAAATAACAAAATTGATATTGACATTTCAATATTATATTTATATATGAAATATCAGTTCCAAGTGTGTGAGGCAATCGAAAGAAAAACAAATTTAGTGATATTATTTTCAGTTTAAATAACATTCTTCAGCTCAGTTAATTTGGAAATGTAAAGTATAGGTCTAGAGGTTTCATGTGAACCTTTCTATAGTTCCCCGCATGAGAACGAAAATGTATTTGGTAAAAAAATATGAAATAAATTGAATACTTAATGATTTTTGCCTAATACCTCTTATATAAATACAAATTTATTTATAATAATCATTTCAATTCATACGCAATGAAAGGGTAGTCCCTACCTAATAAGCGTTAAATACTTTAAAATACTGATAATTAATTAGGGAAAATATTTCATTAACCGTGATTAACAAAAATATTTGAGAGTTCAAAATTAGAAATTAAGTTGGGTCCAATCTTCTGATCGTCTGTCATTTTATTTGAGCTGTACTCGTATATGATGAGGTATGAACTATTTATTGCTCACTATATAAGCATGCTACAGCTTACTTAGTCGTTTACAAAATTTTGATGTCTCTAACCTTTTACCAGATTTCCCTTAAGGGAAATCAGCTATTGAGGTTGTACTCATGACGGAATTTTCGAAACTTTTCTTCAAATGTCCATCGCTCCTACCGAGTAGATGACGAAAATTAAGTCCGTTCAAAACTGTATATATATATATATATATATATATATATATATATATATATATATATATATATATATATATTTGTCTGTTACCGCTCTAGCGGTCGCAATTTTTGTTTGATCGGTACCAAACTCGATATTTAGTCGTTTTATGTAAAAAGAAAGATCAAGTTCGTTAACGGCTGAATCGGACCAGTGGGAGGGGGGGTTTAGAGGGGAGGATTTTCGAAAATTCGAAATATATCCGTTACTATACGTCGGATTGAAAAATTGTACAGAATCAGTCTTATTGAAAATTAAATTTACTATAAATATTGTTATATACATTTATTCTCTATCTTGACTATTAACCGAGATATTTGCATTTTTATGAAGTCTGTGGTCGGGTATAGTTCGGATTAGGTCGGTCATTTCCGCCAGTACTCGGCTCAGGTGGAAGCTTCTTCTAACCTTACCTGTCGTTTCTAACCTTCCCTTACCTTCATTACTTTGTGAGATTTATGCAAATACGTTCTGTTCATCCGCCCCCCCCCCCCTTCATTAGTTCTTGGACTGCTAAAATTTGAGTTATTAAAATATAAATTATTCTTTCAATTCAGAAGCCGTTTCAGTTGGGAATTTATTTTAATTAGCTGACAGATTTCTCATTACCGTTTGTATTTAATTACGGTGGTATTGTGTTACCAGTATGGAGATTTCTCTATTGTAAAACTTCACATGGGAAATCTGCTTAGTTTACGCAGCCCCTGCGTGACGGACTTTTTTTAGGAGTTATTTCTGGCCTGCTTATTTCGGGCACTCAGTTATATTATAATACATTGGAAGCTCCAAATATTTCCTCACTACGTGTAAGTGGGTTAAAGGTTTTTAATTCATGGCATAAACCAGCTCGAGATATTCAGCGAAGTAAGCTCCCGAAAGTTGGCTCATTGGAATTTCTTATCTCTTACCCCGTTTATTCAGGACAGTTCGGAAAACTGTCATCCAACCACCCACCACTGCTTATTATTTATCATACTCTACTGATCCCTCAGATAAGGCATTCGCGTTGATCTAAAGCATATTGAAGAATCTATATATTCAAAGCTAAAACCTCTTGTGAGATTCCAACTCGAAACCATAAACATGCCTATAGGAAACGGGGTTATAGTTACTGTCGTATCAAATTAACAGTAATCATACTTAAAATCCCACCAAGAAATTCTCTCTATGGAAGTACTTGACGACTCACTGAGCACAAGAGACATATTATGCTTATATATGTCTGTTGTGCTCCGTGATCATGTGGGTCGCCAAGCATTTGCATAATATGTTGTTTATACGGGTATTATATATAAATAACATATTATGCCTAGTACATATGCCTAATACCAATAAGTTCTCCTGAAACATAAATTGCCAAAAATGTGACTTTTTGTTATATATTTTCGCCATTAAAAATTAATTTCTTATAATATTTCGATATAGACAAATATTTGAACTAAAAAAACATGACTTGTGCCAGAGGCAAATAATACCATTAATTTCAGGAAATAATAATGTAATGATTTTTTACATTGTCTTGAAAACTGAATTTTTTCTATGGACTGACCCATGCTATTTCAGGAGATATCTATTTATTTTCCCATTCCTTTTTCTCGAGACTTAGAATCCCTATAGTAAATATTGGTGTGGTTTCTTTATCGTGAACCTAGTGCCTTTCTCATTACGTTCATACCCATTGTTCATTAAATGAAGAACACATTCTATTTATCTTTTCCATTAACATGATTATTAAGCATTTTTATTGTTTCCAAGACTGATTAGATACCAGGTTCTTTTAAGAAATATGAATGCATAAGTAATAACAGGAATATGAATAAACGAAGCCTATAATCAGGCCAAAATTATTTTTATTAAGAAAATTACATTAATTTTTTTGTAAAATGAAGAAGAAAAAAGGTGAATCCTTTGTTCAGAAAATTACTTCTGTTTGACTGCCACGTGTAAGTTATTTTTCCCCTCCATTGGAGTAAAGGTAAAGACCTAACAAAGTTTAATGCTGGTGAATCTTTCTCTACTCGCTCTCTGCCCGACACTACACACCTTGAAGACAGCAAGCCACCAGAGAGGAGGCATCTGCACAGACCCACAAAAAAATTAGACTCTTAGAGAGGAACTCGTGTAGGAATTCGAATAGTTATATAAATTCTACTGGTTTAAAAAATACTGTTTCTCCGGATGAATGTTCATTGTCGCGTATGGAATTGTAGAAATAGAATATTTGTAAAATCATGGGAAAGGTGGGAGCCAACCCGCCTTTTAGCAGATTTCCCTGAAGGGAAATCAGCTATTGAGGTCGTACTCATGACGCGATTTTCGTAAAATTTCTTCAAATGTCCATCGATCCTACCCAGGAGATAAAGAAAATGAAGTCCATTCAAAACTTTATATATATATATATATATATATATATATATATATATATAAAACGCTCTAGCGGTCGTAATGTTTGTTTGATAGTTACGAAACTGGATATATTACGTGTTTTATGTAAAAATAAGGCTCATGTTCGTGAACGACTGAAATCGGGCGGGGGGTTTAGAGGGAGTAAATTTCGAAAATTCGAAATATCTCCGCTATTACACGTCGGATTGAAAAGGTTTATAGAACAAATCCTACTGTAACTTAAATGTTTAATGTTGTTTTATGCGCTCAAGGGAAATCAGCTATTGAGGTCGTATTTGACTGGATTTTCCAGAAATTCTCTCGAGAGAAAACAAATATTAGAAATATGTCCATCGATCCAACCTAGTAGAAGACGAAATGAGGTCCATTCAAAATTATATTTATATTTACATATATTTATTTATTCAAATATATGACCGAATACGACTGTGCAACGATTCAAATGAACTTCTGCTGACGTAAGTCCTGAGTTAAAGGGAAGATCTAGAGAAATCTTAATTTCTCATCAAGATGTACTTCTCTGTTTTAAGGACCTTTTATATTTTGAACACTGTTCGTAATATCTTAGTAAGTCGCAAACAAAAAAAAAAAAAAAAAAAAAAAAAAGAATACACGCACAATTCCAGAGGTATATCCAGAAATCGGTTTACATTTTTTTCTTACCCCTCGCTAAATCCCCTCCTTCTTAACCGACGTCGCCTAGTAGCGAATATGGCCTTTAGTTTTCAAATGAATTTAAACGTCGAATACGGTATTAATCAAATAGTGTTAACTGATGGCTTCACATCAAACATATTTTTAGATGTATTTCAGATAATAAAGATCCAATAAAAAAACAATATACACGTTGAATGGTATAATGGTTTATTGTTAATTTCAGATTAATAGAAGGGGGTACTTAAAAAAGACAATGGGCTAATAATAAAATCAAATAATACCTTTAATATTGGAGGTGCGAAAAAATAGGTTTATAACGTTTTTTTATTTGATTTACCATAACGAAAATATTTCAACATTTTTATACCTCCCCTCCTGGTCCACTTCTAGCAACTCACGAACTTGATCTTTAGATATACATAAAATCTTTAAAAATAGCTCGGGATTTGGGCTGGCTGGTGGAGGTTTTTAAAATTAGCGTTAGATAACAGTGAAAAAAAAAGTCCGTCACGCAGGGGCTGCGTAAACTAAGCAGATTTCCCACGTGAAGTTATACAATAGAGAAATTTCACGAGAGCCGAGCAGTCAAGGAAACGGCCGAACTAGCTTTTGGCGAGAAAGTAACTCTCGTCCGTTAGCCGCCGAGATTTAATAAAAATGCAAATATCTCGGTTAATATTCAAGATAGAGAAAACATTTATTTAACAATATTTATAGTAAATTTAATTTGCAATAAGATTGATTCTGTAAAATGTGTCGATCCGACGCATAGTAACGGAGATATTTCGAATTTTCGAAAGTCCTTCCCCTCTAAACCCCCCTCCCACTGGTCCGATTTCAGCCGTTAACGAACTTGATCTTTCCTCTTACATGAAACGACTTAATATCGAGTTTGGTAACGATTAAACAAAAATTGCCACCGCTAGAGCGGTAACAGAAAAATATATATATATATATATATATATATATATATATATATAGTTTTGAACGGACCTCATTAGATGACGAATCATCTACTAGGTAGGATCGATGGACATTTGAAGAAAAATTTCGAAAATTCCGTCATAAGTACAACCTCAATAGCTGATTTCCCTTAAGGGAAATCTGCTAATTACAACAGACAATATATATATATATATATATATATATATATATATATATATATATACGCGCGTGCACACACACACACACACACACACACACACACACACGCATGAACCTCTTAAGTAGGATCAATGGACAATTGAAGACATTTTTTGAATATGGCGTCATGAGTACTTCAATAGCCCAATATACTTCAAAGGAAAAGGCTGTGAAGCAAATTAATATAAGTCAATTTCTAGGATAATGCTTTTCTCAAGCGTAAAAAGAGACATTCTGTAGCATTATTGATCAAAACTTTTTCTTTGTCGAATAAGAACTTTTAAATTCAATTTAATTTCTAACTTGGTTGCTATTATTCTCAAGAGCAGAGGCCAAGGTTGTACACCCACTACCGACCTACTTGCTAACTCCTTCAGACCTTTTAATTGATTTAATTTTAACTTAATAACCAGCTCCTCTGAAGCGCCAAGCAGATGCTCCAAGTAAAATATTTCTTTTATTTTAACTACTTAAGAGGGGTCTTTTCTACTTTATTCCATCCGGTGATTATTTCGATCAACTGTTATTTAAATATAGTCAGAAATATCACGAAGTGAAATCATATGATAATTTCAATAAAGAGAGTTTTACTTGAATGTATCTATGAGAATGGTTAAAAAAAAGTCCGTCACGCAGGGGCAGCGTAAACTAAGCAGATTTCCCACGTGAAGTTTTACAATAGAGAAATTTTACGAGAGCCGAGCCAGTCAAGGAAACGGCCGAACTAGCTTTCGGCGGGAAAGTAACTCTCGTCCGCGAGACGCCCAGATTTAATAAAAATGCAAATATCTCGGTTAATATTAAAGACAGAGAAAAAATGTATATAACAATATTTATAGTAAATTCAATTTGTAATAAGATTGATTCTGTACAATTGTTCGATACGACGTATAGCAACGGAGATATTTCGAATTTTCGAAAATCCTCCCCTCTAAACCCCCCCCCCTCCCACTGGTCCGATTTCAGCCGTTAACGAACTTGCTCTTTCTTTTTACATAAAACGACTAAATATCGAGTTTGGTAACGATTAAACAAAAATTGCGACAGCTAGAGCGGTAACAGACAAATATATATATATATATATATATATATATATATACAGTTTTGAACGGACCTCATTTTCGTCATCTACTAGGTAGGATCGATGGACATTTGAAGAAAAATTTCGAAAATTCCGTCATGAGTACAACCTCAATAGGTGATTTCTCTTAAGGGAAATCTGCTAAAATGCATGATGGGGAAGATTTATCAGATAAAATGTTGACAATGATTCAAGAATTCTTGACTCCTTAATTATTATAGGAATTTTTAGGTTAAATTGTTAAATACTTTTTCCTTAATAAAAACATGTATAATAAAATGTGTTTTATTAATAAATCAGTTATTTTAAAATGACGGTTAATACCACGAATTAATACTTGAATTACGAAAAAAATGCATAAATTAGCAATTGTAGACCACCAATAGCGTAGCAAGATTGGCTCTATAACATTTTAAGATCCGAGTCATTATAACGGAGATATTTTGAATTTTCCAATTCCGCCCCCTCTAAACTACCACTCTTCCACATCCTATTTCAGCCAAAAACAAACATGATCATTAGTATTGACGGAAACGGTTACAGATCAAATAAATATTTTCAGAACGTAAAATATAAAATGATGACCACGCACTACGTATTTACATGTACTTCACAGAGTAAAAGTTCAATGAGAACAATATTTGGTATTTAAACTTCTAATAAAGTAGTTCATGATATTACAGCTTATTGTTAATATGATCAGTATGAGTGGGGGTTTACTGAAGGCTGAACAAACACTAAATAAGTCCGTCACGCAGGGGCTGCGTAAACTAAACAGATTTCCCACGTGAAGTTAGGCAATAGAGAAATCTGCCTAATAACAACTATAGTAGTAGGAAACCTCGAAACCTATTCACGAGGGTCGAATAGTTACGGAAACGGCCGCCAGAATTCTCGGCGGAAAGTCCGAACATAGCCGACCACACGCAGAATACAAATGCAAATATCTCAGTTAATATCCAAGATACAGAATAAATGTATAGAACAATATTTATAGTAAATTTAATTTGCAATAAGATTCATTCTATACACTTTTTCGATCCGACGCATAATAACGGAGTTATTTTGAATTTTCAAAAGTCCCCCCTCCCACTGGTCCGATTTAGCCATTAACGAACTTGATCTTCCTTTTTACATAAAACGATTAAATTCCGAGTTTGGTAACGATCAAACTAATATTGCGACCGCTAGAGCGTTAACATAGAAAATATATATATATATATATATATATATATATATATATATATATATATATATATATATATATATATAATTTTGAACGGACCTCATTTTCGTCATCTCCTGGGTAGAATCGATGGACATTTGAAGAAATTTTTCGAAACTCACATCATGAATACGACCTCAATAGCTGAAGGGAAATCTGCTAAAAGTGCTAATATCTCGGTTAATATTCATGAAAGAGAAAATACGTATATAGCAATATTTATAGGGTGTTAAATTTGCGATATAATAGTTCTATACAGTTTTTCGATCCGGCCTTCTACAGATTTCAGGTGTTAACGGGCTTGATCTTTAGTATTACATAAAACGCTTATATCGAGTTTGGTAATGATAAGACAAAATTTGCGACCGCTAGAGCAGTAAGATATATATAAAATTTTGAATTGACCACATTCTCTTCATCTCCGAGGTAGTATCGATGGGCATTTGAGGATTTTTTTTCGATAATTGGATCATGAGGTCAACCTCATTAGTTGATTTCCCTGGAAATCTGGTAAAACGGCTACCCTTAAAAAATAGAAATGTTTAATATTTAGGGTTATTATGAGGTCTAGTAGTATACATACATCCCCTTTTGACTGAAATCGACTGAGAGGGGGGAATTTAAGGAGGGAAAACCATTAGGCTTAGAAATGTATGGGTTTTGTCATTGAAAAGAACAACATATTTTGATTTAGAAACGATTCCATGCGTTGTTGCCTTAATTAGGAAAAAGTACTCGCTCAGATTGATTTTTTTTTGCTTTTATGTACGTTTGTATTACTGAAAATGAAGTTTAAAAAAAAATGAGCATTCAGTTTAGATAAAACTTTTCCAAACAAAGGGGGCTTCAACCTTTTTATCTTCTTCATTTCTTGAGTAGAAATCACTTGACCCAAAAAAAATGTGATAACGTTTCATGTTTCTCTGCAAAAAAAAAAGCCATGTAAACGGAGCCTGAAATTTACGCAGGAAATGATTTGTAGTGGTTCAGGCGCTCGAAGAAGAAATCCAATTATTAGGAGTAGGGGTTTACACAAAACTAAAAACTATTGCAAGTAAACATCTGGGGTTAATATTCAAGTAAGAGAACAAATGTAAAACATTAGATTTTAGCAGATTTCCCTCAAGGGAAATCAGCTATTGAGGTTGTACTCATGACGGAATTTTCGAAATTTTTCTTCAAATGTCCATCGATCCTACCTAGTAGATGACGAAAATGAGGTCCGTTCAAAACTGTATGTGTATATATGTATATATATATATATATATATATATATATATATATATATATATATATAGTCGTTTTATGTAAAAAGAAAGATCAAGTTCGTTAACGGCTGAAATCGGACCAGTGGGAGGGGGGGTTTAGAGGGGAGGATTTTCGAAAATTCGAAATATCTCCGTTACTATACGTCGAATCGAAAAATTGTACAGAATCAATGTTATTGCAAATTAAATTTACTATAAATATTGTTATATACATTTATTCTCTATCTTGAAATCAACCGAGATATTTGCATGTTTATTAAATCTGGGCGGCTAACGGACGGGTGACTTTCTCGCCAAAAGCTAGTTCCACTTCTCCTGCACTGATGAAAACATTATGTCGTTAGGTTTCAAATACGATCCTTCTTAATTGGCTTTTCACTAATGTAAAACGCGTACGAGTAGGGAATTTACTCAGGGTTGAAAAAAAAAATTCAAATATCTTGGTTAATATTAGAGTTAGTGAAAAGTGTACACATCGACAATTGTAGGACATTAAATTTACTAATAAGATTGGTTATATAAGAAATTTCGATCCTGAGATATTTTGCAATCATTCTCTCCCCGACTCTTCCTAGTCCGATTTCAGCCGTTACCGAACTTGATCTTTCTTTTTGCATAAAACGATTAAATATGGAGTTTTGTGGCAATAGAACAAAAATAACGATGGCTAGAGCGGCAACTATATAACTATGAGAAAATGGCATAAAAAATTGAAAATCTTTTCAGTCTGTCCGCACGTTAATTCCCTGACTTAAAAACGGTTCAAAGGATTTGAACGGACTTTTAGCAGATTTCCCTTGAGGGAAATCAGCTACTGAGGTCGTACTCATGGCGCGGTTTTCGAAAATTTTCTTCAAATGTCCATCGATCCTACCCAGTAGATGGCGAAAATGATAATATATATATATATATATATATATATATATATATATATATATTATTTGTCTGTTAACGCTTAAGGGGGAATTTCGAAAATCTCCGAAAATATCTCCGTTACTATACGTTGGATCGAAAATTTGTATAGAACCAATCATATTGCAAATTAAAAGATCTATAAATGTTGTTATGTACATGTTTTCATTATCTTTAATATTAACCGGGATATTTGCCTTTTTTAGTTTTCGGTCTTCAATAAACCCCCACTCCTACTCATGTCATACTGTTATATTATGAAGCACTTTATTTGAAGCCTAAATAACAAATATTGTTCTCATAGAACTTTTACGCCATGAAATAAATGCAAATATGCAAGTGGGAAATCTTCTTAGTTAACGCAGCCCCTGAGTGACAGACTTTTATATTTATGAGTCAACTGTAGCAAGGTTCAAAATAGGCTAAGTGAGAATTCGAGTCAATTTCATCATTACTATTGTTTTTATTGAGAAAATGTAATTTCACATTTTGTTTAGAATAACGATTACGGTCCTAAAATGTTATTTACATTTACGAATTTCCAAATTTTGAAATTTGATGTATATTAATCTCCTTAACTTTATATGCTTAAGAGCTCATTTTTGGAAACATTAGTTATTATGTTCCAACAATTTACTGTAGTTATGGAAGTATCTTGTGGAATTCTGATAAATGATAAAGGAAATGTTGTTCGAGCTTCATAACACTTTAGTATTGATAAATAAGAATGCAATGATTTTTTTTTTAATTTAATCAACACATTATTTTGTAATTACTGATTTGTATTATTATATTCACAAAATAGGAAATGATAATTAGAAAAAGCTCTCCATCAATAACAAAATTGCTTTTATTTTTGGTGTGGTAGACAGAAATTGATCTATTTTGTCTATCTCCTTTTCCATGGAACGGCATAATATTTTTCTGGGTTTTACAAGTAATTTCGATAGAAAAAATTAAAGAATTTCTAATAAGAGCAATGGGGTTGGCCATTAAGGTTGGAAACCCCACGATTTGGAAAAGTTTTCTGAAATTTGAATAATACAAATTTTGCATGTTTTTAAAGCCAAATATGTACTTTTTTTTTAAACTACAGTAAAGTACAGAATCATTTCTGAATAAGAATTTACTGTTCCCTTCAATAGAACAACTCATAAATTTAGCTGTATTATAATAGCCTTTGAGTTATAGTTTAATTTATAATCAAAATATGTTTAAAACAAATTTAAAAATGAAATATCTCTAAATTCGTTCTGAATCGAACTATAATTTATAATATGAAATGACATTTGATCTCGAGGAACAATGAAAGTCAAGATGAGGGCTAACATCAAGCATATCGAGATATTTTTTTTTATTGTCAAAAAGATTTATGGAGATGAGTACATAAGCGTTCAAGCATCAGAATAGAAATGCCCACACAAAGAAAAAAGAAAATTTGCAATTTTAAAGAGGTCTTTTCATGAGGCAATTCATCCTTTACAGGCAATACAACAAATAAATAAATGATAATAGTCTTTCAATTTCCTTTAAATCTTTTGGTCGAGAAAATTCTTGTTCGCTACTCTTTGCTATGTGGCACTTGGTTTTGGAATCAAACTGAAAACTTTGTTCCACTACCAGCAATAAAATTAGTGGGCCCTACGAAGATCAATGCATAACATTTATTATATTGCCATTTTTTACAATTCAAAGAGTCGTTTACAATATTTTTATCACAACCATCTTTTTCATGATAGTATATCAACAAAATTTAATGAAGAATAAAAACATACAAATTTAACTCACTAATCATTAGGGTAAAAATAAATCAACATTCTGACTTAATGAGAGCCATCATGCCTGCACATGTTTAGCAGTTTTTAATGTTGAAGAACTCTCTGATTAATCTTACTGCATCTACTAACCCCCCCCCCTCCAAAAAATATTATATCACACTGAAAAAATGTGTAATGATGATCACAAAGGAAAAACATTCATAGTAATTAACAGTAAGCTAATACTTTTCTGAAATGAAAATTGAATCGTAAGTTTTAAAAAACATTTTAGATCATGGCTTAAATTATAAAAGTTCCTCCACAAAAAAGTAGTTAACTGATAATCCTATTTAAAGATTTATCAATATCATTTGCACTTTCTTTTCTCTCCTCCTCCCTGTCATTGCCATCATCGTCATCATCATTGCCAACATTTTCCTTCTCCCTATCATTATCAAAATATTAATCATCATCTCTCTTTTCTCCCAAAATCATCATGTTTACTCTTATCAATTGTATTACCCTGCCTATCATCATCATATCCACTATCACCATCTCTTAGAGACTCATCAAATACAATAACAAGAAAACCTAAAATTTAAATATTCTTTTGCATAAATTGACGTACTTGTCCTGCCATACAAGTGGACATAGGAATAAAAATAATATTGATGTATTAGAAAATATTTTAATCCTTAAACTAAATAGAGATTGAAATAATTACTAAATAACTTGAAGTTTATCTGAAAATTGCTCATCATTAATGAAATTAATTGTAACATTCTTTTCTTTTAAATATGGTGACCTGACAGCAGCCAGGATGTTGACATGAATTTGCCCCGAGAGGTGATATTATCCCATGAAGCACACGAGGCTAAAATAAATTAAGGAAATGAGGAAGTTGTTCTATTACCTATTATACGACCAAAAATATATAGTATTGGAGCACTTTGAAAATAAAAATGATAATATTGATTTTCAACATTAGGAGTAGGCAAATTGTTCATATAAAAACAAAGAATTAAAAGATGTAAAGTTTTTGGGATGTTAAAAAAGGTCTTTGGCCACTAAACTCTTTTGAATAAGATTTAGATTAATCTTTTAAAACTAAACACTCTTCGCATGAAAGTTTCAAAAACGTCTTCTCATTCTAAAAGTCTGTTTCCATGAAAACATCTATTAAAGTTAAAAAAAAAGAAGAAAAGTTCAACGCTAACTATTGAAAAATAAAAGGTAACATATGTTTTTAACCGAATAATTATATTTACCACAGATTTAAATAAAATGAGTGTAGAAAAATAAAGTTAAATTCATGAAATAAATTATTCCTCAGTAAAGGTACTTACTTAATTCATACTCTCATTTGCAAATATATAACAAGAATTGCTGATATCATTTAAGTACTAACTTTTAAATCAGTATCTTTGCCAAAAAGCTTAAAGTAATTATTCTCATTTTATTAGGGATCAGCTTAGTAAATGGTAAGAATACTTCAAAAAACTATCAAACAAATACTTTTTAGAGACAATTCTATTATAAAATAAATAAACTAATGGAATAACTGTATAAGTTCTAATATTTAAGTTCTTGAATAACTGTTTAAGAAAAAGTAAAAGTTGGAACAAGAATTCTTCAAAAATTACATACATATAATATTCACGAATTAATTTATTTATTAATATACTTTACATAAAAAAGACTGCTCCAATAAATAATGTAATGAATTATAAAAAAAGTAGTTGATCTTTAATATGAATTAGCTTCATGTTCTGAAAATAATTTTTGTTCTTGAATGAATTTGTATTCTTATTTTTTTAAAGGCATTCATGGTAAATTTTATTTTCATATTACTTTGTTTAGTAATCTCTTACTACCACTCAAGTAAGGATCAAAATGTCCATAACATCAATAATTGACAATTATTGGAGACATAATTACAATCCAAAACTGTAATAAAAAAGTTAGGATACGGAGTGAGATAATTTCTTAACAGAAATCAGCTATTTTTTCTTTTACATGGTGCTATACAGGTGGAAAAATGTATTCGCTTTACATATAATTACTACGTAATTAATTTTAAATAAATTAATTCTAAGAACGTTTTTTGTTATGTTGATGTTTTTTGAAGTAAAAATTTTTTTTGGGATTCATTCAAGAATACTTGTGCGTTATTTCATTTAAATACTTTTTTTTTTAATTCCAGACTCCATCCTCCTTGTTGCAGCACACAACAACAACTGAATTATCTTCGAAACAAATCTATGGGAAATGAATGGATTCTAAAATAAAAAAAATTATTTAAAAAGAAAAAACGCAAAAATATTCTTGAATGAATCCAAAAAAACATCAACATAACAAAAAACGTTCTTAGGATTGATTTATTTTTAACTAATTGTGTAGTAATTATTTATAAAAGGAATACCTTTTTTCCATCTGGTTAGATCCAAATAAAAAAAAAAAAAAAAACTTTGTGCGGTATCTTATAAGGAAGAATTACAAGAATAATTTTTCGTGGTTTAATTTTTTTTTCCTTTCGTTTTTTTTTTTTTATTTCAGAATTCATTCCTCTTCCTATAGACTTGTTTCAAAGATAATTTTCTTGGCTACAACTTTTATGTCTCAGAATTTTTTAATAAAACATGCCGTTTCTGAAATAAATATTTCTGTATTTTATGGCTCAAGGATGCCCCAAATCGAAAAATTCACCGATATAAACTTGTTTTAGAATTTGATTTTCTACAAAAATCCGGCATAAAAAGTGTGGCATTCCATTGGAAATTACAAAGTTAGTGACGCTGGAGAAGGTTACGTAAGGATGGACTGAAAAGATTCTTCAGGGGTCACAATTCAGCAACGCAGGTTTCAGCCATTTATTAACACAAATGGCAATTTTAAGGGGGGTGGCACGGGAAGTTGGGACACCCTGTGTATATATGTGCGTGTGTGTGTATATAAAACATAATAATTACCAATGTTTTCATATATAGAATAAATAGTTTCAATGGAAAACAAACACTTCAAAAATAGAAAACTGAATGACTATTAAATTAATTGATCAATAATGTGGTTTCATTCAAATAGAAATTCTTCACATTAAGACCGTTTTCAATACTTCCTTGTATGAAGTAAAGGACGTGTCGTAATCGTGAAAATTTCAGATTTCAACAGAATTATCAGTTTTGACCCTCGCTGAATCCATTATGACTAGTTCCAGTATGATGTCTCTGTGAATGTATTTCGCATAACTCGAAAGTGGCTAGCCTTAAAATTTTAAAGTTTCATAGAAAAATGCTGTGACATAAAAGTTGTAGTGAACAAAATTATCTTTGAAACAAGTCTCCGGTGAAAAAAATGGATTCTGAAATTTAAAAAAAAAAAAAAAAAAAATTAAAACAAAATAACGCAAAAGTATTCTTGAACGAATCCACAAAAGGTTTACTTTTAAAAACATCAACATAACCAAAAACTTTCTAAGAATTAATTTATTTTAAACTGATTACGAATTTATTTATAAAAGGAATTTATTTTCCACCTGCATAGCTTCATGTAAATTAACAGAAACCAGTTTTTTCTTTGTATCACAATACTTACAGCTAGTATTTACTAATGTTCCAAAATTCTTCCTCATTTATGCACATCATAAAACGGTATTTGAACTCACTTTTAGCACTGTGTATTTTTGCTACTGAAATTGAATTTACCGCCTTTTACGTGAACCTATGCAGGTGGAAAAATGTATTCCATTTATAAATAACTTCCTAATTTGTTTTAAATGAATTAATTCTAAGGAAGTTTATTGCTATATTGATGTTTTTAAAAGTAAACCTTTTTTTGGATTTATTCAAGTATATTTTGGGTTATTTAGTTTTATTTTTTTTTTTAAATTTATTTAGTTTTTCTTTTTCTTTTTTTTTAATTTAAGAATCCATTCCTTTCACTGTAGACTTGTTTCAAAGATAATTTTGTTACTAAAACTTTTATGTTGCAGAATTTTTCAATAAAATGTGCCGCATCTGAACAAAACATTTGTGCACTTTACGGCTAAAGGATGCGTCAAATCGAAAAATTCACCAATAAAAACTTGTTTTAGAATTTTATTTTCTACAAGAATCCGCCATAAAAAGTATAGCATTCCATTGGAAATTTCAATGCTATGGTTCCTGGAGAAAGTTAGGATGTTGAATATGGACTGAAAGGATTCTTCAGGGGTCCCAATTATGGCACACAAAGTCTCAGCATTGTATTAAAATAATTAAAATAATTTTAAAAGGTGGGGTGACACGGGAAGTTAGAACACCTTGTATATATGACATAATAATTATAAAATTTTTCTTTTAAAGAAAAAAATAGTTGCAATGGAAATCAAATAATTGCATCAAAAATAGGAATAAAAAGTCTGTCATGCAGTGGCTGCGTAAACTAATCAGGTTTCCCACGTGTGTCATGTATTTGCATTTATTTCAAAATGTAAAAGTTCAATGAGATCAATATTTGGTATTTAGGCTTCAAATAAAGTGTTTCATAATATAACGGCTTATTATTAATATGACATGAGTAGGAGTGGAGGTTTACTCCCGGCTGAAAACTAAAAAATACAAATATCTCTGTTAATAATCACATTTTTAGAACATTTAATTTGCAATAAGATTTGCTCTATACATTTTTTCAATCCAACGTATAATAGCGGAGATATTTCGAATTTTTGAAATTCTCTCCTCTCCAATTTTGGCTGTTAACAAACTCCATCTTCATTTTTACATATTTTTTTAAATATCCACTTTGGTAACGATCAGACAAAATTTGTGCCCGCTAAAACGTTAACAGACCAATATATATATATATATATATATATATATATATATATATACATATACATATACATATACATATATATATATATATATATATATATATATATATATATATATATATATATATATATATATACATACATACATACATACTAGCTAAGGTACCCGGCTTCGCTCGGGAATTCATTTGAGGTTTAATGATGATGGTATTTTTTTTGGCAAGCCTTTACTTTCCACAATATTTTAACATTTCCCGATGTATACCCGTCGTTGCTGTGGATTTGTTAATAATAAAATTATTTGTTATGTAAGGCTTCACTGTCCACAATATTTTTATATTTCCCGTCTCCCGTGCATATAGTTTTTTTTTATATATATAATTCATAATCATAGAAAGTATTCTGTCCGCCGAACTATGTTAGAATTAAATTTCCTTTCCCTTGATACGGTACAAAGACCAACAGTGACTGAAAACCGAACAGAAAATGTAATATCGCGAATTTTTATTTCAGGCTTCTCTTATAACCCCCCCCCCCTCCCTCCCGTTTGAACCTAAAAAATTTAATATAGCTTATAATCGTTTAAGAATTAATGCTAATTCACATGCCGAGTATTGTTAAGTTCCGTTCAATCGTTAGTGCCAAATACAATTGTCGGCTACAGTTCTAGTTTTCAGTGTATATCTCGTTAATACTTGGTATACGACAAAAGTCAATATAACAAAAGTTACTCTAAATAAAAAAATAAACAACTTTTGCCATGTACATATTTGCAGAAAAACCAATAGAAAATGAAATATCACTATTTTTAATTTCAGGGCCCCCTTACAACCCACACTCCTGCTCCTCCCTAGAAATGTTGGTACCGCTTATTATCATGGAGGAGTTAGTGCTAACACACATACCGAGTTTTGTTAAGTTCCGTTCAATTGTTAGAGCCCAATAAAAGTGTCGGCTCCCACTTTGTTTTTTAGTGTATATCTCGTTTATACTTTGTTATAAAACAAAAGTAAATATAACAAATGTTACTTTAAATAACAAAATAAACAACTTTTGTTATATGCAAAATTTCCGAAAAACAAATAGCAATCGAAATATCGCTATTTTTAATTTCAGGCCTGCCTTACAACCCCCACTCCTGCCCGTCCCTAGAAATGTTGGTATGGTTTGTTTTAATGAAGGCGTTAGTCTAACACACGTACCAAATTTTATATAGTTCGATTGAGTCTTTTGTGCCAAAAAAAATTGTTGACTCCCGCTATAGTTTTTAGCGTATAAAGCATTTAAAGTTCGGAATACGACGAAAATGTATATAAGAAAAGTTACTCTAAACAACAAAGTAACCAACTTTTGTTATGTGCATATTTGCCAAAAAACCAATAGGAAACGAAATATCGCAATTTTTAATTTCAGGCCTCCCTTATAACCCCCACTCCTGTTCGTCTCAGAGAAAATTAATATAGCCTAAAGTCTAAGTTGGGTTAGTAGTAATATACATACCAAATTTCATAAAATTCTGTTCAGCCATTTATGCATGAAAAGGTAACAAACAAACATACACGAAAGAAAGAAAATGCAGTTATGGTGCTTATGACATCAACAAAAAAGTATCGTGAAATTTTGAGAAAAAAATCAATATACAGACAGAGGTTACAATTTTTTATATATATAGATATATGAAATTTTGAACGGACCTCATATTCATCATCTCCAGGGTAGAATCAATGGACATTTGAAGAAATTTTCCAAAAATCCTATTATGAGTAAAACCTCAATAGCTGATTTCCCCCAAGGGAAATATGCTAAAATTGAATCACTATTACATTAATTAATAATATATTTTCATTCATATAGAAATTCTTCTACAGTATTATAATTTATTATCATAAAAATTTAACTGGGAGCCTCAATTCACATTATAAAGCTATTGTGTACGAATAAGAAATATATTTTACATACAACTTTTGTTTATAGTTCAGAATCCAGCGAGAACTAAGCTATTGCAAAATTTATGTTTGGAGTAAACACCAATCTGACAAAGTTTTAAAAACTATTTTTGTTTAAGACTTTTTCACAAACTATTTTTCTTTTCTTTCATATTCTTGTTCTTCTCACTATAATCAGTTTTGCTAAAAATGTGTAATGTTTTGGGTGTTTTTTTAACAGAGGGAAAAATGAAATAAATAACCAGATCATGAATCTAAGAGGAAACAAATATAAAAAGGCAAAGCATATTAAAAAATAATTACATTCAATGCATTATTTTTTGATAAACTCTCATCATTAATTTATGCAAACAAAAACATGATTTCAAACTATCAACATTGACATTATAGCAGAAGCAGAATCTTTGGAGTTATGATGAACTATATTTATATTCAATACATAATCCTATGTATGATTATTTTTTAATAAGTCAAGACAAACAGAATAAAATTCAGTGAAAAATCAGAAAACTACTGAATTAAATATACACCCTAATTGTTCGGTCACATTTATGTTAACAAAATCCATAATAGTGAGGTTACTATTTCTAATAAACATAAGAGATATGTAACAACATGAATAAATATAACAGTCTACTTTATCGGGTGTTTCTTTATAAAGCATTCAATTGATTCATTTTTTTAATGGAAACTAATAAGATATTTTGAATAATAATTCTACTTCCTAAAATAATAATCCTTACTTTCTGACATAATTGCTACAATATCGCTGGGTCTTTTAACAACTAAATTCTATTAAAACATTAAAGAATGGTGATAACATGAAACAAAACAAAGAAAACAAAATTTAAAATCAATACAACAGTTAAGCAAGCACTATAAACAATCAAAATACAGGAACATTGACCATTTTTTTTTTCAAAAATAAGTTAAATTTCATATGGAGAAAAAATTAAAAATTAACATTAGAAACAAAACACGAAATGCAATAAAATAGGTCAAATTCCTAACATTCTTCAAAGCAGTGGTTATTTATTACTCATATTCTATTAATATTTCATGGTCATATACACATAACTAAAATAATTTATTTAGAGTTAAAATTAAAAGAAAGTAACTGAAAAATATGATAGACAAAATTTAATTACTAAAGGGGAGTTATATTGAAAATCCTAACAGTTTGCAAGAAAAAAAATCAAACTAGAGAATTTTACTTGGATGAAGTGTTTTATTAAAACAAATCAAGAAAAAAACATATTTAAAGTCGTCAAAAAGGGCCAAGATTTCTATGTTATCTATTAATTAAATTCGCATACTTATTCATTATTATTAGACAGGAAATGTAGAACAAATGGGGGAGAAACTCATTAAAGGACTCTTATTAGCATTAGCCATAAAGAATTCACATTAACTCATGGGCATGGCAAAACATAAATTAAAATATCTGTTTCTTAACCTTGCTTCTATTACATAGCCACATTTTAGTGATTTTTTATTTGTCCTTACTATTATAGTTTATTCCTTTTTAAAATGTATACCACTTCAAAATTTAACGTGTTTAAATTTAATCAAAAAAAGTAGGAAGAAAAACATATTCCTGAATTTTGAACCACCCACATCCGAGTAAAAAATATTATTATAATAAACACAAATAATATGAAAAAACTAAGATATGATTCAACAGGAACATAAATTATTAAAACTAGCTTTATATCAGATGTGACTAATAAACATTTATAATAACAGGGAAGAATAGATTAATTATCTGGAGCATTCAGCAACTACCCACTAAATTAACCAAGACCGTGTAAATAAAATTCGACCTACATCAAATCCTATGAAAGCATGGATATAAGCAAGATAACAAAACATGAAATGAAAGTGAGAGCTGTAATTACAAAATAAGTAAAGTAAGAAAATATAAATGCAATATAGAAAAAATATACTTTCGATTGCCTCCACTGGGTATTTAAAAGTTGTAAAACAATATTATAAAAATATCAAGTTTATCAAAAAAGAGCTTGCTGTAATATTAGAATTAGCAATATAATTAAGAATTTTACGTTAATTCTGAGCACTCTGGCATGTTTAAGTCAAAATTTCCTAAGGATATACATTAAAAAAAAAAAAAAAAATCATAAGTATTCCCCATAAATGATAATAGAAAAACTAAACTTGGTTTATCACTCAAAATGTCCAAGATACAATATAAGCTTTAAAACAATGCACCAAAAATAGAAAAAAAAGGCCTACAGGGTTAAATTTTATTCATAAATTATTGTGCAATGATATTGATTGTTCAGAGCTTTTAGTAATGTTGCATTAAATATGCCATCATACTATGTTAGGAATCCATTAACTTTTCTTCAAATGAATATGACCAATTCAATTATTTATAGCATACTCATTTAAGTCCAGTCATTTCTCAGATATGTAAAACATTCACTTCGAAAATTCTGTCAGATAACATAAAGCAATTTTATTTATTACCATTCATTAAAACATGAAGTATGAATTTTTTAAAACTGTTTTATTAAACTAATATAACATCATTCTGAACAATTCACAAAAAATATAAAGCATTTAATCACTATCAATTATACTCAAAATTATTTTTGCGACTATTTTATTAAGATTCAGAATAAATTAGCTACAACAGTGATAATTAAATGTGGCCAGTTAAGCTTTTAATAATAGTATATTATTATGACTGTATATTGCTTTATCATTAAGAATTTTAACAGTGCACTCAGTTTCAATTTCATTTTATATATATATGCACCAGCTTTAATTTTTAAATTCACAAAAACAAACAGATCGAAACAGTTACGATCTCGTGTTCTTAAGTTTATAGAATGAATAACAAAACCAAAATAAAGGATTTTATAAGCCAATGAATCCCTATATCACATAATTATTATACAAAGGTTGAAATATAATGGCATATCTGATATCACAATCATACTAACTCCAAATAAAACTTATTCAACCAAAGAGAAAAAAAAAAAAACATTAAAACTAACCTGATAATAGAGGAAGTGTTTGCAATTCCACATCAGCACTATTTCTATATCTGGAAGAGCCCTGAGATTTCTTCTTTTTCTTCAGAGACCGCTTAGCAAATGGGTCGATTCTATCTACAAATGTTGTCGACATTGTGAACAAATTTAATTTAATGTCTTCTTCATAAATTCTCGGGCACGTTCATTTTAACTAATCAACTGTCAAAAAGATAAACTCAAAAAATTGACACAACCTAACTTCAACACTCCCCCACTTTGATACTTAATTTTCATCTCTAGAAACAAACAACTAGCTATGCTATTGAAAGGTATAGACCTTTGAAAAAGAAAATTTCATGTATTCGCCTCCTAAAGATATTACAAGTTAATGGACATTACATTATAACTAACTCATAACCTATACAGTAAATTCAATAATATTCCTAAGATGAATTTCATACGCATTGCTACTATTGACAAGTCGAGAAGTTTTTCTTCAATAGAAACACCGGCTAGAGGCACCCTTTCCGATATAACAGGCAAAATGCCATTAATATTTTAGTTTTCCGCATATTTAAAATAGGGAATTCTTATATTGGAATACGGATGAAAGGGTTCATGAAACCATTTTAAATGCCTTCCCAAAACAGAAGGCCTTTGAAAAACAAATAAATCATGTCTATATTCCTAACTACAACTCAGATAGTCCACTGGTCATTTAATTTCTGAATGGGAGTGAACACAAAATGAAAAACACAATGCTTTCTTCTCACTGATGTCAGTCACTGGCAGTTCTTTTGGAAAACGTCACTTTTTAATCACGTGAATGTAAATATTACAGACGACATTAAAATGCATTAAGCGTCGCCTTCCAAAGTGAGAGTATTCCGTTCCAACTTTGAGAGGGATCTAAATTCTGCTCGAAAATAGTTTTACCGTGAAATCTCGCAATCCACGAGAAAGATCTCATAGCCAAAGCCGTTAATATATATACTACATTCAATAACTTCATCTCTTTCATAAATACATTAGAACAATTGCCTAGTACAAAATAATTACTCTAAAATTTTGTTAAATATATTTAAATGGCTAAATGATAGTAAATAAATTAAATTAATTAGTGAGAAAAAGCTCCAAAGAGCTAAAGACTCTGAAAGAGTTTAAAAAGGTAAATTGCCAATACTCCTTTATTTCATTTAAGTCTGTTAGTAATTATTTTTAAAAACTCAGTTTTCGTTTTAATAAATTAATCTACATAAATCCCTGATCATCTCAACATAAATTAATTATTTTAAAATTGTTCATGACAAGTGAAACATTTAATGAATATTTTATTGATAGACTTTCAGGTTTATAAAAATAACAAATGCAAGCAAGATAAAACGTATTTAATAAGGGAATGATAATATTTCTTATTAAAAATAAAGAACTTTCTTTATTTAAATGCAGTCAAAAACAGTACTATTAATCAACCATCTCCTTAATGTTTTCTAAAAAGTAGTAACTTTTCCTCTTTCTTTAATAACCAATTCATTTCTCCCCGAAAGTATATTACTTTTTGAAAAATTTGGCTAAAAGTTCTGAATTAGTACTGTATCGACAGTTATTTGTCTTTTCAACAAAGGAGTATCTTAATCTTGTTTGAATAATAAGGTGATAGGTAGAAAAATACATTGAAAATTAACCTTCAAACCTTTTAAAATGAAATATTTATTTATGGAATATACAAATAATTCTATTTTTACGCTAGAAGTGAGTTCTACCATTCAATTTTCTAGTCCTTGATTCAATGTCTGAGAAATACGCCACAGGCTTTACGAAACACATTTATAAACTAGTTTAGTTGCATTTATGTTACTGAAGAGAGGTTTTAGAACTTTGAGAACTGAATAAATAAGAAGAGTATGGTATGGATCAAATAAATATTGTCAAAACGAGAACGTAAACTGTTTTGTTTTTTTTTAAATGAAACTATGCAGTGTATTCCTTTTACAAATGAATATCACGTAAATAGTTTAAAATAAATCAATTCTAAGAACGTTTTTTGAAGTGAACCAACCATAAATTTTGTTGTTGCAGTCTACACCTTGCATGGCTAGACAATAGTTCTTAGTCGCGGTGTCGTCATTAAGTTTGCAACTCATTTATTACTATGAAATATAAAGAAATTATTATTAAATTTGTTATTTTATCTCATTCAATTATGAATAGATAGAGAAAAGATGATTTAATAAACAAAATCGTCCTCTTTTTTTTATGCATTTATACCTCATCTTTACACGTTTCATATGGATGTAATGAAAGTACTTTAAATGTCAAAATTTAGGGTTAAGATACACCAAAAATGCATAAACTACAAGTCCTAGGAAATATTTTAGCAATTCTAAACTTCTTGTAAAGATAACTGCTTTAGAAGTAAAAATTCTTTACGTGAGAACTGTTTTTTTAAAATATTGTTCTGAAAAGAGGCCTCTTTTAATCGATAGCACCACAGATCCTTGAATAAACTCTTGATGGCATACGAAAATTGAAAAGAAAAAAAAAATCAAAGGTGCTATTGAGGAATGTGCCGTTATACTGCTTTACAAAGGACAATTTTCTGATATGTGTTTCTAAAGGACTTGGCATGGGGAATTCAAACATTCCCCATTAGGCACAGGGTTTTAGTTACATGAAAACATATATAATTTAACTGCCAGAAATAATAATTGCTTCTAAACTAGGGTAATTTAACTAAAAATAATTGACAACATATTAACTTCAGATTTAACTTGTTTTAATATGCAATTTTGGTTGTTATCTCTGTATTGTATTGCCAAATTAGCCATTTAAAGTTAATTCTAGCTTATTTGAGTTTTCATTTATTCACAAGAAATTATACATTTATCGTTGCCGACAAAGGGATTTATCAATTTCAATTTTACTCGTATGGACACAAAGAATCCTTTGTGTCTTTTTTTATTTGTTGCTAACATACAGCTTAGCAACTTTCAGGTTATGTCTTAGAATTATGAATCCAAAATTGGTATCACAGTTTCTGACGTATGTAAGTAATGTATTGGAAACTATATACAGATAGTAGGTATTAGTCAAGAGCTGGGATACAAATGACGTGGAATAGGTGGGGCAGGGTTTATATAGTAGTCGGCATCTCGATATAGACCTTGGGACTAAACTGACGATTGTAAAGGGGACGAGCACAAAGTTTTTTTATTGGTGACCCTCGCCATTAATAAAAAAATTGAAAAATACTTTTCTATTTCGTCTAAAAAAGTTTTAAGAAGTACAGAAATGAATTATAATTAGTTTATTGTAGTATATTTATTTTATTTTTGAATTTCTGTTCCAGTGAAACGTTTCAGTATCCACAAAAAGGAGATGCATTCTACTGATTGGACCTGCACGACGACGTTGTGAATGGAACACCATCAAAGACCCTTATTGATCTGCACTACAATATAACTAAGTAACGCTTTAAAATAAGTTATGGGAACGAATATTAATCCTGACTATGGTGGTTTTATTGTTATTGGACTCCCAATCATACTTAACCACTGCACCCTCCAAACCATGAAAAAAAAAAAATTAGTTTAAGAGACAATTATCCAACGATTACTACGAAGCCCTTTAACAAATTGAGATACACATTTGAGAATGCAGATTCATGTCAACATGACGGATAAGTCGATTTGTCGGAAATTTCGAAGCCTAACACAACAAGTGGGCTTCAGTGTGAACCTGATATTGACAGTGTAAACTGAGTTCGAGGAGATATTTAACGCCATATTGCACATTTAACTAAATAATTACTCATCTGTAAAACTTGAAAGGTACAAGATGAAATACCTAGAGACTGACATACAATAAGGCTTTATTAACTTATACTACTTACCGAAAACTATACCACAGAGCAGGGACATAGATATTTGGTAAGACATTACTACTAACCACTCATGAAGGGCATAATAATGGCTCACGTAAATACATGTGGCACATAAGAATTAAATATGTCAAATAACCCATAAAAAAACAAGGTCTGCTTCACGCCAACGCCAGTAAAACCTTTGGATAAAGTTATGTTAGATACCCTACACTTGGAGCAGAAATACATTGTGACAATAGCCGATACGCTCTTCAAACAACTGTCTGCAGTCTCACTGGCACACTCTTGGCATATGAAATTATACAAATAATAATCAACTAAATAGGACAACATTCACTAAAATAAAAAGTAAATCACAGGCAATTCTTTGTGACTACTCAACCGCATACACTCAACACATAGTGACATTTCGAAGCTCAACAAACTACAAATTGAAAAGTGTAAAAATTAACCTGAAATCACTCGAGAAAACATAATAAGAAAAGAAGGAGTGGGGACGTATAAACTGAAGACCAATAAGGAATAAAGGAACATATGCCAATGTTTGAACCTGACTATAAAAACCAGTATCCCTAAAACAAATAGTAATACATAGTTAAAAAAATAACTTCAGGTGCACACTGATAATTAGCAGAGACCAGGGAAAAATTAAAAAAAACGTTCCAGAAGATATACCGAAAGTGTGTTTCTGACATTATTGCCTTTAGTTTTGCATGAAACGATTATATATCGCGTTTGGTAACAATCAAACAAAAATTGGGACCGCTAGTGCTGTTACAGCCATATATATATATATATATATATATATATATATATATATATATATATATATAATGTTTGAACGGACCTCATTTTCGCCATCTCCTGAGTAGGATCGATGGATAATTGAAGACATTTTTCGAAAATCGCGTCATGAGTACGACCTCAATAGCCTTTACCTTAAAGGAAATCTGTTAATATATACTAAGGAACGTAACATTATTGAACTACTACATAGAAATCCTATTGCTTACAAGCAAAATAGGTTGATTATTGAAAGAAGGAGCTTTATACTTAACATTATCATTTTCCCTTAAATCCTTTACATATATTCAAGAAATGAACAACGACATTTACACCAGATACTCTAGTGCCACATACCAACATTCTTTTGTTTAACCATATAAAATGTACAAATATAACTGTAACTGTTAAAGTTACCAACTATTACTAATATAACCTTTGAAGAATTAGGAACAACCGCTTATATTCAAGCAATATTATTTTGCACACATATTTTGTTTTTATAACTTTACCTTATATATTTTATGTTTAATCTAATCCTACTAATCAACCTTTTTTTTGTTAGTAGTGTTTGAAATATTCAATAACTATACGAAAATCACAGCCATATAACTTAAACATTTCATTTAAGAGTTTTCAATGGCAAATATACAGTGGGGTGAAAAAGTATCTGCACACCCTGTTTCTTCTTTAAATAATGAATTGAAAAAAAATCATTTCATTTTACAGAATAATAAGTACAACTAGAACTTGTTAAATAACAGCCGTGATCATAGTACAAATATATATTTTAAAATAACATAAACACCAGGAAAAATGTATTTGCACACTTTCTTTGTGTGTACATAAGTACAAAGGTCTGTGTGTTTACTTGTTTATTGTTGTTTTACTTTCTAGAGTATAATACTGTTCTTTTTGCCAGTATTCTAACATATTCCCATAATGTAAGATAAACATATTTTTTCTGCTTAATAATGTCAAAAACAAGTGAATGAGTGCTGCTACTCGCGAAAAAGTGATTTTATTGCGCAACCAACAAAAATCTTATCGTGAAATACGAGATTTCTTGGCTCTTCATTTTTCTAAAGTAATTTAGAGATAATAAGAATGCGATTCAATTCAAATGTGCTTTCTATGATGAGAGGAAGTTTAATTAGTTTGGATCTGACGAACGAAAGCCTATTTGGTGTAGGAAAAATGAGGAACTGAAAAAGCAAAAACGTTCCGGTTGCTGTGAAACATGTGGGTGGCAATGTAATGGTTTGAGGGTGCTTAGCTTATAATGGATATGGAAATCTTGTACATTGAAGGGATTTTAAACGCAGAAGGTTATATGAGAATTTTGCGGGGAAACGTATTAGCAAGTGCAGTTAAATTGGAACTTGAAAATCAGTTTATATTCCAGAAGGACAATTATCCGACACATACAGCCAATGAAACTAAAGAATGTTTATTATTTAATATACTACAATTGCACACCCCTCCACCGTCACCAGACTTATATATAATTGATAATTATGGCAGGCGTTAGACAAAAATGTTCCAAAACCCCACATAACTGGTAGGCACCACCTCAAGAATCCTTTAGTACAAGAATGGGAACAAATCAATCCAGATTTAATTAAAAACCTTGTACACTCGACGCCTAGACGTTTACAAGCGGCAATTAACGGCAACAGTATGCATACAAAATATTAAACTAAAAAAAAATGAAGAAAAAGTGTGATGTGCAAATACTTCTTTCCCGGAATTTTTGTAAGATTTAAGTTTTATTTTACTAAAACTTAGTCATTTTTCATTTCAGAGGCGTGATCTTATTATAGATCGACGGATCATGTTATTACAATAATGTTTCTAATTTATATCTAGTGACATTCACCTTTTAGGTTGCTGACTGTGTTTATTTTAGTTATTGAGCTGACTAAATACAATATGTATTGTTTCACTGTTGTCCTAGGAATTTATTTAAGTTGCTGTGTGCTTCAGCATCTCAATGTAATTGAGCAGCCCCTCAAACTGTATATAAATTTGTACAATAAAGTGATTTTCTTACAGGAGGGAGGAGTTACAGCTGGAAATACCTGTGTCTCCAAAGTTTTCAATGTTTGTCGGTCTCCATTAATTAAGCACCTGCTTCTTTCCTACATTATAAAATTCCTTTCTACCAGTTTAGACACTTTAGTTACATTTTTCTGTGTACTTACAACACAATTTTTCTTTCTCAATTTATAAATATTTAATTGAACCCTCCTCAATAACGCCAGGCCTAACAGAATTTAGTGAACTACTGTTAAATATATTAGGTGAGACACACAATATTTATTGTGCTGAAATAAATAGATGGAAACAACAACAACAATGGAATTAATTTGTATTCAGTTATTTAACTGTCGTCACGTATGTCTACGCTTGGTTTTACACTAATTCCGACTTCTATGGTGATATCTTTCTTCTTAGAAAGTTTGCAATCATAAATAATACTATCGATAATGGTAGTAGTCATATTCCAGTAACTTTCGGGAAGATTATCTCTTGGAAATGTAACGTTTCAGATTATTTGATAGTTTATTATTTTCATTCCAAATTATTTATTTCTTTATTTACATATCGGATAAAGCTTGATGTTAACTGGTGAGTATGAAATTTTCTCCATTCCTCTCTGATTATATTATTAATCGTTTTTCTAATATTGATGTTTTAAGTAAGTGTTCTAATTTTCTCTTTGAGTTAGTCAACTTATTTTGCTCGTGTGTTAAGAATGGAATCTTCTTTTTATATATAATGGTTGTTTAGCTAGTTTTATGCTCTTTTTTTTCATTGTTTTACATTCTCAATGAGATGGCTGTGTTTGCTCAGTTCAATTATGTCTATATGTTTCACACAGAAAGCTGTAACTAACCATCCACTTTATGTCCCATGTAATTATATTGAAGTGTAATGTAGTGTTTTAACCCCCAGATCATAAATTTGACACTTGAATCTTTATGGCCTATATGTCACTATAGGGCATTTGTTTTGTTAACATTAGTATTACATATGCCCTTTATCTATAATATATGCATATTTAAAATCTAAAGTGAGGGGTTTTGTTCACTTTCAGAGAGTGAATTTCATTTATTTCCTAGCTATCCTATGCAAATTGTCATGTAGCTCATTTACTTGTATTTCATTCAATAAATGAGTCGAATATATTAACTCTTAATGGTGTAAATTAAGAATTTATTTACATCCTGAATTAAGCTAGACCAATCAGTTTGGCCTGTGGCATAATTCTTCTTAACATGATGAATTCACATGGATATAAGTATAACAAGAAGTTATGTTACAATCAACAATATCTGTTGATGTTATTAATCATGTTTATTTGTTGCTGTTTCATTCTTCATCATGAAGTAGTATAATTTTATCTTTACTTAACGTTTAATAAACTACAATAAAATATTGAAATTTTATTTCTAAAAAATGGCTACTGTAGAGTTTTTAATAGTGTTCTCTTTGTTATATCAGTGTAAAAAAAGATATACTTAAGTATGTATACCCTACCCATCATGTTTTGTGTATCTATTTGAGAGTAATAACAAATACATCAGTCAAGTAAAGCTTCCTGTCATTTTACCACTAAGTAGGACTAGATAGCTGTTAATGCAGCTCCACCCAGGTTTATGTGCATCATTAGTCAAACAAATATATATATATATATATATATATATATATATATATATATATATATATATATAGATTATATAGTTTATATTCAGTTAAGATTTAGGAACTATCTCTCTGTGCTGGAATACTCAATGCGCATTATTAATATAAATAGCAAAACAAATTTCTTGAAACAGTTATTTTAGGCATTCCCCCCTTAGTTTTTTTTTTTTTTAAGATTAATTAAGACAACAGAGTCAAAGACTTATTGGAAAACAAATATATTCTTTTTTAATTGAGACATTATTTGACTTGAAATTAAGCTATCACTTTCTTAAGGATAACACATACAAACCTATAACACACACGCACATATATATGTATAAAATATAAAAATAATTATAGTTCAGAAATGTTTGCCAAGTTTTAGCAATTTTTTGGACAACTGTGCTGTATTTTGAGTTATTAATAAAGCAATAAATATCATAGCCAGTATTTTACTAATAGTCACACATTTTCAGCATTATATTAATTCAATGCTGTTTAATTTCACTCCCTGTAACCTCTCAATAGCTAGCAGACATTTTCTTCTGTCTTTTCCAAGTTTTTCATGAAGGGTTAAATTTCTTTGTAAAGAGATGCAAATAACTTTGGCAAAAAGCCAATAACAAGCTTTTATTAATTAAAAACTAGTAGGTTTGATAATGATTCTTCTGTAAATTTAATTTCTTATAGCCTTATAATTCTTATTTCTTATAAACCAGTAGCTTGTGGTACCTAAATCTTGACTGATTAATGAAGCTCAATAAGTACAAAATAAATGACTAAATTATGAGGATTATTGTATTCCTGTGCACTCATTTGAATACTATAAATTCTCTACTTGCAATTTCTGTGATGAACATTTCCTTTGTTTTTAAAAAAAATACGCTATTGTTCCTTAAAAATGTATGAGAGAGTATTCATTTTTCAGTCAATATTGTGTCTCTTGGGGTTGCAGATATAAAAGTAAGATGTATAGGTTTATTTCACACGTGCACAAAGGTGTGCTCACACATACACACGCACCCAATCACGTAGATAAATAAACAAACTCACACACAGACATTTTTTTATTTTGTTTCTTTTCTAATAACCCCCCTCCACCTTCTATACATATTCATTAACATTAATCCAAGAAAACCATAAATAAAAGCCGTCTTATTCCAAAATAAAATACCAAATATTGTTTTCATTGAACTTTTACTTAAAATTTATATTTTAAGAAAAAGTTTAATAAGTAAATTTTAAGTAAAAGTAAAATTTTTATTTGATTGGTAGCATTTAAGTTAATCGTTTCATATGAACCTAGTGATTGTATTCATTATTAGTTCATATCGAACCAGATAAAGGGGCAAGGTTTAGAGAGAGGAAATCAAAAATTCAAAATATCTCTGTTATTATGGGTTGGATAAAAAAATATATAACCATCCTTATGCAAATCTAATTTTCTATCATTTTTGTTGTGTGAGCATGGAAGCATGTGTGTGCGTGCTTGCGATTTATATATATATCATTTATTTCTAGATTATTTAGTGAGTTATTACTATTTTTTGGTTTTCAGGCTTTGGTAAGCCCCCACTTCTTCTCATTTGATTTTCATTCATATTAAGTATCTGAATCACTAAACATCTCATGTCACTTAAATTTCAATTCCAGCTTATTTAGGCTTTTTTCTACAGGAAAAATAGAGAATAGATGGTGAGATGAGATCTCGTGGGGGAAATTCCAGCACACGGTGAAATCTGTTTAATTCATGCAGCCTCTATGTAACTTTATTTTTTAATTCCTCCAAAAATATTAAATTAATTGAGTGTATGAACATATTATGTACGTCATACTGAAAACATTTGTACGGAATGGGCTCTAAAGAGCCTTGCACCTATAGGATTGTATCCCACTGATACTTCATTCATTTCAACATTTCAGTGGGTCTGATATATTAGGGAATGATAGAACATTATATTCAGATTACAAGAAGAGACTAGGAGAACAAATAACTGAACTGTGAAGGGAGCAGAAATTGTATGTCGAACCTTTGAAATTAGCCCTCCCTTGCAGTGTGAGCACATTACCTGTGAGTTCAACAGTTTAATGTCTTGTGATGAATGTGGTCTCTTAGGGTTTGATGTTCTCTAATTCAAAAGCATTTTCTTATTGGCTAATGTATTACCAGGTGGTTTTAATATTTCAGATTATTTGATAGCTTATTATTTTCATTCCAAATTATTTATTTCTTTATTTACATATGACAAGACAAATTTAGGATTCTATTTGGTAGGCTAAGTAAGTGCTTGGCTGATCGCATAATACTTACATGCTTTGTATGCTTCTTTATCATCAGACATTCATTGGTTTTAGGATACTGAAGACCCCTCTACCCCATTTATTGTAGACAGGCTGGAGAAATACATTTGCCATTTAATAAAACTTTATTTGCATTCCTTGAGGCAAATTTGTTGTTAAAACTTTTCTTTATCAGATATCCACCCACAATTGGTGATGGCAATTATAAGGATCAAAGGAGGTTTTATATTCTAAGAATATCTAAATTTAATTGAGGATTTTCATCCCCAAGGCCATCTGTTTGTCTTGTAATCAGATCAGTCCAAGAATTTTTCCTCTTCTTGGTTGTCATTTCCCTCTTGTCTTTGGTGCTGTTCTTGTAGATCCTTATACAGATGTAGTTTGAAAGTCCGTTCAGTAAATTTTACATGCAATGGTTCTGAGTGATGAGCTAAATGATGCTTTTGCTAAGGCTCCATTTAACTTTCAAAGTGGGTTAGTAATTGACCAAAAGTTCTTTAGAGTTGAGATGCAGATCACTGTGAAGTTTTAACATATGATTTTACATTTTATCAGATATATATATATATATATATATAAAATTGTAACCTCTGTCTGTACATTGATTTTTTTCTCGAAATTTCACGATAACTTTTCGTTTCACATGTCATAGACACCATAACTGCATTTTGTTTCTTTGGTGTGTGTTTGTTTGTTTGTTACCTTTTCACGCATAAACGGCTGAACCGAATTTTATGAAACTTGGTATGTATATTACTACTAACCCAACTTAGACTTTAGGCTATATTAAAATTCTCTGAGAAGAACAGGAGTGGGGGTTGTAAGGAAGGCCTGAAATTAAAAATATCGATATTTCGTTTCCTATTGGTTTTTTGGCAAATATGAACATAACAAAAGTTGTTTATTTTGTTATTTAGAGTAACTTTTGTTATATACACTTTTTTCGTATAACGAATTATAAACGAGATATACACTAAAACCTATAGCGGAAGTGATCAATGTCATTTGGGGCAAAAGACCCAACCGAAATAAATAAAACTCGGTATGTGTATTAGCACTAATGCTTTCATTATAACAGGCCATACCAACATTTCTAGGGACCGGCAGGAGTGGGGCTTGTAAGGGAGGCCTGAATTTAAAAATAGCGATATTTCGTTTTTCGGCAAATATGAACATAACAAAAGTTGTTTATTTTGTTATTTAAAGTAACATTTTTATATTCACATTTGCCGTATAACAAAGTATAAACGAGATATAGATTAAAAACTAAAGCGGGAGCCAACAATTTTGTTGGGCAGTAACGATTGAACCGAACTTAACAAAACTCGGTATGTGAATTATCAATAATTCTTCAATGATTATAAGCTATATTAAAATTTTTAGGTCCAAACGGCAGGGAGGGGGTTATGAGGGAGGCCTAAAATGAAAAATTCCGATTTTTCGCGCCCTATTAGATTCTCGGCAAACATGCACATCACAAAAGTTGTTTATTTTGTTATTTAGAGTAACTTTTGTTTTATACATTTTTTCGGGAACAATGTATGAAGCAAGTAATTTGCGTAGAAATATTGATATGCTCAAAGATTCTTTCCAATATGAACTACCAGGTACCTCACCTGGAAAAATTAATTCAAATCTATGTTAATATTTTCTCCTTAATAATTCAAATCTATGCATAATGCACAGGAAACGGGAAATATGACAATATGGAGGACAGTGAAGTCTTACATAAAAAAATTAATTTTATTATTAACAAATCTACAGCAACGATGGGTATAAACCCTTAACTGTGGGACGGGTAAATGTCAAAATATTCTGAAATGAAAGCTTTGCCAAAAAAAAAAAAAAAAAACCATCACCATTCAGCCTCAAATGAATTCCCGGGCGAAGCCGGGTATATGAGCTAGTATATATATATATATATATATATATATATATATATATATATATATAGTATATTAATAAAATAATTAATATTTCACTTACATGTCTTAATTAAAATGGTTTGGGCTCTTCTGGTCAATACAAACTTGTAACTAATTATTAATAATTACTTCTAAAAACCTTTCTTAAATTCTTTAAACTACTTTCAACTAATAATTGGGTTGTCAATAGTTGAGGATAAACGAATTCATATAATTAAATTAGTTTTAGTTACTGCCCATAATTTTTGTTATGGCTTAAGGGAAATCAGCTAATGAGGTCGGTACTCATGACACAATTTTTCTTCAAATGTCCATCGATCCTACCTAGTAGATGACGAAAATGAGGTCCGTTCAAAACTGTATATATATATATATATATATATATATATATATATATATATATATATATATTAGTTACTGCTCTAGCGCTCACAATTTTTGTTTGATCGTTAGAAAACTCATACTTTAGTTGTTTTATGGTAAAAAGAAAGATGAAGTTCGTTAACGGCTGAAATTGGACCAGGGGGAAGGAGGGTTTATAGGGGGAGAATTTCGAAAATTCTAAATATCTCCGTTACTATAAGTCGGATCGAAAAAGTGTAATAAATGCAAATTGAATGTACAATAAATATTGTTATATACATTTATTCTCTATTTTGAATATTAACCAAGATATTTACATTTTTTAGTTTACAGCCTTCAGTAAACCCCCACTTCTATTAGTGTTGCATAAACAATACTCTGTTATATGTTATATAATAACCCACATTATTCGAAGCCTAAATACCAAATAATGTTTTCATTGAACTTTTACTTTTTGAGATTTATGCAAATACGTTCTGTTGGCCCCCTCCCCTTCTTTTGTTTTTGGATTACTAAAATTTGAGTGATTGAGATAAAACTGATTCTGATTCATTAAAAATTAAGGTACTAGCTTTAGTAAATTGTTTTCAATAAAATTAGTGTTATATTTAAATATTTTTCATTAATTGTTTGTCTTTCCGGTTATCTATTCAGCGCTACGAGGCTGGCTGGCCTGTTTGTTTACAATTCAGCCGCTTTCCGTTGTAGAGATTATTAACTTGTAAATTTACTGAGCGTTCATGATAGTTTTACCTGTATGTACATTTATTTATTGTAAACCTTCGCATGGGAAATCTGCTTAGTTTACGCAGCCCTGCGTGACGGGCGTTTTTTAGTTATGATGGTGATTGTCAACTACTTAGTTTAATCATGGCTCATGATTGAAAGCTATGAAGTACTTTAAATATTGGTCAGGTATTGAGTGCAAATGTATACACATGGATGGATCGTTGTACTGGAAAAAATATATTTCACTTTCTTGTTGAAAATCGAATCACTGAAGAAAAGAGTTTACTCCAAATTTCAATTATATCCAAACCATTTCATAAGTGTTATCTATTTCAGACAAAGAGATAGACATATATAAGTCACTCTTAATTTTAGGAGTCAGGGACAGTTATCAATAACTAGGGAATGCGATGATGAGTGAACTTATACCAAAGCACTATCATGTATGTCACTTTATACCTGCTGTCACATATTCTCAACTATTTACATATACCAGTTGGAGATTCCTAACTGTATAAATGTGAGTTATGAGATTCATATTCTGGATGAAGCTAAAAATCTTACATTTGTTACACATTCAATTTTTTTCTCAATATGTGATTACTTTTTTGCTTCTCTTGGAATTGAAACCATTTTGTCTTTGTTATAAGTTGGATTACCTCTTTTCATTCCTAAACGAAAGCCAAATTTGAAACTTGGTATGTGCATTACCAGTAACCCAATTTTTTCAATATTTTTTCTAGCTTGAGGAAGGCCTGAATTGGAAAATCATGATCTTTTGTTTGCTATTTATTTTTCAGTGACCATTACTTACAAAATGTTGTTAATTAGAATCAGTTTTATAACACATTTTTATTATACATAAATAAGATAAAAATTGTAGAATTGTTGTAGTTGAATGAAGCTCTGTAAGCGGATTAGCACTAGCTGTATGTAGATTTTTGATTGATTAATATTTGTACCATTAATACTCATATACCAGTGGCAGCTCCAAATAACAGCAACCAGAGTGCTCTCTGCACTTTAATAGAAGTTTCCTTACTACTGTCAAGAATAAACCCGTAACCTTCATTCAAATTTCTGAACCTCTTATATACATTTCAAATGCCTCCCACAGCAGCCTTCTCGATGTGTTTTCTTCCTGGCCCTAAATTTTAAAATTAGCTCAAAATGGTCTTGCCGGTTATCTGCCGTGCATGGCTACAGCCGATATCTTTGTCCTTCTGAACTTGTAGTTAGCGGTATGCTTCAATATTTTGGTGGCCAACTTCTTTCCAGTCTAATCTATGTAGAACAATCAGCCTGTTCATGGGCTTCTAGCACAGTCCAAACCATGTTTCTAGAGGCACCTTGCTAATCTCAATGTATGGTTACCCTCCTTGTCTATTCAGTCCCTGTAACCGTTGTCTTCCTAGGCCCGTCTGATCTGCTGAAAATGTTAATATTCAAAAAATCAATTATTTTTAACAATTTTGTTACTACATATTTCCTGTAACTTAAACTATTTTGTGTGCTCGTGTATGAGCATGCATGTGATTTGGGGTTTACTTTGTAATAAACCCCTACTACTACTCATTTGATTTCTACAATAACCTCACGTAACTGAAATGGCTTCTGCCCATAATATTATTTATTGATTACTTCAGGTCTCTACTAATGAAGAAACACGAATTGAAAGTGACATCTGACATTATCTATATGGCATTCTGGTGGAAGTATTAAGAATGTCAATTAAAATTTAAAATGGGAAATCTGATTGGTCCATAATTAGTGCTGATGCTTTTATTTTTTAAGTGATTTATCACAGCAGGCTATCCAATGTTCCTAATCCAGAAGTGCTAGCCCTTTCCAGTACCACTCATCCTTATTCCCCTCCACGGCGCCTCAAGCGAATATGGCCCAGGGATCTCCTATAAGTGTAAAGTGAAGTGATAGCAGTGGCTTATTTCTTCTCAAGTGCCATTCCTCCTTAGCTCTTGACTTCTTGCCAGGCAGGGAGAGGATGTTCCTCTCATTGTGGTGAAGTGGTGTGGCTACTGTCAAGAGTGATGGAGGAACTATTGTATTGTACATATCGCACATTACCAAATGCATTTAAATGCAGGATGTAATATTCAATAAAATAAAATAAATCATATCAATATATTAAAAAAAAAAAAAAAAAAGTGATTTATCATTGAGTTCATAGTGATGGTGTTAGTATGCCCTAGTTAGTTAGTTAATAAGGCTTGTATGAGTTATTTAAACAGTAAGACATAATTGAATGGGTTGGTAATACTGTATATTTATTGAGTTACTATCTTTGAGTATCAATCATTTCTTTTGATTATTTATATTTCTATATACATAGTGTTTTTTTTAAAAAATTTTATTTATATGTTCTTTTTATTGCAGACATTGTATCCCTTTTTCTCTATCATCCATATGGTTAAACCAAATAACAAAGGTTTGGATTGGAGCACTATATATCAGTGATTTTTCATAAAATTTCTCTGGCTGTAAAGTTGTTGAAAGTCTGAATTTATGAAGTGGTAATTTCTTATTAATTAATATTTTTTGTATATTTTTTTTTCTTGAATTTATTGAATAAGAATATAATTAATATCTGTAGTTTACAATATTTTGGGGGTTAGAATGGTTGAAATCCACCCTCACTTCTTATACTACAAGGTTGGTTATGTTGAGAGTCATTCCATTAGTAATCTTTAACAGTGTTGTGTATTTTTGCAAGTAGAGGGTAAGTGATTGATGACTGACTTGTCTAGTTACTAGCCTGTTTTATCTCACTGGCGGTCAATCAAATTTTTGGTTGTTAGTTTATCAATTGACTTAAAAGGGAAAAGTGCAATATGATGCAGAAGGTAAAAATTAATGAAAAAAATATGTTTTCTTATATACTTTGTAAACCAATGCTACTAATTTATCATTATCATAAGGGACCCCTACATGTCTGACAGGGAATTGCCCTTTTATGATATTAGATAATTATAATTTATGGTACTGTTTAAGAGCAACTACCTGCATATTACAATGAATGATTTAAAATAATGGGGTATAAGGGCAGTTTTGTGAGTGTGTGGAGTTTTATAATCAGAACATCTAAAATTAAATATTTTAGGTAATTTAATTACTAGATGAAATTATCAAATTTTTATTTTGAAGCCTATTGAAGAGTTATCCATACATAACGGTTGTCTAATTTTGGATTTGCCTGGAAATGTATTACTTGAATATTGATTTGGTGTAGTAGTGCTAGTGTTTAATTTTCTGCTTCTCTGTATCTCAAGTTAGTTTTTATAATATATTTAGTGAAACACAACTTCTAAAGAATATTGGAAATTTTGTATGCAGTAAAACTGTCCTAATAAATTGCTACTTGAATTCATATTTTTAAATACTTTATTAGATATCATTTAAATAATATTGCTTTACAAATTTCAAACATCTATTTGGCAAAAAATATGAACTTATATTTAAATTCATTTTCACCCATTCCTTAGCTAGTTTTAATAGATTTTTGTATTTTCACTTTAACATCCATAGGTCTGCACACCATAATCCACTCATCATAAAAACTTTTATAATTTAATTTTGTATTGTTAGTAACATTTTTACCAACTGGTATGACAATAACTTTTTAACAATTTAAATAAAAAATTGTGATTGGAACAAAAAGTTAATTAAGTTTTTATTTTTAAAAATCTCTACTTAAAATAATATGAAATGGTGCACACAATCATTTTTCTTGTCAATTCTGCATTTAATATTTTGTGCTTTTTTTAAAAAAATATAATCAAACTATGATCATAGAAATGGTAAGAAATAACCAGCATTTGGAGGGTTAAAAAAAATTGAATTATTTGTACTATGATGAACCAGGAGACTCTCTATTCTTTTTTTTGTTTTTAATTATTGTCAAAACTTGAAAAAAAATGTAAGGCATTTTTTCTCATCTGTTATGGCTTTTGAGAATAAAAGCAAATATCATAAAGAAAAACATTCACTCAGATTTATAAGCTGTGAAGTTATAATGCTATAGCATAATAATTTTAGCTTAATGATGCTACCATATATTTATTTTTTTATATCTTCATTCTTTATGAAGTTTCTGATTGATTATTTATACATGTAAATTAACTAATGCCTTGCCATTTTAATGTATAACAATTACTTGATCTTGAATTTTTACAGTATGTTTTACACCAGCTATGGGAAAGCTGTTATCCAAAATTTTTGGAAACAAGGAGATGCGTATTTTGATGCTTGGTCTTGATGCTGCAGGAAAAACAAGTATCCTTTTAAATCTTTATTACCGTAGTACTGATTTAATTTTATGAAGTGTAAATGGTTTGCAATGTTAAATGAGTTTAGTATAAAATAAACTCTTGATAATTCGAATCTTTCTCAGATGATACTTCTTTGAAGACAACAGTAGGTCTATTTGCAAATTATGTTTAGTATAATGATCTCTCCAGATTTATGCTATTTATTAATGTCTGCTTTGTGCTACTAAGGCTATTCCCGAACTTAGAATGCTTATCCAGCTGGCTTTTGCTGACCTTGGACATTAAAAAAAAATACTTTTAAAAGGCCCATTTAAAATTAAAAAAAAAAACATTCTGATGATACAAGGTTTCTTATCATTGATATATTGTAGAATGTGTACCCTTTAATCTGATTCTGCACAAATTGTCATTGATTTATTCAGACACCAGACAATATATTCTTTTATCAGAAACTTGTTTCCTACTTTGTTGTGCTGGAATAAGTATTGAAAAATACTTATTAAATGAACTATATATTCAGTTACTCCTCATAAAATTCCCTACTGAAGTACTATATAAACATTGTATTGTTGGAGCAGAAACACAAGCTTTCTGGACATTTCATGTGCTAAGTTCAAACTCTTGATCTTTTTCTTCTCGTCTTGTTCTTTGCCTTTCTAAATGGAGTATACTAGATCTAGCTCTCCATCTTGGTTCTGTAAAAGGTGCATCATTTGTTTTTCCTCTGTCTCCTGGCCCAACATTTAAATATGGCCTAAGGAATCATAGACCACCCGCTTGATATTTTTCCTATGTGATTTTCCTTACATCACTATTCTTGGATTTCAATCTTGCACATACTGCTCTATTTTCTAAACACCTTTGCTGTAGTTTGCAAGGATTTCGGTGAGTGCTGTTTTCACAAACTATTCCCAACTTCTTTTGTTTCTCAGGCCATCTCTTCTTTTTTACCAACTATTCATATGGCTCTTGCATCATTTAATGATGTTTAATCCTAGATATAAAAGCAAGGCTAACAACGTTGAGGTTTTAGAGTTTACTGTTTTCTGTCACTTGTGTTTTGTAACCATCCTATCTAATCATAGAACTTGTCTGTTTTAAACTGTTCTGAGGTAACCCTTGGGGGTTCTTCACTTTTACTGCAGAGTTGAATTATTTCAGCTTACAGACAGTGCCATTAATTGTAGAATTTAGTTCAATCAAAATATTAACCTCACATAGAAGTCAGAATATTAAAATTCCTACTCTTTTAATATAGTAATATTTTATTGTAAATGCAACAGTTAACTATTTAAATAGCAGAGTGCACTACACTCTGTCTCACATGCTACTCTTCTAAAAAAACTTTCCATTCAATTGAGGTCAGTATTCTTCTGTGGTTATGGCCAAACATTTTTATTGATGAATAGGCACTGACATTTGTAGGTATTGATTAGTTTTTGTTTTTTTTACACTCATGTAGCATACAGAGGCATAAAATATGACCAAAGCCTATTATTTAGAGACTATTTCACATTTACAAGTTCAAATGTTTAAAAACAAGGCAAATGTTTAATGTATTGTAAATGATTAACACTTTATGGACATACTGTTTTTATTTGCAACTTATTTCTGATTAGTATAAAAAACAGTTTTAAGTTACATATGGTAATTAGAAAGACTTTTTCTTTCACATATGATTTTTTCTGCCTTATCATGTTATTTTATGATCTTATGACTTATTTATTTTTAAAATTTAATTTTATGGTGTTATCCTTAATTGATTAATTTTAGCTATTTTATACAAATTAAAGCTTGGCCAGTCAGTAACAACAATACCAACAGTTGGATTTAATGTTGAAACTGTCACATATAAAAATGTAAAATTTAATGTCTGGGTAAGTTAATTTCCTTATTAAACTTTGAATGTTAATATATTTTTACTTTTATTTTACAGCATTTTTCAAACAAGTCACGTATCATATTAAATTAATTTAAAAGTTCAACCATTTAATTATTTGAAAAGTTCATAAACTGTATTTCAGTGTTAATTTCTGTTTGTCGGAAGAAAGAGAGATAGAAAAAACTTCACTTATTCTAAAGTTAGGACATGGGTTACTTCTACAGTTTGCTCGTATTCTCTTGAATATAGAGTATTAATTATAAATATAAAATTTTCTAAACGAAATGGTTCTGTGTGTGTGTGTGTGTGTGCGTGTGTGTGTCTGTGCAAAATCATAAATATAAAAATAATAGTAATGAAAATTGTATTTCATTCATAATTTCTTCTTATTGCCACATTATAATGATAATAATATATATATATATATATATATATATATACGCACATATAATAATATATATATATATATATATATATATATATATAAACATAAATACACACACAGATAAAATGTGTGGGAAAAGATGGTCGTGGAAGGTAAGGCATGAGTAGTACGTTTTCTACTGCCCTCAGTATGTTCAATTCTCACCAAAGGTGAAATTTAGCTCTCTCAATGCTAGGGGAGTCGTAATAATAGTAAAGGAGAGGGGAGATGACTTACGTTGGACCTCAGCTCTTTTCTTTAACTTTTATAATGTCGGGTTAACCTTAGAAATGGGATTTTGTTCATTTTCCGTAAATAATTTAAATAATTAAAAAAATTATGAATGCTCAAGGGGAATGATAGTGATGGGGTAGGTATACCCTGTTATTTCTAATTTCTTCCAGTTATTGCTCTGTTGAATGTTACACTTTAATGAACTTACTATGCGCCATTATAAATATTTTTATATTTCAGACATACAAATGAGTGTTTTTAATAATAGTTATTAGGTACATAAAATGGCTACCAGTATGGTGCTTGGGGCTGCTGTTGGGAGGAAGAAACTTTTGACGGGGGGCTCAGGTTGGCCGTGCAAGTTAAGGCGTTGGTCTTAATCTTGCGTGGTAGACCTAGAGTGGCGGGTTCAATTCCCGCCCTGGGCAGTAGAAATTTATTTAGTGACAGACTCATTTAATAAACTCCTCAGGCCCACCCTGGCTAGAAAAGGGTGGTAATCTGTAGATAACCCATCCCGATTAGCCTAGTAGCATAAAGTGGACGTAAATAATAATAAATAAACAAACTTTTGCCGTTCTGAAAAGAGGAATGGGATTGATTTGAAGCCATATAATGTTTATTCTACCAGACTCATCAATATTACATTGATTCTTCATAGTTCCCAGAATGTTATAAAATCAGATCATAAAAGTAAATACTGAGCAGGAATATAAATATCTCCTAATCAAAGACGAGTGCCTCTGTTATGGTACTTAATAATGATGTATTCTATCCATGATTATAATTAATCATGGAGATGGGAAATATAAAGATATTGTGCATAGTGAAGACTTGCAAAAGATATACCACCATTATTCAGTTTCTTAAGAATTCATGAGCAAAGCCAGTACTATAGCCAGTAACATATACATATATGTTTGTAAACTCCTGAGGTTTCAATTTTTTTTTAATTTTTACCAAACTATATTATTATGTAAAACAAAAGATCAAGTTCATTAATGACTGAAATCGGACTTAAAGGAGGATGATAATTAAAATTCAAAATATCGTTGTTATTATGAGTCAGCTCAAAAAATGCTATATAGCAAATCTTGTTGAAAATTTAATTCTTTTTCTATCTCAAATATTGTGAGTAATTTTTTGTTTTCAGCCTTCAGTAAACATTTGCCTCTCAAATTAACAATCAAATAATATGTTATGAAGGGTCTTATTGAAAACTTAAATACCAAATATTGTTTTCAACAGATCTTTACTATGTTAGATACATACGAATATGTTATGAGTGATGTCATCACTTAAAATTGTATACTATACACTCGAAAATGATTATTTGATCAATAGCATTCTCAATATTTAACCATTTCACCTAACACTAAAGATGATATTCATTAATGACTGTAATCAGACCATAAAGGGAAGAGGAAATATCTCAGTTATTATGAGTAAGAAATGTCTTAGTTATTATGAGTAAGATCAGAAATGTTATAATACCAATATTTCTATAAATTTAATTTTTTACAACTATTGCTTTATAAATGTTTTCTTAAACACAAATATTAATTGAGTTATTTATATAGTTTTGTATTCAGCCTTCAGTAAACCCACACTTTTATCTGATTTTTACTTTGATTAAATGAGCCGCTAAACATCTCATGTTCAGGTTATATTTCAATTCCTGTCTATATTACATTATTTCTATAGGAAATGTAGAGAATAGATGAGATCAATGTGTCTTTTCAGCATACGGGAAATCTGCTTAGTTTAGCAACCCATACATTACTGATTTTTTTTTCAGTGAAGGTTTTACCCTAGTGATTATGGCTGACCACTTTTTTCCTCTGAGCATGACTGCACTTAAGAGAAACAAGGATTTACAATTTGACACAAGATAATAAAGCCATAACCATGAATTTTTATTTACTTAGTTTATTTATATTTAACAAAGTTGTTTCTTATTTGTTTTAGGATGTTGGAGGCCAAGATAAAATAAGACCTCTGTGGCGACATTATTATACTGGAACCCAAGGTTTAATTTTTGTTGTGGACTGTGCTGACAGAGATAGAATTGATGAAGCAAAACAAGAGCTTCATAGGATTATTAATGATAGAGAAATGAGGGATGCAATCATCTTAATATTTGCCAACAAACAGGATTTACCAGATGGTTAGTATTTCTTTACCTTTTAAAATTCATATTTAATTACTTGAAAGTTCCTAAATTTCTATTTCGTAAATTATTAAGCCTACAGTTTCATAATTTTTATATCTTACAATATACATAGACACATGACACACACACACAAACTTTAGGGTCTGTTTTTAATCACAAACTCTGTTTTGCCATTGTCTGTTAGCCTTTCATTGTAAATGTGATACATTTTTAACAAAAAATATAAATTCATGAAAATTCTACAAATTTGTTTTGCTTTCTAAATGGTGGGCTAAAATTTGGGGGGAGGGCTTAGAAACCATTCACCTAAGACATAGGAAAACTCTCATTGGCCACTCTTAAAAAATCTATTTTCTTGAATTTTTCAAATTCCAAAGTGACTGTGATAATGATAACTAAAGTTTCCTTTTCCTCCCCTCCTCTCCGATCTATGCCCCTATTGAAATAATTTTTTGGAACTTCATATGTATTTAACGATAAAATCACTTTTTAAATTTTAGCAAATCCCCACATTTTTGCATTTATAATATTCCTTTTTTACAAAACTTATAATGAATTATATACCAAACTAGCTAAAGTTAACCATTTGAGGCTAAATGTTGATGGTATTTTTTTTTTTTTTTGGCAAGGCTTCAATGTTTACATCTACACTTCCCATCTGGGCATATTGTCTTCCTGTAAGGGTCAGATAGGAGACATATAATAGAAATTTTAGTTTTAATAAATAAATGAAAATGAGTTCCTAATCAATCCCTCTTCACTGTTTGACACACCGCGAATAATTCAAATCGTAATCATTGATAGTATTTATTATTATTAAATATCATCTGTAATGTACATATTCTCTGTCAAAAACCAATCCGAGTACACATCGGGAGCTGATTTATATACTAATAGGAAATGTGAACAGAAAGTATTTCGAACATTTCATAGGAAATAAGTTAACACAATTAACTGTGTTAGCCTCCCGACAACTACTGCTCCTGCTTTAGTGTTATCAGCATTGCTTCACTTAAATTATTTGTTCAAAACTGAATTTATATACCTAGTGCAAATAAATAATAGTTGTACCCAAAAAATAATTTTATTTATATTCTAAAAGTGAGGTCCCCCCCCCCCCCTGCAAACTCAAATCATTTTGAGTTTAAATTCATATTGTCTTTTGTTATAATGACATTACCAAGTAACGTTTAATAGTTATGGATGGTACTTAGTCATTTCAATAACGTCAACTTATCGGAGGAAATAAGATCATATATACCACCCACATAAAAATGCTGCCCGCTATCACATGTTGAACAAGTTCAGCTTGACTTTGTTTCAATAATACATTTTACAAATTAAATAATCAAAATGCTCTAGCAGGTTAAATTTTAATTGGAAATAAATAAAGAAGTTATTTTCTAAATAAAATAAATAACAAATGAGGAGAGGAGCGGATAGAGAATTATAACTTCCCTAATCTGAATCATACTTAGAACTACTATAAGTCTAAAAACATACCTCTCATCATCATAATATGCCTATATTAATATCACTTTAATGAGTACTAATATAATGGTTGACTTCCGCTATAGTTTTTTTTATCCGTGTATACTTCGTTGTACGAAAATAGTGAAAATAACAAAAGTGACTCTTAAGTAACAAAATAAACACCTCATATGTGCATGTATGCCAAAAAACCAATAGAAAACTAAATACAGCGATTTTTCATATAATGCCTCCCTTAGAATCCCCACTCCTGGTTGTCCCTAAAAATTTTGATATAGCTTATAATCATGGAAGAGTTAATGCTAACTCACAAACCAAGTTTTGTTTAGATTGGTTTAGTCATAATTGGCCAATAAAATTGTTGACTCCCGCTATAGTTTTTAGCGTATATCTCATTTACACTTTGGTATACGACAAAAGTGTATATAACAAAAGTTACTTCTAATAACACAATAAACAACTTTTTTAATTACGGACATTTGCAGAAAAACAATAGAAAACAAAATTGTAGGTTTTTTTCATTTCAGGCCTCTCTCATAATCCCTACTCCTGTCCTTACCTAAAAATTGTAATATAGCTTTTAATTGTGAAAGAGTTAATGCTAATTCGCATACCGAGTTTTGTTAAATTCAGTTCAATGGTTAGTGACCAATAAAATTGACTCCAGCTTTAGTTTTTAGTGTATATCTCATTTATACTTCGTTATATAACAAAAGTTAGTAGAAGAGGGAAGTATCATTAATTTATTATTGTCATTTTAGAAGAGGAAAGTACCTTCAATTTGTTATTGTCATTTTAGAAGAGGGAAATATCTTTAATTTATTGTTAAGATGCTCTGAGGCTTCTGGATGTCCAAGGCTGGATGACGTCATTGTCTGTCCTACTCCATCCTCATCTCAGTGACACATCCTAATTGATCTTATATAAATTATTTTACTTTGCTGGTTTCAACAATATACTGAAATTAAGGCAAACCGTTGTAATGTTTTTTTTCTCTTACTTGTGCCTACTACTGGTTTTAAATTATATGTTAATATCATGTTTGAAAACAAAAAATACCTTGTTGGAGTAATAAGACAATTGGCCCTTCATTTTTAATGCTTTTACACTTAAATACTTGGCCTATTTTCTCAATATAGTCTTTCTTTATTTTAAAATTATTGAGCTGTTTTTTCCCTTCTATTTTGAAGTTTTATGGATAACTGTTAAAGGTTTAATGATTAACATATTAGGTGGTTGCCATGCATGAAGAAAAGTTGTTTGCATCATATACTCACTGGTGACGAAAAATGGATCTACTACAATAACCCAAAGAAGAGAAAGTCATGGCTTAAGTCCGATGAATCATCAACATTAACAGCTAAGCCGAATATTCATGGAAAAATGATGAGTCGCTCAAACCAAGCAAAACCATTACTGAAGGAAGCTCTGTAGTAAACTCAATTAATGAGATTGAGTCAGGTGCTCAAGGAAAAACGCACTCATTATTTCTCCAGACCTGACAAAATTATTCTTCTACACAATAATGCTTGTCCACCTGTTGTGTTGCCGGTACTCTTGGAAACACTCAAGTGGAATGTTTTACCCCACCCGCCGTATTTACCAGCCTCAGCCCCTTCTGATTATCACCTGTTCCGGTCGATGGCATGTGGTCTATCTGATCAGTGCTTCACAATATATGTAGATAGCAAAAATTGAGTAGATTAGTGTATAACATCAAAAGATGAAGAGTTCTTCCGACGTGGTATCCAACTGCTACCAGAAATATGGGGAAAAGTAGTGGCAAGTGATGGAAAATACTTTGCATAAAATGTAATGTACCGTTATTTCACAATAAATTTCTAATTTTTTATTTTAAAAAATGCAGAAATTTATTTGTAAACATAATATAAATCTCATTGTATTTCCTTTATTTACATATTACCTTTATTTAACTTCTAAAATATATAATCTGAATTTTAATCATTTCTCTTGCACATATTAAGATGATCTAAATTACAGATCTTTCAAGTCATATGGGGTCACTGGTGATGCCTCAAAAACAACCTCTGTATTGTTTCACTATATCATTATTTCTACTCTACTCTAATTTTTAAAGTTAATGTTGACTAATTATATCTTGTTTTATTTATTTTTCAATTTATTTAAAACATATTAAATACTATTAAGGGAAATCATATAAGCAAACGTTTTTGAAATATAATAATTAAAATATTAAAGCTTATTTTAGCCATTGCATGCAGTCAAAATAATTTTTTTTTATGTGTCTATATAGTATAGTGTACCAGTGATGTTTTGTAGTTCCTACTCTTTTCTCAATTTATTTATCACTGAATCATAAAATAAACTTATTTGTTTTTTTGTAATTTTGAAATTAATTGGCTTTTGATTTCCCTTTGAGTGATTTAGCTATTTTGGATTTTTTTCTTATTTCATCTGTGTTAATTTGAATTACTCCTTTTATGTCAAATATTATGTATTAATATTTACTTAAACACATATTAATTATTGTATATTTTATTTATTTTAGCTATGAAGCCTCATGAAATTCAAGAAAAACTTGGTCTTACCCGTATTAGGGATCGGAACTGGTATGTACAACCATCATGTGCTACAACAGGTGATGGTCTGTACGAAGGTCTTACATGGTTAACTTCTAATCATAAACTTTGAGAATATTGAATTACATGATTTTCTCGCCATAGCCAAAGTCAGATTACAGTTTGAGATGATACTAAATTCAATAAATTAATTATTTCATTTAATTTAATTTGATTTTTTATATTAGCCACATTAGTCGTAAACCATCTAATAAAATATAGATTTGTAAGCTGTTATTCTTGTGAGTCATTAATGAATTCACAAAACTGTTAAAAGTGATTAGAGGAATGTGCCTGAAGTTAGTAAAAATCCAATAGATGTTAAAATCTATATGGAAAGGTATTAAACTCATAAATTTTAGTAAACAATTTTTAATTCCCAAAATGGTCAACATATGCAATCCATTAACCTTTTTGGAAAACATATTTTATATAATTATTTAATCATGTATATTATGTACTGTTATTTATGGATGTATAGTATTTAATACTTTTATGTTATTGTTATTTATCTTATTATCCAAAGCATGATGATAGCTAGTTGTTTGAATTAAAAGTTATTTGTTTGGCTTAATTGATGTCATAGTTTTTATTTATGTATAATTCACTTATTTATCCTTTATTACATAAATCTTTGTCATTTGTTGAATGTATTAGACTTCTTTTTCTTTCTTTGTTTTATCACAGATGTGTAGGTTTTACTGAACTGTGACATCCCTACCTTCTTTAAGATACAGTTTAATTAAAACTAAAATTGTCTCAGAATGCTTATTTTCATTTAAAAGGAAATTTTAATTAATTGTGGTTCATAACCAATTGTTTTTTTTTTATTTAACAGTCAGAGTATATATGATATTAATTTCATACTAGTATTTTATATTTAAGCATTTAACAAATTATTTACTTGAATTCGCTCACGAGGTATGTTTTTATTTTATTATATTCTCGCCAGTGATTTTAGGCTTAGCCAGGCATTATAGCAAATGTAAAGTTCAGAAGTGTCACTATGACTTATGGCATTATAAGACCAGTTTAAAAGGTTAAATTCCTATTTTTATTATTATTTGTATCTATATTACTAATCGAATGTATTTATTTGAAATTGAGTAATAATAAGAGCTTAGTCATCAAGCTTTTGAGAAGGAAATCTCGTATTTTAAATGATTTAATTAGTAGTTATTCTGCAAATTCATGATAGTTAAAAATTCAAGCTTTAAAAAATTTATTCCAAAGAAATTAAATGATAGCATTGTTTGAAACACTATAGATTAGTCGTTAGGATTTTAAGGATGATCTTTTTCTCGATTATTGTTTTGTATGTTTTGTTCTAACTGTATAGCTGAAGTGATTGTGGTCTCTCCTTTAATTAAAATGTGATAGAAAGAATTTACTAGATTCCTAAGTTATGAATTGAGCCCATTGTATATTTTCATTGTCATCCTTGCACTAGTGGATATCTGCCAGAATTTATTTCAGTTTTTACTTTGTTTTTATGATTTGGAGTTTGAACTTGTTATTTATCAGTCTATGAATAATACGCCCAAACAAGATCGAAATTCAGTTTTTGCTTAGAATTGTATGCTAATTAGGAATGGAGATTACATATTCCTGCATTATTATAAAATCATATATTACTTATTGACGATTATATTTTTAAAAGTTTTTGTTTCATTTCTCAAAAGCAGCTTCTAATTTATTGTTTGATCATTAATCCTCATAGATATAATAAAGGCATTTAAATTATGATTGTTGGAGGTTAAAATCTCTTAATCCAGATTATGATCTATTTTTATGGCATTTTTGCCACCAACATTATGAAGCTCTTAGATAGTTAAATTTTATATCATGATTATTTGGTTCAATGAGAAATCCCTGTAAACATACGCACACAGGCACACAAACTTTCTTATGCACACACAAGATATTAATAAGTAATTTTGATCATTCCACTCTGTAAGAAATATTATGGCATTATCTACTATATAATTTCAGATGACAGATTACTTATGAACTTTACTGAATTATAATGCTATAAGCTTATTTAGAGATTGTTTTTATTCTTTAATTATTTCCTAATAGGAATTAATTCGCAGCTTGTTTCATTTTTCATTATTTCTATGTATTAATCTTTCTTTTATTTGTTAAATATTATCTTTTTTTAAAACCATCTACTTCTGATTATTGATCCCCCACCTTATCACCAATTTGCTTTTACTAAAATAATTTACTATTTCTTTGATGTTGTGTAGACATGAATCGTTTAAACTGTTTACATTTTTTTTGTCGTAGGATTCCATTCTGCTGTTTGAAGTACAAATATAATTTCCGAAATTTTCATGGAAAAAGTTTTAATGTTTTGCCGAAATCCTGTTCTCATTATTGATGGAATTTTTTTATTAGCTAAGCCCAACTTAATTCTTTGAATTTTTAAGAATACCTCTCAAGATTCGTTGTATCTCTTGATCTTATTTATATTTGTTATATACCGGGATGAAATGAGCATAATAATTTTCTCGAGGATGAATAAGTTCAAAATGTGCAGGAATATATGGAAGAAATTATCTTCACGTTGTTACACAGTGCAATAATTATATATATATATATATATATATATATATATATATATATATATATATATAGATAAATACACATATAGTCTGTTAAAAAAAACAAACAAAAAAAAAACATTCTTTTGTTCAACTACCCCATTTTGAGTTTTTATAAACCAATCAGAATATACATTTTTCAAAATAAATATTAATTCATATTTTTTTTATACAAAAAAAATTCATTCACCTAACTATTATAGGTATTTAATGGAGGTTTACCGACTGTTTTAATCTAATGGAATAGAAGTGGAGCTGGTGTTTTAATTTTGAGATAAATGGCCTTGTTACACGGGTTGGGTTTGAGATGACAAAATGATGGATCCATGTATCTGAGGGTTCTTCATTACCTGCTGGCTGTATACGTTATTAACTTCTGTTGGTGATTCCACCTGAATATTAAGAGTAATACTTTAACTCAATCCAATGAAGATTTAATTACTTGTATTTCTTTCAAATTAATGTGGAAACATTTATAAGGAATGAAGGCTTTCAGCATGAACTGAGCTAATTCTTTTTTTTCGGTGACATGCAGTCAGAACTCTATCTCTTTGTTATAGAAACAATTTAGAGCCAATATCGAGTTCAGTATTTTCACTATATGTTTAATCATGTCTGAATCAGACCCAAGAAGTATTTCAAGATAAATATTAATAATTTTTTTAGACAGTGAGGGAAACTATAATAATCAAAAATATGTTCTTTTGGAAGGCAATTTAAAAAACAAACAGCATTGATACAAAAGTAAATGTTTCATGTTAAGTAACTTCTGTAAGACATTTACAAAAAGTTTCATTTTGTCTCATCCCAAATTTGTATTCCAAAGAAATAAACTAAACGAATAATAGGAATATGTTTACTGCTCTATGAAATTCAGTAGGTATGCCAACTGTTTTGAAAGAAAATGTGTAATTGAAACTCAATGATATTTATTTCGAAAGATATAAATGAATTAAGTACCAGCTATATATAATAAATCAATCACACAGGAAGACATAAGAGTAGATAACCCCCTCAACTATATAGTCAATTCTTTTTAGCATAGCATGGTACTTTTAAAAGTTTTGAAACTATTTGTTCGTCAAATACACTTAAGATCTTTTTCATTTGTTCTGTTTCAAAAACACTGTATACTCATTTAGTTGTTGATCCATTTCGTATTAACTAATTACACATTTTGGTTTTATTTTCTGTAAAATACTTCAAAAGAATAAATATGTATATTTATTTTTATTGTGAAATATTTATTTTCCTGTTTTCATTACAAGATGTTTCTTTGGTTATAATTCTGAAAGCAAATTTTAGATTAAAAAGTAAACAAACTATATGCGGTAAATATTTTTTTTTTACTGCATGGGGGGAAAAAAGGAAGTGCTTGTTGTCAGAGATTGTTTAATATAATATTGTTATCTGCTTTTTTCTTTCTTAGTTTTGTCTTTTTTTTTTTAGTTTCAAATTATTTTTAATGCTATCCCCAATAAATTAAAATTAGGTAGTTGTAATTACATTAAAATATTTTTATTTACTTCATTTAAATTTGAATACACATACATAAACTAAAAACTGACTATGGAGGATTAAGACCAGTCTCCAAATTTTCAAAGACATGATTTTTGCCATCCTGCTCACTTAATGAATTTCTAAATTTTTATTTTACTTTTTTTGATCTCCATCACTTCAGGCTGTACAGTGTTCTGCATATTTTATCTATATTATGATTTGTAATTTTAAATTTATTATTCTTATATAATATTTTATTCCATATTATTTTCATGTTACATAATAAATTTGATCAAATTAACCTTTGATAAGAGTTTTATTTGAGAGCACAATTATAGGAAAATCAGGTAATCCGGAAGGAAAGCTAAGGGCTAAAAGGATTTTACGTGTATTTTGTGATTCCTCCTCTGTGATACTGAGAGGCCTCAATTAATGATTAAGAATAATGTGATGATTGGGTGTATTTTCCAAATTATGTTTGAGGCTATTATAGTATAGCTTTATTTAATTAGTTTAAGTATAGATTTGTAAAATGTAAAAGTACCCTTATGTTGTGAAATTGTAAATAGTTGTAAAAATGATTTATTGTTATAATTTGTCACATTAATGATATTTGATGACTTTCCAAAATTGAGTTCTGATATTTGATTCACTTATTTGCTAATTTTCTTTTTTTGTTGAGTGAAACTATTTTTTATTCTTTTTTTTTTTTTTTAGTTTATGACCATTTATAAATGATTCTATTTTGGATTATTAAGTTCTTTTTATTTAATTTGAAGTCAAAATCAAGTTTTCCATCTAAATCTTACTTCCAGGCTCAATATTCTTTTAAATTTTAATCATAATCAATTATTATTGTTAGAATTTTTTTTTTTCTTGAGTAACTTCCTTATATCATTCTATTGTCAAGAAGACTATGCTCATATAATTTCTATATTCATTTTTTTTTTCCACCAAGCATCTGTGATGAATTTATACAATTGAACATTTGAAGAACGAGCTAGGTTGCTTTAAATTTCTTAGCCTTGGTGTTCTGAATGATTGTATTAACATATATTTCCACTGTACAGAATTCCAATTTTCATTAAACGTTCTACTCTTCTCAAATTCATTGAGTTTATGTAAATGTGGAAGATAAATTTTTGTGGATAAAACAGATTATTTTTTAATATGGTTTTAATGTCTAAGAATTAATTATTTAATAAAACTAAAAAATGAAAGTTTTGTTTGGTTTTTATGATTAACAAAGAAAATCCTGCTTTTTGAAGTAAAAAAGATGACATGCGTTATGAAACTTAAGGATACATTATATACATAGCCTAAGAATGGGGTACTCACTAAAATGTGCTCCATTCTTTTGTATGTCTCAAAAAGTGCATCAATAATAAATATGTCCTTGGGAGAGATGTTTATATATTTAAATTATTTTTGTTCAAAATAATAATATTATTTTAAAGTGGTTTCTTAAAAATAATCCTATCTTCTACTTTCTGTAGGCTCACTCTATTTATCCTTTTATATAATTACAATCATTCCTATGGCTAAGTGAACTATGAATGTCTGCTCATTTAATAAGACATATGATACTGCAGCACAAATGTTTAACATGGAATACAGCAGCACAAACATAAGTCTTAGATTCTGAGAAAAAAAATATTAATATATGATTTGCTCTCTAAATATTACTGGACTGTAATTATTTACCAAATCTTACAATTTTAATGTGGGTGGTTATTCGTGATGAATAAGTGAATACTTGAAACTATTTTAGTAATAATAATAATATAAAAAATAAATAAAAATACAATTTTTGTCATGTTTTAGATTACTCAAAGTCTAATGACTCAAAATTGGAGTTTTTGCCTGTCCAACTATTATTCGGTCAATGTATACTGCATTTTAGCTCATTAATGGGAGTAGGGTTTATTTGATAGCCAATTCATAAATTCAACATGAAGCCTCTTAATGAAAAATAGTGAATAAACTAGAGAATTTAGGATAATATTTTGATTTCGAAAATCTGGTTTTAATAGATCCATTTTGAAATTTAGACATCGCAATTGAGAAATTGTATCTATCTCCCTACATTTTATTTTATCAAATTTTAAGAACAGAATTTCTCAATTTAAGAAGTGGAAAAAATATATAAGTAGTAAGTAATATATTTTATCACATAATTTTGTGCTTAATTCATATCTTTTATAGGACCAACTAATGATATTTCAACATGTCAACAATGGGTAAAACTGCTGGTATATAATAAATCTTTTCGTCAACAGACCTTAAAGAGGCTTGGATCAGCTAGGTAGAGATATCTGTTTTCCAAACATGTGAACCAAAGAGAAGGCAGTTGCTTCAATTAACCCATTCATCAGGGTTAGAGTGCCTCAATGACAATTTAATATCCCAGATTAGGAAGCTATCAAATCAGTTTACCTGTACTGACTGTAGTGTCTGAAAGGGAATTTGAATCCACATTTCCTTAGTTCATGTCATTTATAGACCTATTCAGTAAAGACATTTCGTGTATAGAAGGACTTGGGTCCATGATAGTGAGCATCTAATTGCATCCTTATTGCCATAGTCAGTGCTGAAGAGCATTTTTTATATTCAGTAGTCTTCAGATTTAAATGAGCCTAACTCATACTCAGCCCTTTAGATAGGTCCTTTCATAATCTTTTCTGGAGGTTTCAGAGGCTGAGCATTCCATTATTTTAAGAAATCTCAAGTGGGCGACCAACATTTTTAAATTCTCAAACTGCAAGTATGCAAGAAAATGTATTCTTGGTGTGATTACAACATGAAATTTGGTTTCTTACGCAATTTATAAGGTATTGAACGCAGTTAAGTCGTAACATACATTAAATAATTCAAAAGGTTCACTGATTCTGTTAAGAATTTTATGACTGAAAATGTAATCATGAATTAAAACGTACTCCATGTAAGAAATTAAAATCACTGGAATTACTCAGATTGGGAAAGGTTTTATTACTTGACCTGTTAAGAGTGTGTGGGAATTCACAATTCACTTGAGGTTATTTAGTTATTGAGGAAACAGCTCTTTTAGCTATAGACGATTCAACCTATGATAGGCGTTTTAGGAATATATATTAAAGAGAGGGATTTCCCGGAAGACAGCATTGAAACATTTTGAAGCTATGTACAATAATATAAAAATAATTAAATCAATCCTGCAAATGGTCTTCAAGATTCATTGGAAATAGATATTGAGATTTCTATTTTGTCTGAATAGCACTTACAGAGAGTGGTTCGATTAGGTGACAATTGTTTAATTTACTTTATAGGAAGTCATAAATCTTGGTAGATCTAAGGTCAGGGAATTACACCTGTACTGATAAGGCAGTGAGATTTAAACTCAGCACTTATCTTTTTACTCAGTCACTTACACACATCCATGCTCTAGATAAATTTATATTTTATAACAATAATATTTATATATATATATATTCATTGTTGTAAACAATTAAGTAGGTCAGTCCATAAAGAACAGGAAACCAATATGGTAATAATTTCTCTTCTTAGTTACTCCCATCCTATGATCATGGGGATTAGAAAATGTTCGTGTTTTATTCAAAGAGTTTATTGTTAATAAAACTTACACAATCACCTGGGTATTACTCCTGAACATTAATGAACCATGAAACTTGACAATTATACCTATAGTTAAGACAGTTTATATTATTGAATCTTTTAATACAGTACATGAGTACCACAATGGATGTAGTAGCTGGGCCCTTGCCAACACCTTAGAACCCGTAATATTTGAATAGGCTCCATTTAACATTTGGCAACTATCTTGAGTGTGTGTAACTAACCTTATTCATGCACTTAGCTTATTAAACCAAAATGATCTAAAATCATCTAGCAAAATATAGAATGTATAATAAAGGGAAATGTAAAATTAGTGGGCGTACTACTAAATTTCAGCAGGGAAGATTAATATAGATTAAATAACGTATATAAACCAATCGTATGATATGAATTAAAGGAGAGACAAAGGAAGAACTAGGGAGGTAAACTACAAAAGTCCTCAACAAGAACCAAGAATACTAAGGGAGGAGTTAAGATTTTTAACTATAATCGTAAAACTATTATAAATTAAAAATGTATAAAAGGGCTTTTATCTAACAATGTAAGCTTCCCTTTGGCTCATTCTTTAAATAATACTTAGTATTTTGCTTGTTGTATGGATTCTCAAATTTAGTTGGGAGTTGCTGACAAAAAAAAATGATTACAAAGAACTATAAATATATTCTATTATCTGGAATTGGACCATAAAAATAAAATATAACATTTTCATACAGTGATTGATAACTGATATTTGTGTTATCAATGAAGGGTGGCTGGTTTAAAAAGAATTTTTTTAAATTTATTTATGGACAACACATCAAAGTGATTTGTCTATTAAAAGAAAAAAAGAATAATGGTGCTAGTGCTTAATTTTAAAAATCTTGAGTAGTAGCCCAGGCCTTTGCTAAAATTGGGCAAATAATTATTATTTCCAGGCCTCTGAAGGAGAATTGGGAAGAACCAACACAAGTTCACTCAACTTTTTAGTGGGCTATGTTGAAACAGAACAGGTAAGCTTTAGAGTATGCATGAAGATCTATGTTACTCTATTAGGTTGAATAAACACCTATTGTAAATTTCCTCTGTTAAGAAAATTGTACAAAAAACCTTTCTGCATCATGTGCTGATATTGGCATTAACTAGGAAGAGGTTTTGTATTTTAAGTCCAATGATAAAATTAAAAAATAAATCCTAAACCCCATAAGAAACAGGAATCCTTATATGTGCCATGATAGTAGGGAAAACATGACATTATGAGTAAAAATAATAAATAAACTTCTGCTCTTGATTTCATATTTTGTAATATGATGTATTTGTAAATGATATATTATTAATTCAATTTTTTATAAATTTTCAAAAGAAAATACTTAAATATGAAGGAATCCATAAGTTGTCCTCTATAGAAACAGAAAGAAAAATAAGTAGTTTGCTTGTTTAAAAAAACATATAATCTAATTAAAACAATACATTTTCATCACATAATAAGCACTTAGATTATTATAGCATAATGTGTACAAGTCACAAATAAATATAAATTTCTTTTAAATATATTAGTTAATTTGTTTTAGTTTGTATTATATTAATCAAGGTGTATTAACACAATTTTCCAAACTAAAACTACTTTAGAAGACTTATCTTACTGGTGAACCTTTTAAAATGAATGCCACATGTGTTGCTTTAACATACATTTCAGTTCTTTATTAATTAACTTCAGCCTTTTTAGAATTTGTAATGGATTGGTTATTATATTTAGAAATGAAAATTAAGCTCAACATAGAAAATGGTCTAACAAAATATATAAACTTAAATTATTGTTTTCAGAGTTTGTAAGACGAAGAAATTAAATGTAAAAGGAATAATAATAATAATACAAAATAGCATATTACTATGTTTATGCTATACAGCATTTAGAATAACTAATATAAAACTTTTTAAATTTAGCAGCAATAATAAATTAGACTCATTACAATTATTATAGACTACATGGACAAAGAAAGGATACAAAAATATTTCTGTTGCTCCTTATAAATAATGATCATGCCTGTAAATTTATGTATACTATTTAAGATATTAAAAATATAATAAGGATATTAAATATAATTTATTTATCAAAAATTATATGTTCCATTTTTTTTTCATTTTTAAATTATTTTCACCATTGCATTTTACTATCCGTTTGTTGTATGATTTATTGTTCTCATGCAAGGAACATGAAATCAGTTTTTCCTTTGAGCACAATATAAAAAATACTTCATTGTCCTAACATTGAAAGCAAATATCTTTTTGAATGAGACTATTTTCATTTCAAAGCTCCATTTTCCTCAGAAATGCTGTTGACTGAAGTTACATATTAAATAAATGAAAGTAGAAAGTATTGACATTATCAAAATTTGGCTTACCCTGTAAATTACTTATTCTTTCAGTAATGAAATAAATTCCATTGATCTTGAACTTTTTGGTTCTAATTTTAAATATAAAAACAATATATTCTTATTTCATCAAAGATACTCTTTTATTATTTGAAATTATGAATTTAGGTAGAGATTTTTCACACACTAGTACTAAATACTACATATTTTTTCTGTATTAGTATGTAGCTGTTTAACTGATCATGATTCTAAGTTTGTTTCAGTTGAAAATTGATATAAAATTACATTTTCTCTCTAATTAAATCTAGTGGTGTGATAGAGAGCAGTCTGATTTTATATTTTCTCCAATTTGGTTACCTGATTCCTTGGAGTAGATGTATTAGAGCATGTTATGGCATTGTTGATGGCAAAGATAAGAATAGGTGAAAGCTAGGATTGCAGTATTGAGTGCTTAAATATTAATGGATCATTAATCAAGTCGTAGACACTTGACTAATAATCCATCCTTGTTTTATAATTATTTCATCTAATAAAACGTTTTATATATTATTCACATAATCATTACATAGAAACTCTTTAAACTAAAAAAAATTAAAATAAATTATTTTTGTGTATTGAAAGATTCATTATAACTGTAACTAAGTTATAACTACAATTAAAATTGAAAGTGCCAAGTAGTGTAATTACTATTTGCAGACATTTGGTGGTCCAGTTACTGTCCCTCTCCCTCATTATTCAAACATTTAAGAAATGAATATAAATTTCATTGTAATTTTAGATTATGGCAATGAGATGGAGTTTTACTTATAAAGAACAAAATAATAAAAAAGTTGAAGATCCTATATATATCAATTAGTAATTTAATTATTATTATTATTTTTGAGAGAGAGAAATATTTCCCCCATCTACCAGGACTAGAATCAGGTCTCCCGGCTATTTAGGGCAGTAGTCTACCAATTAGCATTAAGAAAATATAATATTGGAACTAACTCTATGGTGCCAAGTAGCAAAATGTTCAATGAAAATGATTTTCTTCCTTAAGAGTTACCAGTTCTGTTTTTAAAGTTTATTGTTATTTTCATTACTGTGGTTTTTGTCCCGGCAGTCATGCGTGTAATTCTCTAATAACTTTTAAAACGAGACTAACAAGCCTCTATTGGATTGGAGTCTATTATTTCAATTATATTTTCAAGAATGAGTTGTTATGTATAATGAATATTCCTATCGAGAGAAATAACACTAGTATACTACATGGGACTACTGTAAATTAATGCATGTATAAGTTTTAACTATATATTTTTGTTAAAATAGGTGTAATTTTAAATTTCAAGATGACCTTGTACACATAGAAGCTTATGATTAAAATTAATTTTTCCTATGTATTTATAAGAATATTTTAAGTAATTATTATTTTATTAAGCCGGCAGTAATATTTAGATGTATGTTGTTAAAATTTTGTTTGCTATTTTTTTTCTGGGAAGTCATCAAAAACTAGGCATTTTTTTGGAAAATACCCCATCTCACAATTTTACTCACTGTTTTAACAAAATAATCCCTTGTTATAACATTCTAATGAAAATAAGGTGTTTGTTTGTTATAAAACACTGCCTTATCCTGCCAGAACATGATAATGGAATATCGTTACAGCATTAATACTTTGTCCTTAATGAAGGAATATATATTTATTTTTTTTAATCCCAGAATATATAAACAAATGAACATAGTTGATTGCCCTCCACAATCATTTACTATAGGACTATATATATATATATCATAAAAATTGTAGTACTTTCAGAATAAGTGCACTAAATATAACATTGATGTTACATTTTATTTACTTTATCTATTTTGTTTTTTGCTGGAATAAATATGTTAAAAATAGCAATCCATTATACGCTGCACTCTGTTTATTTGATATATTGATTAATTTATTTTTTATTATGTGAACTTGTTCACAATAATATTTTATATATTTCAGTCTTGTTACATAAATCCAAAATATATGTTTTTGTTGTATATAAATATATAAAAATCATTCTGTAAATTTGTAAATTGAAACTGTATTCTGGAAATGTGATATGAGAAATAAAACTAATATGCCTTTCATGGGTAGGTTCTAATTTATTTGTATGGCATATTATATAGTGTATATACATATAAATATGTATAAATATATTATGTAGTATAGCATTATGAATTTTTTACTTTAAATAAAATAAAGTTTGATTAATAATAGACTTTAATATGAACAAGCATTTTTTATTTTAATGTTTTCTAGTTCCTTATAATTACTAGTGGTTAATCACGAGCTTTACACAATCAAGTGTACCTTTATTCCAGATTGAGTTTGGATATAATCTGCATATGTAGTAAAGCCATTAAAGTGCTAGCTAATGCCACCAACTTCCCTTTTAGGTATTGATTCTTAAATTAATATAGCATTGTAGGAGCTTTACTTGTGATATATAAGTAACAAATCTGGAGGCATTAAAAATGGGGGGGGGTTAGTGGTATAAAAACCTGATTCTCCCCTATTGACAGGTGTATTTGTCCTGCAATAAACTATCAGACTGTTTAGACTCAGAAATTATTTTAATTATTATAAATCTCTTTTTTTTGGCACCCTGGAAATTTGTAAAATGAGATAAATGTTTTCATTAAAACTATGGTATATTTTTGCCTGCAAATTGGCCAAATATTGAGTTGATGGTATGATAATAATTTGAGTTTCTGTTTAAGAGAATTCATGGGGGGGGGGTTAAATAAATTCTGGACCAGTCCAAATGAAATTATCAAAAGAAAATTCCCTTTATCATATCTCTCATATGAGAGGTGTTCAAATCAATTTAGAAAAAAACAAACTCTTATCTTAAGCCATTTATGTGTGACACTCATTTTTGTTCTTAACACCCTGATTTTGGTGTTTGGAAATTTTTCATCAATTATTAAAACTATTTATCCTAAAAGTCTGATACAACAAATATTTTATAGTAATACAGTTTAAATTTGGTTATGCTTTTACTATTTTCTTCCTTCCGTAAGAAATATTACCTCTGAAGTTGGATATAAAAATGTAAAATGATTCACTTATTAGATATGCTTTTTCAAGGAAGGCTTGTTATTCTAAGAGAAATAGTCCTGTATGAGATCAATCACCCCCCACCTATATGAACTATAACACCTGCTGTAAACATACATTTTAACAAATTTATGAACATTAGGTTATTTTTTTAAAATCACCAATATTACCATGCTTCTGTATTTCTGATGGAAAAGTTAATTCAATTCTGAATTGAAAATCATTTTCGACCCTCTGACCAAATTAGGTATTTTTCTCATGGGATCTGCATATATGTTATTTAATTAATTTTTGAACTTTAGCAAATTCCTCTTAAGGGAAATCAGCTAATGATCTTTTAAAGATGGCATGATTTTCGAAACAAAATTGTAAAATTTGATAATCCTACCTGAAAGATGATGACAATGAGGATGATATAAATCTACCAGGGATGTCTACTTACAAACTTATTAATGGTTGAAATTAGACTAGGAAGAGGGTGGGCGGGGATAAAAAATTTGAAACAACTCTGTAATTATGAGTCAACAATTCATGTTGCAAATTTAATTTTCTGCAACTGTTCTATACACCTTTTCTCTAACTCATTTATTAAGTGAGGTATTTGTATTTTTTAGTTATTAACCTTCAGTGAAATCCCACTCCTACTTATCTCATATGGACAATATGTACATGTTATTCCAAGGTTAAATACCACGTGCTGTTCTCATTGAACCTTTACTATGTCAGATACATAGTATGAGATATATTTGATAGGACATCACCAATAAATATTATATTTTTCACAGGGTTCAATTATTAATTTACTTCCCCTTTGTAATAACAATTTTAGGATATTTATTTATCAATAACATTAATTGAAAATTAATTTTCTATCAGATGTATAGTAACAGATATTTAAAGGATGTAAGTAAGAACAACATGTTCATCTCAAGGGGCTGTGAAAACTAAGCAGATTTCCTAAATTCTGGACACTGGTTTGCCACCATCTGTTCCCCATTTTTCTTGTAATAAGAAGCATATATAAAAGGACTTAAAACTAGATATAATAAAAAGCTTGATATGTTTAGAGGCTCAACACATATACATAAAATTGAAACGTCCTTCTGTACATCGACTTTTTTCCCCTCAAAGTTTCACTACCTTTTCGTTTCTCCTGGGATTGAAACAAAATCAACAATTCTTGGCTTTGGTGTCTGTTTGTTGCCTTTTCAGGCTAAACTGAATTTTAGAAACTTGGTAAGTGTATTACTACTAACACAACTTAGACTTTAGCCTATATTAATATTTTCAGAGACGAACAGGGTTGGGGGTCATAAGGGAACGAAAAATCGCGATATTTCGTTTTCTATTGGATTTTCGACATACATGTGTATAACAGAAGTCGTTTATTTTTTTATTTTTGAATAACGAATTTGGATTGAATACTAACAGCTTAATTTTTAGTCTGAAAGACTCAGCAATAGTACATCGATTATCCATGTTTCAAGAAAGGTGTAAAACTAAATAAGAATGAGGAAAAGAAACGGAAAGTACTTATTATGGCTTTGCGATGATTAAAATTCACTCTTACTAATCAGTTTAAATATTTCCCAAGCAAAGCTACCTCAGTAATGACATTTAATAATGATGAAATTCGCTTTAGTTGCTCAACGAAATGTGTGTGTGTTAGTATTAGAACCTCATTGATTATAAGCTTTATGAACATTTTTAGCAACATGCAGGAGTGGGAGAAAAAGGGAGGCCTGAAATGAAAAAAAAAAAGTCCGCCAAGCTGCATTTATAACCCACTCTTGATCTCATATCACCATATATTTTATATTTCTGAGTAGAAGTGGGGCTTTACTGAATGCTGGGAAAATGAATGCACAAATAACTCTCTTAATATATGAACTAATTATAGAACAACAATTGTAGAACATCAGCAACTTAATATACTATCGTTCTGTTCAATTTTTCGATCAGACTCAAAATAAAGGAGATATTTTGAAATTTCGAACCTCCCCCTTCTAAACTCTTTTTATTTCTGATGTGGTATTTGGATATGTCTCACACAGTAAAATTTCAATAAAGACAATATTTGGTATTTAAGCTTCGAATAAAGTGGTTCATGATGTAACAGATTTTTGTTAAATGACATGAGCAGAAATAGTGGTCTACGGAAAGACGAAAACAAAAAATTGCAAATATCTTGGTTAATAACCAATAAAGTGAAAAAAACGTACATAACAAAATTTATAAAACATTACATTTACAATGAGATTGGTTCTATACACTTTTCCGATCAGACGTATAGCAAAGGACATATATTGAATTTCCCCGCCCCCCCCCCACTGGTCCGATGAGTTGGGGCTCAATAACTGATTTCCCCTTAAATCGGCTATTGAGGTAGTACTCATGACGCGATTTTCGAAAAATTTCCTCAAATGTTTAGAGGGGGAGAATTTCGTAAATGTAAAAGTGAATAGAATAAATTTTACTTAAAATTAAATGTTGTTATGTGCGTTTTTTTACTATCTTTTACTATATATATCTAGATTATAAAATATATTAACATTCTTAAGTACGAACAGGAATGGGGGTTGTAATGGAGGCCAGACATGAATAAGCGTAATATTTCATTTTTCGCCAAAAATGCACATGTTTTGTGCATGCTTTCCAACAAAAATGACTTACTTTGTTATATAGAGTAACTTTTGTCATATAAATATTTGTCGTATAACAATGTATAATGAAAGTAAATTGCATCGAAATATAGTTATAGTCAATTCTTTCCCATGCATCAACTTGGTACCTGGTACTTCATCTTAATAGATTATCACACTTGCTTTGAATTTTTCCAATCCAAGTTGATTGTTTAGCACCTTTAGTAGGTTCAACTAACAGTTTATTGCCCCCTCCCTTTCCCAATCCCGAACATTAATTATCAGAAATGCCAGTTTTCCCTTAAATGTATTTAATACTTTATTTAATTATTTATTTATTAACGTCCACTTTAAGCAACTAAGGCTAATTGGGACTGGTAATCTACGGGTCACCACTATTCTCTAGCCAGGGTGGGACTAAGGATTTTATTTAATGAGTCGGTCACTAAATAAATTCCTATTGCCCAGGCGGGAATTGAACTCGCCACTCTAGCTTTATCATGTGAGATAAAGCAACTCACATGGCTAACCTGAGCCCCTTTTATTTAATTAAAACACGAAAATTAATTGAACAAAAATAGTAAAAATAAAATGTTGTTGTTGTACCTTTTCTGGACTGAACCGAATTTCGTGAGACTTGGAATATTTATTATTACTAGCCCAACTTTGACTTTAGGTAAGACTAATATTGTTAGAGGGAAAAAGAAGTGGGGTTTATAAGGGAAGCTTGAAATGAAAAGTGACGATATTCCTATCGAGTTTTCATCAAAAATACAAGTAACAAAAGTTGTTTATTTTGTTATTTAAAATAATTTTTGTTATATGCACTTTTATCGTATAACGGGGTATAAATGAGTCAGAATTGTATTGGCCACAACCGCCTTAACCAAGCTAAATAGAACTCATATGTGAACTCCTCTACGATTATAAGCTATGTATCTTAGTTTTAGGAATGAACAGGAAAGGGTTGTAAGGGGGGAGTCTAAGATGAAAAATCGCAATATTTCGTTTCCTATTGTTTTTTCGGCAAATTTTTACATAAGAAAATTTATTTATTTTGATGTTTGAAGTAACTTCGTCCTTCTATTTCATACAAAGACGTATTAGTGAATTTCAAATATATTTTTGTATACATCGTAATGAAATCTCATGAACTTAATGCGTATTAACTTATTACCCGTTAAGGATAACGGGATAGAACTACTGGTATTAGAAATAATAACAATGGAAATAGTAATGTTTCATATGTAATATAAGTATTGATTAATCAAAAATGTTAATATAATCATGGAAATACAAAGGTTTGACTGTAGGACTTGTAATGCTAGAAATATGTATTAAGTATTATACATTAATTAGATTATCCAACTGAGAAGTAGCGGCAAAATTTCTATTCAGTGTGCCAAGTTGGGTACCAAGGCAAGTAATGAAACATAAATTAAAATAATAGAATCTATGCATGAAAATGAATTACTAAATGTTCGTCTTTGCCAAGGCTTATTTTGTGGCTATATGGATACGTCGTGAGCGAGGGCCCCAAGGATGTGTGAAGATGTCCGAGCTCGTCGGAGGCGCCAGTGCGGATTCAGACCGCCGAGCGAGATATTCAGGAGCTCCAACACGCCTCGTCGGAGATAGAGACGCGACGAAGAGCTGGAAGCGACTAGACAGCCAAGGCGATCTTGTAAGAAAGGAGGTGCGGCATAGAAACACCCATACATTTTCGTCGATCAAACACGACATCTACATAATTGTAAAGGGGGGTAGACACTAAATAGATATATCTGAGGAAGTCGGTAGAATGTAGGAACCTTCGCCATCGCAAAAGTCTCCGGGCTAGAGTTTAATAAAGAATTAGCACAGTCACCTTTCTCTGCCCTCTTCCCGATATGCCCCGCATTTACACATTCATAATCAATATCTGGATACATAACAGCCCAAGAATTCTGATATCAGCAGGTGAAAAAGATCGCTACCTAAATAGTTATTCTTCATATAAAAAAATGAAAAGAGTAAAACAAATAGGAAAAGAAAAGCTAAACGTAACGTCACCCAAAACTAAAAAATACAAATAACTCTATAGAAAAACTATATAGAACAAAAATGTTAGAAAATGAAATTTTCAATACAATTCGATGTGTAAACCTTTTCGTTCCTACTCATAATGAAGATATTTCAAGTTTTCTTTCTAAACTCCCACCAATCCTTCCATTTGTTAACGAAATTGATCTTTAATTTTTATTCAAGGAGATTGATTATAAATTTAAAATATATATATTAATGTGAAAGATCAATTTTACTTTTATTTTCTTCTCTAAATAAATTTTCTAATAATAATAAATAGTAGTACAACTTAAAAAAAAATTGTTTGACACACCATAAGGAAACAGTTGTTTACAGTATCACTCTTTTGAACAATAAACATAAGGTGAGACGTTATAGTGACCTTAGCAAATCGGTATCCCTTGGTTATGAGCATACCTCCTTAGATAATAGACCTCCATGGGTCTGGAGTAACCCTATTGAGGTTACACAATTGTTTTTACTTTGTGTAGTTTTAAATCTTATTATGTGTTAGCAATTTTATTCTACAGAAATAAGCTTCCATGGTTATAAGTTATATCAAAATTTTTAAGGACGACCTGGAGTGGCGGTTGCTATTTATTTTAATTAGAAACTAACTTCGTTATTTATTTCCGATTTAAACTATAAGAGCATTTTGATTATTTAATTAGTATAATGCATTATTTGAACAGAGTCATGATGAATTTGCACACCGAGTGATAGCACACAACAGAGAATGTGAAACATTTCGAATACTAGGTTTCTTCGTCTGCATACAATAGAATATTTTTAAGAATGGTTAATAAATACATAACATAGGTATATTTGATGTGTTTGGGGCTGCATGTGGGAATAGAAATTGTGAACATTTATTTATGGGTAACTTAGCTTGTACTATATACCGCGGGAAGGAGCAATTTATTTGAAGTGCTCTTTAAAATAAAGTTGTTTTGCAACCTATATTTTGTAACATTTATTTATAAATGTAATTCTTAATTACTAGATTTTTTTTATTTTATTGGTATTCCTGAGGATTTTATTATCTGATTTGTTAGTGCAGGAGAATTAATGTTTTTCAAATAAATTCTTAGTTTTGCCTTAGTACTGTAACTATTGTAAAGGGAGTAGATAACAGGTATACCCAACTACAAAGATAAACAGCTTCAATTTCCTTTGATATTTTGAAGGTAATTATTATATCTTTGAATTAGAACTGTTTCAGGCTTGAGTAGATTGCCAGAGCTGTGTTAGCTATCTTATTACCCATTCTCTAGCGATATTCTTGCAGTGTTGTATTTCTTTTCCTTTTTTATTAAACACCTGTAAATGTCACTTACGGTCAAACCAGTTATTAAAAATAAATATTTATTGCAGGGAGACTCCATCTTTCTTTTCCTGAAGTGCTGGATCCGCATTATTGATCACTCAACATTAAACCTTTTTATTCTTGTACATACATGTACAAAATTAGATTATTACCCATTAGGGCAATGAACTTTCAAATTACTGTGTTAAGCCTTCTTAATTATTAATTTTTTTTTTTGTAGAAAAATATTCCCATCTAAAACTTTAAATTATTATTTTCATTTTGACTCGCTGTAGAAATTGAGTTTAGGACCTGCCTCACTGTCTTCAACCTCCAAATGAAGTTTGATATTTAGCAGATTTCCCTCGAGGGAAATCACCTATTGAGGTTGTACTCATGACGGGATTTTCCAAAAATTTCTTCTAATGTCCATCATACCTAGTAGATAACAAAAATGAGATCCGTTCAAAATTATATACATATAAATATATATATATATATATATATATATATATATATATATATATATATATTTGTCTGTTATCACTCTAGTGGTCTCAATTTTTGTTTTATCGTTACCAAACTCGATATATAAGTGCTTTATGCAAAAAATAAAGATCAAGTTTATTAACGGCTAAAATTACACCGGGGAATGGGGAATTTCGAAATATCACCGTCATTATACATGTATATGTATATGATGGAGATATTTATTATACGTAGATATTACTTGTATATATGTAACTTTGTGTATTTTATTTCAAATTTTGTTCAGTTTTAACCAATTTAATATTTATATACTCCATGTAATATTAAAAAGCAAATTCAATTATGACTGAAATTTTACTAGGCACATTGGATATTTAGAGAAGGGGCAATATATCAATTTGCAAATATCTCTTATTCTGAGTCAGATTGAAGAATATTATATAACCAATATTCAATCTTTTAGGCTACATCACTGGGATATATTTTCATTGTCAGGAGTTCGGCTATCTGCTCAGATTAGATAAATCAGAATGCTGGAGCAGATAGCTAAGCTCCTCACAATAACCAATATTGTTGAAACTAATATTCTGCAATTCTGAGTGATAGAAATAATCAGTTAAAATATTAAACTCTGTTTTATTGATTTATCATCATCTCATTGACCTGTGACATTATTAGCAACGGTTTCTCTTCTCTAAATTGGTTGGCACAAATATCCTCCCCCCCCCCCCCCATATTTATATGGGAATCTTCAACTTTGATATCTATTAATCCAAGAGGGCAAGATGACCCACTCAATGTCTTTTACCCAGAGCATTTCTGAAACTCCGGTGCTTCTGTTCAGCTAAAGGATTAGTCTGTAGATAGAACAATGCCACATAATCAGAATCTTATGTGAAATTGGAAACAAGATTATTAGAATGCTCAAAATGATATGCTTTAAAAAATTTACTTTCAGTAGTATTGAATTTGATGAATATGTCAACTAAAGAGATTTTAATTCATAATACAACATTACTTTTGGGGTTAAAAGTTATTTTTCTTTCATTATATATGAAATTTATATTTTATTAAACCTTTGAAACTGGGGTATTAACTAATTTTTGTATTTGTAATTGTTACAAAACTATTATCTCCACTCCTATTAGTGCTAATAAAATAAAGTGTAGACATAAATTGCATGTTCCTCCTTCAATTAGATATTAAATAATGATTACTTTTGCTTCTTTTACTCTTCAGTGTTATTAATTTAAAAATTTTTCTTGGAAGTCAAAGATCTAAAATGCATCCATAAAAAATAAAAAAATTGAAAAACATGATTCAAAAACAATTAATTGCACTTAAACTATTTACTATATCTAGTACTGTAATTTATAATGGATCAGACGAATTTTTATCTCAATTAATCAAATTTTAGTAGTCTAAGAACTTAAGAAAGGGGGGGGTATCACCAGAACATATTTGCATGTATCTTGTATATTACGGGTGACTTGAAAACAATATTTGATATTTAAGCTTCGAATAATGTGGTTTATTATATAACAGAGCATTGTTTATGTAACATGAGTAGAAGTAGGGATTTACTGAATGTAGAAAATTGAAAAATGCAAATATCTCGGTTATTAGTCAAGATAAAGAATAAATGAATATATCAATATGTATAGTACATTTAATTTGCAATAAGATTTATTCTATACACTTTTTCGATCCGATATATATAGTAACGGAGATATTTCGAATTTTCAAAATTCTCCCCCTCTAAACCCCCCTCCCCCTGGTCCGATTTCAGCCGTTAATGAACTTGATCTTTCTTTTTACATAAAACGACTAAATATCAAGTTTGGTAACGATCAAACAAAAATTGCGACCGCTAGAGCGGTAACAGTCAAATATATCTGTCTATCTATCTATCTATCTATCTATCTATCTATCTATATATATATATATATATATATATATATATATATATATATATATATATATATACTAGCTAAGGTACCCGGCTTCACTCGGGAATTCATTTGAGGTTTAATGATGATGGTATTTTTTTTGGCAAGCATTTACTTTACTTAAAAAGCGGAGGACCTCACGGTTTTCCTCGAACGGCTCTTCGAAGAGAGTATGTATATGTGTTTAAACTTTTAAATATATATTCGAATAGTTCTAACATATATACTTTACAGGTGGAGAAACCATTGCAACTTCTTTTCGGGGTATTGAGACTGGTGTTGAGACTAGCAGTGGATCCCATCACCGAGAGCCTGGAATTCCTGAGGACGGTCCTGGTGACGGTAGACGACACCGAGAGTCAGAGCCTCATTATGGAACTCTGGCAATGCATACAGGCGACGGACGAGACAGATGGTGGACCGGGTTACTCAGACAGGCAGAATGTTTGAATTAAACTTCCTTTCCCTTGATACGGTACAAAGACCAACAGTGAACCGAACAGAAAATGTTATATCGCAAATTTTTATTTCAGGCTTCTCTTATAACCCCCTCCTGCCGTTTGAACCTAAAAAATTTAATGTAGCTTATAATCATTTAAGAATTATTGATAATTCACATGCCCAGTTTTGTTAAATTCACTTCTATCATTGGTGCCCAATAAAATTGTTGGCTCCCGCTTTAGTTTTTAATTTATATCTAGTTTATACTTTGTTATATCACAAAAGTTACTCTAAAAAACAAAATAAGCAACCTTTCTCATGTACATATTTGCCAAAAAACCAATAGAAAACAAAATGTCACTATTTTTAATTTCAGACCTCCATTACAACCCCCACTCCAGCTCCTCCCTAGAAATGTTGGTACCATTTATTATTGTGGAGGAGGTCGTGCTAACTCACATACAGAGTTTTGTTAAGTTCTGTTCAATTGTTAGAGCCCAATAAAACTATCGGATCCTGCTTTGTTTTATAGTGTATATCTCGTTTATACTTTGTTATAAAAGAAAAGTGAATATAACAAACGTTACTTTAAGTAACAAAATAAACAGCTTTTGTTATGTGCATAATTGCCGAAAAACCAATAGGAAACGAAATATTGCTATCTTTAATTTCAGGCCTCCATTACAACCCCCACCCCTGATTGTCCCTAGAAATAATGGTACAGCTCATTATCATGAAGGAGTTAGTTCTAATTCACAATGCGAGTTTTGTTTAGTTTGGTTGAGTCTTTGGTACCAAATAAAATTGTTGATTCTCGTTATAGTTTTTAGCGTATAACTCATTTGTACTTCCGTATACGGCAAAAGTGTATATAACAAAAGTGACTCTAAATAACAAAATAACCAACTTTTGTTATCTGCATATTTGAAGAAAAACCAATAGGAAACGAAATATAGCTATTTTTAATTTCAGGCCTCCCTTATAACCCCCACTCCTGTTCGTCTCAGAGAATATTAATACAGCCCAAAGTCTAAGTTGGGTTAGTAGTAATATACATACCAAATTTCATAACATTCGGTTCAGCCGTTTATGCGTGAAAAGGTAACAAACAAACAAACATACATAAAAGAAACAAAATGCAGTTATGGTGCCTATAACATGTCAAACAAAAAAGTATCGTGAAATTTTGAGAAAAAAAATCAATGTACAGACAGAGGTTACAATTTTATATATATATAGATATAAATTGTAAACTCTGTCTGTACATTGATTTTTTTTCTTGAAATTTCACGATACTTTTTCGTTTCACGTGTCATAGGCATGATACCTGCAATTTGTTTCTTTGGTGTCTGTTTGTTTGTTACCTTTTCACACATAAACGGCTGAACCGAATTTTATGAAACTTGGTAGGTATATTACTTCTAGCCCAACTTAGACTTTAGGCTATATTAATATTCTCTTAGACGAACAGGAGTGGGGGTTATAAGGGAGGCCTGAAATTAAAAATAGTGATATTTCATTTCTTATTGGTTTTTCGACAAATATGAACATAACAAAAGTTGTTTATTTCGTTATTTAGAGTAACTTTTGTTATATACACCATTGTTGTATACTAAAGAATAAAAGAGTTAAACGCTAAAAACTATAGCGGGATTCAATAATTTTGTAGGCACTAACGATTGAACCGAACTTAACAAAACTTGTTATGTGAATTAGCATTAATTCATCCATGATTATAAGCTATATTAAAATTGTTAGGTCCAAACGGAAGTGGGGGCTATAAGAGATGCCTGAAATAAAAAAATTGCGATATTCTGTTTCCCTTTGGTTTTCAACAGACAATAACAAACGTTGTTCATTGTGTTATTTAAAGTAACTTTTGTTATATATACTTTTTTCGTATAACAAAGTATAAATGAGATATACACTAAAAACCTATAGCGGGAGTAACCAATTGTATTAGTACTAATTAATATTTATTTGATATGGGCATAATAATGTTATGTTTTTTAGACTTATATGGTAGTTCTATGTTTAATTCGGATTTGTGAGGTTATAAATCTCTGCACCCCTCCCCTCCTCCTTTAATATTTATTTTCACTAGGAAATATGGTTATTTATTTCCAATGGAAATGTAAACTATAAGAGCATTTTCATTGTGTACTTTTTAAACAAAGTCGCGCTGAATATCACAAGGAGTGATAGCTGAAGTTGCGAAGAATCAAACTCTTTAATTCTGGTATATAGTAGCTTATTTCCTCCTATATGCTGATGTTATTGAAATAACTATGTACTTTATAAAACTATTAAACGTTACTTGATAATGTCATTATGACAAGAGACAATATTCGTTTAAACTCGATTTGATTGTTTAAAGTATTATTTAGGTTGCATGGAGGGCTACGATCCTTCCCCCTCACCTCACATTTTGAATATAAATTCAATTATTTTTAGTTTACCACTCTTATTTATTTTCACCGGGTAAATTGATTATTAGAAAATAAAAATTCTTTAATGTTTTGAATAATTAATTTGAGTAAAGCAGTGTTGATAACCCTCAAGTGGAAGCCGAAGTTGCACAGAGGCTAACACAGTTTATTGTGTTAACTTATTTCCTGTTAAATGTTGGCACTATTGGAATTTCTTTCTACTTACAACTGAATATTTCTAAACTATGTATTCTGGGTTTGACAGAAAATATGTGCATTATAGATACCATTTAATTATAATAAATGCTATCCATGATTATGATTTGAATTATTTAAGGTGTGTCAAAAAGTAGAGAGGGATTGATTGGGAACTCATTTTCATTTTCTCTTTTTAACTAAAATTTCTATTCTATAAGTCCCCTACAGTTACCTGGCCCTTATGGAAAAATAATACACCTAGACAGGAAGTATAATTGTACACATTGAAACCTTGCTATAAAAATGACCTCAATATTCAGCCTCTAATAATTTCCCGAGCAAAGCTGGGTTCCTTAGCTAGTATATATATACTAGCTAAGGTACCCGACGATGCCCGGGAAATCATTGTTGACTGACTAATGATGGTATTCTTATAGCAAGACTTCAATGTGTACAAATACACTTCCGAACAAATGTTTTTCCGAAATAGCCAATCCTGAAAGCAAATTTTGGGTATTAATAGAATAGAAATTTTAGTTATGAAGAATAAATAAAAATGTGTTCCTAATCTATCCCTCTCCACTTTTTGACTCACCGTTTTTGAATAATTCAAACCATAATCATGAATAGCATTTATAACAATTAAATATCATCTATAATGAACATATTTCCGTTCAAAAACCAATTCGAGCACATATAGTTTAAGCATAGTTTAGCACGTAAGGTTATATTCATAATAGTAGATCTCAGTGGAAATCACTTCCTGTAATACCAGCATTAAACAGGAAATAAGTAAACTCAGTTAACTTTATTAGCCTCCCATCTATTTCCGCTCTCGCATTAGAGCTATCAACATTCTTCTCCTTAAACTATTGATTCAAAATATTATTGTAATAATTTATCTACCTGATGGAATTAAATAATAGTGTTACCCTAAAAATAATTTCATTTATATTCAAAAAGCTAGTCGAGGGGAAGAGATCGTAGCCGTCCCTGCAACCTAAGTAATACTTTAAACAATCATATCGAGTTTAAACGCATATTGTCTTTTGTCATAAAGGCATTACCATTAACGTTTAATTGTTATTATAGTACATATTTGTTTCAATATCATGAAGATATCGGAAATAAGATAATATATTACCAAAATTAAAGAGTTTGATTTCCTATTACTTCCGCTATCACTCCTTGAGGAAGTTCAGCATGATTTTTTTTAAATAATACATTATACAAATTAAATAATGGAAAAGCTCTTATAGTTTAAATTTCTATTGGAAATAAATAACAAAGTTATTTTCTAGGGAAAATAAATAAATGAGGAGAAGAGGGGGGGGGATTTATAACCTCACTAATCCGAATCATACTTAGAACTAAATAATCGAAATAGATAAGACTAAAACATAATATCATTTGTCATTATATGCCTATATTAAAAACACTTAAATAAATACTAATAAAATTGTCGACTCCCGCAATAGATTTAGCTTATATCCCGTATTTACTTCATTTTACGACATAAATGAATGAAACAAAAGTTGCTCTAAATAACAAAGTAAACAACTTTTGTTATGTTCATATTTCCGAAAAACCAAAAGGAATCGAAATAACGCTATTTTTAATTTCAGGCTTCCCCTATAACCCCCACTCTTGTTCGTCAGCTTTTGTTATGTGCACGTTTGCCGAAAAACAAACAGAAAATGAAATATCGTGAATTTTAGCTTCAGGCCTCCCTTACAACCCCCGCTCCTGCTCGTCCCTAGAAATGGTTTATGATAATTAAGGTGTCAGTACTAATAAACATACCGAGTTTTATTTAGTTCGGTTGAGTCTTTTGTGCCAAATAGAATTGTTCACTTCTGTTATAGGTTTTAGCGTATATCTCGTTTATACTTTGTTATACGAAAAAAGTATATATAACAAAAGTTACTCTACATAACAAAATAAACAACTTTTGTTATGTTCATATTTCCAAAAAACCAATAGGAAACAAAATAACGCTATTTTTAATTTCAGGCTTCCCCTATAACTCCCACTCTTGTTCGTCTCAGAGAATATTAATATAGCCTAAAGTCTAAGTTGGATTAGTAGTAATATATATATGAAGTTTCATAAAATTCGGTTCAGCCGTTTATGTGTGAAAAGGTAACAAACAAACACACACGAAAGAAGCAAAATGCAGTTATGGTGTCTATGACATGTGAAACAAAAAGTTATCGTGAAAATTTGCGAAAAAAAATCAATGTACAGACAGAGGTTACAATTTTATATATATACTAGCTCAGATACCCGACTTCGCCCGGGAATTGATTTGAGGCTGAATGGTGATGGTATTTTTTTGGCAAGGCTTTATTTTGCACACTATTTTGACATTTACCCATCCCAGTGTTTAGGGTTTATACCTGTTGTTGGCATTTGTTAATAATAAAACTAATTTTTTATGTAAGATTTCACTGTCCTCCATATTGTCATATTTCCCGTCTCCCGTGCATTATGCATAGATTTCAGTTATTAAAGACAAAATATTAATGTAGGTTTGAATTAATTTTTCCAGGTGAGGTACCTGATAGTTCAAATTGATATGAATTGTTGAGCATATCAAACAACAATGGGACTTGTTGATATTGGTATGGGTGTGTGGGTTCTACGCAAATTACATGCTCCACACATTGTTCCTGAAGAAATGTATAAAACAAAAGTTAATCTAAATAACAAAGTAAACAACTTTTGTTATGTGCATGTTTGTCGAAAAACAAATAGACAATGAAATATCGCGAATTTTTATTTCAGGCCTCCATTATAATCCCACTCCCGTTCTAACCTAAACATTTTAATATAGCTTATAATCATGGAAGAATTAATGCTAATTGACATACCGAGTTTTGTTAAGTTCGGTTCAATCGTTAGCGCCCAATAGTTGACTCCCGCTTTAGTTTATAGTGTATATCTCGTTTTTACTTTATTAAAAGACAAAAATGAATATCACAAAAGTTACTCTAAATAACAAAATATACAACTTTTGTTATGTTCATATTTTCCGAAAAACGAAATACCGCTATTTTAAATTCAGGCCTCCCTTACAACCCCCACTCCTGCCCGTCCCTAGAAATGTTGGTATGGCTTATTATAATGAAAGCATTAGTGCTAATATACATACCAAGTTTTCTTTATTTCGGTTGGGGCTTTTGTCCCAAATAAAATTGTTCACTTCCGCTATAGGTTTTAGCGTATGTCTCGTTTATAATTCAGTATACGACAACAAATAAACATACAAACAAACACACACTAAAGAAATAAAATGCAGTTAGGGTGTCTATGACGTGTGAAACGAAAAGTTATCGTGAAAATTCGCGAAAAAAATCTATGTACAGACAGAGGTTACAATTATATATATATACAGTTTTGAACGGACCTCATTTTCGTCATCTACTAGGTATGATGGACATTTGAAGAAAAATTTCAAAATTTTTACCCTCAGGGAAATTTGCTAAAAGAATCAAGTGGGATGTAATAGGCTTAGAAGGAATTAGACATAAAAGTACTGGAATAACAGAAAGTGCTTATGCTTGCAGAAGCTATGAATGGTTAGTATGGTGTAGGATTTATGGTTTCACCTCAATATAAAAAAACAAATAATATATTTTTAAAATTTCAGTCCTGGAATTGGAATTTTAGAGGTAAAGAATGGCAACAATAAATCAGTCTCAATTGTTTACATACATACGCTTAAAGCAGAATCAGCGGAAAAGGAGAAAGATGATTTCTAAAGGAAACTGGAAAATGTGGTGGGGAAATATGAAGAGCAAAGGAGACTATATTGTAGTAATTTGAAGACTTTAATGGATGTAAGCTGGCCAATGGCTTGATGGTGAGCAAAGCTTTTTGGGAGAAGACTAACTGAAGAAGAAATAAAGGAGGGAACCGAATTATGAACTTTGCTTTTAGTCAAAACTTACACATTGGTAACAGCTGTTTCAAAAAGAATAAGTGGACCTTGAGTTCTCCCAATATTGGGCAAATGTTTGAAATGGATTATTTTATGATAAACACACTTCTAATGGTATAAAAGCCCTAAAGTAAAGAAAATCACCTGGCACGTTGTAAACTATCACAAAACTCACTCAGGTACAAAGATAATCTCATACACACAAATATATATATATATATATATATATATATATATATATATATATATATATACACACACACACACACCATACAGAAAACCACACATACAAACACTATTGTCACACTACAAGCATGGATATGCACCACACACTCACACTTTTCTCACATACAGCACTCATGCAGACTCACCATTTTTACACATGCTCAATCACAGACAAACACACTACTGACCAACACACACCAGTCACACATAAATACACAACAACACATCCACACAGGTGAAGTGTAATATTTAAACAAGATATTGTAACATTTTATCAAGAATGAACAGCTTAACAATTAATTTTTTTGTAGCTTGTCTTTGTTGAAAAATTGTAGAATAAAAATTGTTTTTTTTTTTTCATTGTTTAAAATTTAAATTTATTGTTATATGTCATTCTTTAACAAATAGTAAGGTGTAATTGTTACTGATGATTTTTGGTGTATGCATTTGTGTGTGATTGAGCGACTGGTACGTATGTGTGGAGGGTGGGTGGGTGTTTGTGCTTCAGAGAGTTTTGTCTGTGTGTGTGGCACAGGGAGGGTGAGCGTGTGTGTAGTATGATTCTATGCTTGTGTGGAGAAGGGTGTGTGTGTGTGTTTGAAAGAGGGTGCGAGTGAGAGAGGATGTGTTGTTTGTGAGTGGTGTGTGCATGCATGTGAGTAACTAAGTGAGATTTATGATTATGTGTTGAAATTTTTAGAGCATGTTTAGGAGGGGAGAGACTGTGTGTTTGTGTTTCAGTGAATTTGTATGTGGGTATGTATTTATGAGTGACTTTTGTGTGTGTGTGTGTGTGTGGCAGGGGGAGGAGTGATGTGTGTGTTGTCGGTGATTGTGTGCGTGAACTTGTATGTATGCGTGTGTGCTAAATGTCTATGTGTGTCTTTGTAAGAAGATATTTGTATGTATGCATGGTAGAGGGGGTGGGTGGAAGTATGGGTTTGTGTGTGTGCACGTTTGAGGGACTGGTGTGTGGGTGTTTGTGATTGAGTTTTGTGAATGTGTGTGTGTGAGGAGCTGATGCTTGTGTGTATGGGATGGCTGGTACTTGTGGGTGTCTGTACATGGGGTAGGGGCAGCTGGCACATGTGTGGGTGTATGGACTCAGGCGACAATGAATGAATAGTTAACAAAAAATATAAAAAAATCTGTTATATTTTAATTTTAGTTTACTTTCCATCATAATAATTTCTTAATAATCTCTTAATATTAATGAATAGAGCTTGTGGTTCACCACAACACACACTCAATAGGCTTCAGCTTGACACATTCTGAATTGGGGCAGTTTTTATAGTGCCGCCCATTTTTTCTTTGCAGTAATCGGGAAAGTTCCTTGAGTTTATCGATTTGTCGAACAATTTCAAAGACATCAGATGAACTTTTCAAGTTATCCAAAGAATTCATGAAACGTTGGGTATTTGGAAGCGCCATCAGTTTATGAAGTTCGTCCATATTCTGAAAATAAGAACAAATATTAGTTTTAATCTTATAAATTTTATAGTTGATATATTGTGGCAATTGATCTCCAATGAATGTTACAAAATTAACATACAGGTCTACTAAAGTTTTGGAATATGCCCTTCCTTTCTGAAGTCTGTGCCCTTAGTATGTTTGCATGCATGCTATATGTGAGACAAATGTGTATGTGGGTGTTTATGATTAAGTGAGTTTTGTGAATGTGTGTATACATGGGGGTTAGGGTGCTGCTGCATGTGTGTGGGTGCAGTACATGTGCATGTGTATGAGGGGGTTAGGGGCAGGGGTCAGTGCCGGTCTGTATGAGGGGGATGCATGTGTGGGGGGGGCTGGTACATGTGTGTATGTATGTGGGGGTAGGGAGGGCTGATGCATGTGTGTGGGTGCAGTACATGTGCATGTGTATGAGGGGGTTAGGGGGGGGGGTCAGTGCCGGTCTGTATGAGGGGGATGCATGTGTGTGGGGCGGCTGGTACATGTGTGTATGTATGTGGGGGCAGGGAGGGCTGATGCATGTGTGTGGGTGCAGTACATGTGCATGTATATGAGGGGGTTAGGGGGGGGGGTCAGTGCCGGTCTGTATGAGGGGGATGCATGTGTGTGGGGGGGCTGGTACATGTGTGTATGTATGTGGGGGTAGGGAGGGCTGATGCATGTGTTTGGGGGGGCTGGTACATGTGTGTATGTATGTGGGGGTAGGGAGGGATGACGCATGTGTGTGGGAGGGGGAACATGTTCATGTGTATTAGGGGATCGGAACATGTTCATATCTATGTGTGGGTTAGGGGATCGTTGTGTGGGGAGGGTAGGGGGGTTGGTGCAGGTGTGGGTGTGTGGACTCAGGTATGGGTGTGTGTATGTAATTAAGGAGGACTGTATGTGTGAAAATTGCGTATGGCTGTACATGCGGTATGTTTGACGATTGTTTGTACGCTTCTGTGTTTGGGATTGAGTGAGTTTGTATGTGAGTGTGTATTCATACGTACTGGATGGTGTAAGTTTGTCTGTATTGTGTTTATGTGTGGGTAGTGTCTGAGTGTGTGTGCGTTTGTGAGCTATGTGTGTTTATCTGTTGTGCAATTCTGTGATTGAGTGTATCTGAACATTATGAGTAGGCATGCATGCTGTGTGACAAAGGTGTGATTGAGTTTGAAGGAGGATTTGTATGTGGTTGGTAGGTGAGGGGAAGGGAACTGCAGGACTGTAATGGATGCTCATATAACTTCAACAGTGAGGAGTTATGGAGTATTAGGAATCTTCAACACTTTATTATTCGCTGCCCGAAAACCATGGAAAGAATGTGCTTATATGCAAATAAATCAACACCACTGATCCACCACATGCCCAACTGAAAAACCTTGTACTATTCAAAATAAATTCATGGCCTTTCCCACACTCCTACTTAATCAGATTTGAATAATAAACTATAAAAATAATTTTAAAAAAAGTATTTGGCTTAATAGCAATAGAACACAGCTTTGATATGTCTTGTGGTCAGCAATGCACATTTCTGTTGTAGTAATTAATTTTTGTAATATGCTCTATCTTCCTCATTGCCAAAACAATCCTCAAATACATTCCGAAACAAAACAACAAATTACAGTATAATTCATTGTAATAAATTATAATAATAATAAAAAAAAATGTATAAAATTATACACCTTATTATAGATTAACAATAATAATATAGGAATTCATTTAAATCTTTTATAAATAATAGATTGTATGGCTATACCTCTATTAAAAGGGAAAAATACATACGAGAAGGGATGGTTATAACATAAGCTATTAACAATAAATACATACTGGGCGATAATTGCAACCATACCAAACATATTAAATAATAGTTTGTATTTAATATTTGGAAGTGTTAAAGTTATAACTAACCTTACCTGAAATATTTCAAAACAAAACATGAACAATAATACCTTTGATCCTATGATTCTTATAAAATAATAAATCAATATGCAAGGAAATATAATGATCGGAGACCAATAAATCAATATTGACATGCAAGGAAGTATAAAGGTTGTTCATTAATATTCATGACGTCATCAAACTGTGAATGATTTTCTAAAGGATGGGTTCAATTCAATTTATGAAATGATAAATACACTCTCAACGTATGATAAAAAATTGTAAAGCTTTGGATGTAGAAGGAAATAGAAATTTATATCAGTTTTTGATGTACTTATATATATTGGTTATTTCCTATATGGAAATAGTTATTTAGAATCGACTCCATTATGTCGTTGAACTTTTCATTATTAGTAGTCTCTGAATCTCTAGATTTCACAATTAAAAAAAAACAAATGCACGTAACAAAATAAAAACATGGTCCGTTTTAATATAATGAAATGTTAATTATAGTTGGTGTATTTATTTACTAATGTAATTGTCGGATAATTAAACTATATATGAATTGCTTATTTAAGAAAGGGGATAAGTCACGATTTTAGTCAAATTTACTTTTTGACGTAATAAAAATATTTTAAGCGAGGAGCATCGTTTTGTAAAAGGAAGGGAATTAGACAAGCATTCTAACCATTTTAATTAGATAAATAAGATCTCATTTATTTAAGAAAGGGATTTAGTCAATACTTATTCCCTTTCAAAAATAATCATGAGTTGTAATGTCATTAATACTTTCTTAATCCTGATCCCCTGAAGGGTTCAGAGTTTACCAGAAGGCATTAGCAGGTAGATAACACGCTTGATAACATTTCCTGATACCTGCTTGTTCATTTATGTGACTTTACTCAGGTCATAGTGCATATCACACCTTTCCAGTTAAATTAGTCTCTTACAGATTAAAAAAAAAAAAAAAAAAATATGAGTGAGTGTGTTAATGTGTTTGAAAACTTTTGTGACAGTAGTGAGGGGGATGTTGAAAGTGAACCAGTTAAGAGAAGGAATGGTATTGTGAATAGTGATAAATATAAAAGTAATGTAATAAAAAGTGCAAGAGTCCAAGGAAAGGCTTACACTGGTTATTCTGGTAAGCAGTATGATGCGAAAACGACTGGTCCATCCTGTACATGTAAAAAGAAATGTTTCTCCAACGAATCTCTGAAGAAGAACGACGTTCAATTCTGCGGGAACTGTTGTCGATTGGTACTAAAAATGCCCAAGATCTACACATTCAGCGACTGATGCAATCAGATACAGTCAAAACAAGAAGACATCGCAATTTGGGTGATAGTCGAAGAAGAGAATTAAAAGAGCGAGCTGCATCTTTTAAATACTTTTTATTGGTAAATTGCAAACGTGTGGAAGTGTGCAAAACGGGTTTTTCAAGCATACTTGCTGTTTTGAAGAAACGAGTTTGGCGTTTGCAAAAACTTCTTCTTAATAATGAAAGCCCCCGGGATCTTCGAGGAAAGCAGTCCAATCAGAAGATTCATCCAACTGAATTGGTCAATAAAATTGTGGATCACATTTCTTCTTTCCCACGTAAGTTGTCACATTATTCTTCCAATGACGTCCATTACTTAAGCTCTAATTTGAATGTCAAAATTATGTACAGACTATTCCTGGAAAAATACAAAACTGACAACGTAAAGTACTCTTTTTATTATAAAATTTTTAAAGAAAGATTTAACTTACGTTTCGGACGACCACAAGTTGATATGTGTAGTGAATGTGAAAGACTGACCCTACGCATGAAAGGGAAAATAAATCCAGAGGCAAAAAGAGTTGTCGCTACTGAATTGTTAGTACATAAAAAAAGGGCCAACAAATTTTACACTGCTTTAAGAGAAACAACAGAAACGTGCCAATCCAGTGAAGGTTCTGAAGTTTGGCTGAAATTTGATTACATGCAAAATATTTCATTACCATCAATTCCGGTACAAGATATGTTCTATTACAGGCAGCTATCAGTCTTTCCTTTTGGAGTTCATAATGTTAATACTGAGGAGTCAGCAATTTATCTGTATCATGAGGGACTTGCAAAGAAAGGACCGAACGAAGTGTGCTCATTTCTACACCATTATATACAAACCAACATGAGTTCACAAACTAAAATCCTCCACTTGTTTTCTGATAACTGCCCGGGGCAGAATAAAAACCACACCGTGATTCGTTTTCTAATGGCACTTACAGATACAGGTAGATTTCAAAAAGTTATCTATAGGCTGCTTCTCAGAGGACACTCATTCCTGCCTAAGGACAGAGACTTTGGTTTAATCAAAAGAAAACTACGTCGAGAGGACCGCTATTATACATTAAGAGATGTAACCAAATTGATTTTGAATTCCAGTCGCAAAACGAATAAATTTATTGTAAATCGTCTGGACAGAAGTTTTATAAAAGATTATAAAAATTGGTGGCCTGCTTTATACAAAAAAAATTGTGAATCTGAGCACAGTAAACTGCTCAGCCATCAAATAAAGAGAAAAAATGCCTTTGTTCTTAAGGCTAAACGTAGCAAACAAGTTAGTAAAAATGACAGTCCAGAAACCGTAGAAAAAGATAACTTTAAAATATCCAAATATAGCCAATTTGTGTTTGACAACAACAAGAAATATATTCGTAGCTTTAATTCTGAATGGTACCAATGGAAAAGTTGGCTTTGCGGCTGTGAAATAAAAAATGCACTGTTTTGCTTCCCGTTTGGTGTTTGGAGGTGATGTAACGTGGACAAAAGATGGTTTTAGAAATATAAACAAAATGAAAGAAAAAACTGAAAAGCATGAGAGGTCAAAGAAGCACGTTGATAATGTAGTTTCACTGTCACTTTTAGGAACCCTAAGTATTAAGGAGAAACTGAGTGAGGCATAGACTTTCAAGCAATGAGCATAATTTAAATGTTAAAACGAACCGTGCAATTTTGTCCAAAATAATAGACTGTATTTTCTTTTGTGGAAACTTTGAAACGCCCTTGCGTGAACATGATGAAAAAGAAGATTCAATAAATCCAGGGGTATTTAGAGGATTATTCAATTTTCCGTCTAACTTATATTTAGATTTGAAGAATCACTTAGAAACCAGTACAGTCTTCAAAGGTGTTTCTAAAACCATTCAGAATGAGATACTTGACTGTCTGCTACAAATATACCATGAGGAGATAAGGACGGAAATTAGAAAAGCTTCCTTTGTAGCTGTCATGGCTGATGACACAACAGATGTTTCGGAACACACTCAAATGGTCCTTGTTCTATGGTACGTATTGAATGGAGAAATATTTGAGCGTTTTTGGGGATTCTTTATTCCAGAAAATCAAACTGCAGATGGCTTATCAAAACGTATTTTAGAACAATTGGACATAATCCTTCAAGGAAATGGACAAAAACTGATAGCTCAGGCATTTGATGGTGCAAATGTCATGAAAGGTAAAAAGCAGGGGTTCAAGCAAAAATAAAAGCAGTTTATAGTAATGCACATTTCATTCACTGTTATGCATATCAACTTAATTCAATAATGAGAAATGCGGCAAGTATTGCACGAAACACAAGAATATTTTTCTCTAACATTCTGGTTATTCCAACATTCTTCTCAAGATCACCGCAACGTGTGTCCATTCTCAAGAAGCATATGGAAGTCAACATTCCACGTCCGTCTTCTACAAGGTGGAACTTCAACATACGGGCCATAAACAGAGTTCATGGAAATTTGCAACCTTTAAAAAACTGCCTTACTGAAATTCAGTCAGCATCAAATGTAGATCAAACCATTGCAGAAGCTACAGGAATTTTAAAATTCTCGAATGATGATAATATCAATTTTTTGTTAGAGCTTTTTCATCAGATTATGTCTCATGTTGAAATAATTTACAACCAAATGCAATCTCGAGAAATTAGAGTATTTAAAGTTAATGAATATATAACAAATTTCAGAACTGCTATTTTAGAATTGAGAAACTCAAAGTACTTTGAGAATCCTTTAAAGATACTCATGGCAGAAGCTAAGGAAGTGTGTGACTGTAAATGTGTTGATATAATGGACAGATATTCTTCCACTAAACACTTAGTAGCTGCTAAATTGTTCAACAAGAATTGCTTCACTAGTTTTAAGAATGAACATCCCACAAAAGAGATAGTACTGACCACTGAAGCATATCCCATGATCGACAAAGAAAAGCTTGAAACTGAACTAAAAGTATTCTATTGTAGGTCTGATATGCATGAATATTGCAAATTAATTGAGCTGCTGAAATTTATCTTCGAAAATAATCTAGATGATGATTTTAGTGAAATTACGAAACTGATAAAAATCCTCTTGACATCAGAGGCAGAACGCTGCTTTTCAACATTGAAAAGAATAAAAACTTTTCTAAGGAGCACTATGAATTCGGAAAAACTAAATGCGCTTGCAGTGCTTTCAATGAAGAAAAATTTCCTCAGTTGTCATCCAGAGATCAAGGAGAAAATGATTGATATTTTCGCGCAAATTAAAACAAGAAGAATGGATTTCATTTTTAAATGAATAGATATGCTTGAACTTTAACAATTTAGGTTAAAGTAAGTAAAAAATATTTGATTTGGTTCTTTTAGGATTTTATCAAGTTTCTGAATATATTTTCTTTTTATACAAGTTTGTTTCCTTCTACACAATTGGCTAAACATTTTTTGGGGCAGCACCCCCACTAATTTTAGCCACGAGCCGCCACTGGTACCGATTGCTCTGTATAACGATAATCAGGGTGCAAAAATTGGCGAACGACCTTATGTTTGATTCCCGGACGACACACGTAAACGTTAGTCATAATTTCATTCGAAAAAACTATTAAAAATGAGAAAGTTACTGTTGAATACTGCAAAAGTGAAGATATGACAGCAGATGTCTGTAATAATTGTTCTTTTATCTCTTTGTTACATCTCCCCTACATCCCCACTAACCTTCCCTCTCCAATATTGTTATCCTTAATTGTATCCGTGTTCTTTGTTATCTCTCTTCCCCAACATTAAAGAACCCGTTCCTTTGTTAAGGACTTAATCATTAGCGAAGAGCCGTCAATTTTAGTGTTTGTGTGTGAATTTTACACGCACATAGTGATGGAATCTTTAAGCTGTTTCTATCCTCACGTCGAGGAAGTAGATTCATTGGGGACAGGTTTAGTCGCTTTTATTAACTAAATGTATTAACAACCCTCCAGTTTTAGGAACAGGACCTTCAGATGCGGCGGCCTTAGTAACTAGTGTTAAGGCTTCAAGGAAGTCCTGGCATTTCAGGGTGATCGGTCGGGGGAAAAGGGTTCTTTGTTTACCCGATTCCCCAAATAACAAAACCTACGAGCAACTCATTGAATTACTCAAGGGACATTTTGTTCCTGCAAGGAATAAACTTCAACAGAGGGACACATTCTTTAAGCGAAGACAGCAGCCTAATGAGAGCCTAGTTGAAGCAAGGTCCTGTAATATGGGACATTTTTAGACCAAGCTTTGCAGACACAGTTTTTAAATCATTTAAAATCCAATGTGGTGAAGGATATTATTATTATAACTGCTGTTGTTTTGAAACTGAACTTCACACAGCCAACAACAATAATAATCTGACTAGGCTGTAAATTATCTATAGAAGAAAAAAATTGCGAAGGGACAGAATACATCTCAAGACTCAAAACATCAAGGTCCCAGACATAAAAACATACCTGTACAAAAGAAAGAAACTTCCATAAGTTCCATAACTGACTTAATGGGATACTCTAACTACTGCAGGAAACCTGAAAAAAAGAAGATTCACGAGGTAACCTATAGTTTAGATTCTATCTAACCAAGACAAGACTAAGAGGAAGGTAGATGAATCTCAAATTTCCTTTGATCTAATGAAATTTGACCATAATTATAATAGTTCTAAACAGGATGGTTTCTATATTAATGTTTTTTTGAACGGAGTTCCAGTACGAATGTTATTGTACACAGGTGCTCTGCAACCTTTGATTTTGCCACTCTTTATTTGAGTTTAATTTAAATTACACCGTCTTCTACCAGTCGAGCCATTATTTAGTTGCACAGGATATCCGTTAAAACATACGGGCCAGTTTGATGTGGAAGTTGAATTTTGTGACCAATGTATGTCACTACTTCTTGTGGTTGTGTTTGGTGATTTCCCGTCATTGTTTGGATTCCCTTTGACTCAAGCTATAAGTTTGCCTTTTCATGAATTTATGCCAAGTGGTGTATCAAGTTTCAATGTCAATACTGTCATTGATTTTATGGATTCATTAAAGACCAAATATCCTTTGGTTTTCAGTCAACACTCTAGAAAAATTAAAGGCATTCCAGGCTACTTTTAAATTAAAGAAGAATTTTGTGTTTTACTCTCCACAGACAGTCCCTATTCCTCTTTGAGCAGCTATTTTTAAGGTCATACAAAATATGGAAGCATCGGGATATATATATATACCCAACCTGGGCAATGGGGAACTCCTATAGTTATCATTCCCAAGTCCAATGGAGAGTGAGAGTCTGTGGAGAATTCAGGATTACAGTCAATCCTCAGATGGAAGGTAAGACTCGTAATTTACCAGTTATTGATCACCTCTCATCTATCATCAGAAGTTGGTTTTGTAGCTTGGATTTAGACCTGAAGTTTCTACAGTTAAGTCTAGAGAAAGAATCGAGGGACATACTTGCCCTCAGTACACCTTGGGGATTCTACCCACCTCTTAGTCTCCCTTTTGGTGGCATTTTGGCTGCCGATAATTTCCAGGAGGCATTGGATAAATTTAATCTGGAATATCGAATTTGTTTATTTACCTATTAGGTGTACAAATAAGTTTTAGTGGTTCGACAAAAGATGTCCCCATCAGAAGGTTATGTTGAAGTTGTCAGACGTAAAATTTAATATCCCAAGTTTTTTCACCTGGCAACACCATAACCTTGAAGTATTAATGACTGTATCAGCATCGCATAATTTTTTTCTTACAAAAATGTCAAGTTTTTTGTTGTATAAGCATGATTTTTGGGGACTTTCTATTTACTTCTTTAATTTGAATTAATCTACAGCTGTGGCACATCGACTGCTTCTAGAAGCATATGGTGAGGCTGCTTTAAGTGAGAGAAGTTGTCAGGAGTGCTTTCAAAAGTTTAAGAATGGTGAGTTTGATGTGGAGGCCAAAGAACGCAGTGGAAGGCTGAAAGTGTACAAAGATATGGAATTGACAGTGTTACTAGAAAAAAATTCATCACAAACGCAAAAAGAACTTACATTACAAGTGACTCAATAAGCAATTTCACATTGTTTAAAATCATTGGGAACGATTCAAAAACAAGGGAATTAGGTTCCATATGATCTAAAGCCAAGAGACATTGAACGCCGATTATGCCGGAGTGGAATGCTGCTTGCTTTAGGAAAGAGTTTTCATCATTTAGTCACTGGTGATGAAAAATGGATCCACTGCGATAGCCCAAAGAAGAGAAAGTCATGGGCTAAGCCCATTGAATAATCAACATTAATCTTAGCCGAAAGCTATCAACATGACAGCTAAGCTGAATACTCATGGAAAAAAAGCCACGTGTATTTGGTGATATCAGCTTGGTATCATGTATTATGATTTACTCAAACCAAGCAAAACCATTACTGGAGCTATGTAGTAAACCCAATTAATGAGAATGAGCCAGGCACTCAAGGAAAAATGCACCCATTACTATTCTTCACTGTCCACGACAAAATCCTCCTACAAAATTATGCTCGCCCACATTGCCAGACTTGGAAGCACTCAAGGGGGAAGTTTTACCCCAACTGCCATATTCACCAGCCTTAGCTCCTTCTGATTATCATCTGTTCCGGTTGATGGTACATGGTCTATCTGAGCAATGTCAGGCTAAATTTGATAAAATCAGTTTTTAGTCCGTACTGGTAAATGTCTTGGGTATCTGCTTGATGAGTTTGGACTTCACCCAGATCCGGAGAAATTAGAAGCCCTTAAGAAAGCCAGAGTTCCTTCTAATATTGGCAAATTAAAAACATTTATAATTTTTAAGCTAAATTTGCTGAACATTTATCCACCATTTTAAAACCCAATATGATTTACAGAGAGCTAATTGTTGGGATTGTGGTCCTAAGGAACAAATGCATATGACAGAGCCATTGAACAAATTAGAAACAATGCCGTCTTTCCTTATTCTCTTTGACTTCCATTCAGGCTCACCTGTGATACTTCTCCTGTGGGTGCAGGGGCTGTAATTTCCCACATTACATAGGATGGTGTGGATCGACTTGCAGTATTTGTATCGAAGATGTTTTCCTCTGTTGAACTTAACTATCCTCCGCATGAAAGATAAGCAGCAGTCCTCATATTTGGTATAAAAAATTTCCATAAATCTGTATATGGGAGACATTGATATTTTGAAACTATCAGCGATAAAGTTTTAGTAGTGGCCATTTTTGGAAGCACCAGCAGCTCCCAACCAGGGATTATTTTTATTAGCCTGCTCATTTTCTATCCTACTTAAGAAAGGTTATCTTATACCCCATGCTGACTTCCTTAGTCATCTTCCTATGTATTATTCTACACCCGTGGAAAATTCAGTCAATACTGTCTCTTACATTGACACTAGCTTATTATACTCTCAGAAAGTTGACTCCGAGACCCAGCAAGATCCTGATCTGAAGCGAGTTTTGTAGTTCATATTGCAAGGTTGGCCAGAAGATTGTGACTCTAATTTGACACCATTATACAGAAAATGTTTGAAGGTGTCTGCGGAGAATGGCTGTATTCTATGAGTATTGTGTATAGCGATACCCACAGTTTATCGACCTGATGTTCTTAAGTTACTTCATGATTTACATCCAGGAGTTAACAGGTTGAAGGCAATCGCTAGAAGCTATTTCTGGTGGTCACTTATTGATCAGGACATAGAGACACTTGTTGCAGATTGTGGTGTCTGTCAAGCTCATATATCTTCATTTTCATCTGAACAAATAGTATCTTGGTTTTAGCCAACAAGGTGGTGGCAAAGAATAGTTGTCGACTTTGCTCAGTTTGAGTCAACAGAATTATTTAGTGTGGTGGATTAACATTCCCAATAGCCTAAGGTCAGAATTGTTAAGAGAACAACCACTGGATAAAACCTGTAGAGTTCTTCACTAACTTTTTGCTACTTGGGAACTACTGGAAGAATTAGTCAGCGACAATGGCCTTCCACTCTCATCTTCAGCTTTTGCAGATTTTTTACGCCAAAATGAAGTTACACATTACAAGACACCCTTTTATCAATCACAATAAAATGGGCAAGGCAAACGTGAGGTTCATACAGTGCCAACAGTCCTACTTAAACAATTACTTGATGAATCAGCTGGACACTACAACATAAAATTGATTCATGGTTGTTCAGTATCATTCAGTTACTGAAGTAAGGCCCTCAGAATTATTTCATGGAAGAAAAATGAGAACACTTTTAATGTTGCTTCATCCAGCCCAGACTTAAAAGTCACGAATGAAGGAATCGAAGCAAACAGGCTTGGTGTGGTTCCGTTCTATTACCCATAAGATTGTCAAGTGGATTCACGGAGGTATAGAGAAAATCCAGTGTTTCTTATCAGGTATTGGTTAATGGTTGGCTGAGGCATATATCTTGTTTGCACCTATGTAGACACTGTCCATATACTAAGTCTGTCGAGTTGGACTTAGTGGCTAGGCAACCAGATGATTTATTTCAACAATTCTCACATACTATGCCTACTAGTACTCCTGTTCTATTAAGGGCCATTCCTGGAGCATCAGGGGTGCGTTTAACCCCCCCCCCCCACCCCTTGCATAACCTGCATCAATAGTGCACTTACATTTAGTCTTCTATGGAACCATCTTCACAACAAGCTAATTCTGTTCCATTTATTGAGGAGTCCCGTCCAGAGGTCGTCAAGCCCCCTTCATTTAATCCATGCTCCAGTTTGTTAACACCTTCACAAAATGTTTTCATCATTGGTCAAAAAGTTCCTGCTCAAGTCAATCTTGTCGTACTATCAAGACTGCTTGATATCTTTCTGATTATGAAATTATTCATTATATATATTTTGTAATTTTTTTTCTTTGTTAAAACAGGGGAGGATGTAATAATTGTTCTTTTTTCTCTTTGCTATATCTCACCTACATTGTAACCTTTTCAATCCAATATAGTTATGGCTAAGTGTGCCCGTGTTCTTGGTTATCTCCCTTTCTCAACATTAAAGAACCCATTTCTTTGTTAAGGACTTATCAATGTCATGACAAAAACACTATGTGGATAGGATTCCAAACTTGGAGGATCTAACAAGCTTCTTGTGCAATGCTTGAGGGCATTGCCAGAACTGCAAGCTTGAACAAACAGATGTTATTAATTAATTAATATATATATATATATATATATATATATAATTAATTAATATAATTTTGTGATATAGTATTCTATGAAACTCGTTCTTTACTTTAAGGGGAAGTTTCTCATCTGGATTTCAGTGACGTGGTTTTAGAGTACATGTATTTCGATACTTGTTACTTGGTTGTACCTGCTCTGTGTAAATCTATTTCCTAACGATATCAGTCATAATTATCATTTCTATACAGACTTTGGTTGTGAGAGGTCAGTTCGCTGTGTTTCTCAGTATCCATTCTTCCCATCCATTTTGTTTGTTTTCTGCAGCGAGTTAAGACAGAGATTTGTTTCCTTATTCCCTTAGATCTTGTCCTTCTTCCCTTTCCTCTCTATTCCACCCTTCAGTGCCGTTTCTCTCACTTTAAATGCTTCAGAGGTAAGACTACTTTATTATAATATATTTTATTTATGTTTGTCTTCTTGTTCATTTTTGTTTATCTGAGCTCTCCAGAGCCTAATTTCTTTTTTTATGGTTTGTCTCACTATTTATTATTTATCATTAGTTTTTAATTACGCAACATTTGTACCACAGAGAATTTCTTTTCTTGTAATTATTTTTCTGGGTTTTATTTATTGTTTTATCAATCATATATTTTTATTTCACTCCCTAGGTATTTATTATTATTTATATAAAATTTAATTAACATCATGTATATGAATTCTAACTTACTAAGGTTGTACCATGATTATGTAGCCTGTGTTTTTTAAAATAAAAAAAATATATTAATTCATTCTAGCATTCTGTGGTTTGTGTAAATCGTTAACCAAACATTCTAGATAATATATTCACATGAAGGGTTTGTATGGCTAGTACCCAATCTGGGGCTTACAATGAGAATCTGAGCGAGTATTTGACAATTTTCAATTGTCAAGTCCTGTGGAAAAATGTTATACTATACTCCTTTTGGAAAAGAAAGGCATAGCCAAGAGAAAAATGCAGAGACAAGGGGGTCAAAAACTGGAGGATCATACCTACTGAAAGTTCTGCTAAGAGTAACTCTTGTTTCAGAATGAAAATAGAGTTTCAAGAGCACCTCTATTCCTCCCCCCCCCCAAAAAAAAACAAAGAAATAACCCCTCCCTCCCCCCTGTAAAAGTCACAGAAATCTTTCAAAATCATTTTAAAACCCATTGAATAAAATCGAGAAAAAATAGGGGCAAAGAAATTGCAGGAATATTTAAAAAAATGTCCCTCATTTTTTCAAATCCTTCTATCACACACCCTAGGATCCATACAAATTCTATAAAAGCCTCTCAAAAATTGAAAAATAGGGTCAATAAAATTGAAGGTGTTTTTAGCACACTCTATCTACAAAAATCTCCAAAATAAATCCCCATACTTTTTCCATCAACCACATATAAAATAAACGAGGTTAAAAAATCGGGAAGTAAGAAAGTTTATCCAATTAATTTAAATCCTTTTTTTTTTGATGTCTTAATGTTCTACCTTTAATTTTCTTGTGAGTTTTTTTTAGTCATTTTTTCTTGCTAAGAAAACTTATCCTCTAGTTGAGTTATCTTATCCTAAATGTTATCAAACCTTACTACAAATACGCTGTCACTCTCTCTGTCACCATTGCATTCATCATTGTTTTCTTGAAAGTATATAATACTATGAGTCAGATACTCATCTATATTGTGTAAACCTTTATAAATAAATGGTAGTTTTTTTGAATTTAGTTGTTCTATATTTTTTTTCCAGGTTTATCTCTACTGAATCTATCTGGGAGAAGAATTCAAACTGGTAAATAATATTTTGAATCTTTTAATATAAAAATTATGCGTTTTCCAAATTTAGAATTAACTTCTTCAAATCCTATAACTGGCATTGGGCGATCATATGACAACTCTCTTAGTTTAGTTGTAAGAATATTTTGATGCTATCCAACTTGTTTAATATTTTACACAAAATTCATTTATTAGAGAGGAAATTTATCTACCTAAACTTCTGGTAAATCTGTTTCAATAAACTCATATTTCAACATTTTCTCAAAAACTACAATCTTTCCTGTTCTTTGATATTTTTGTATTAGGAAGCAATGGATTCTGAAATAAACATTCAAAATAATATAATTTTTGCTTTGTGAAATATTAATAGGTCCTTTTCTAACATCAAACACATATAAAGGTGTAAATACCCCACGCACCACCACGTTAAATGAACCCTCGACCAGCTACAGAAATGACGCCATTTTAGAGGAGCTGAAGAAGCTTCGAACAGAGGTAGAAGATCTGCGACCGTGATGTAAGTCAGCTAGCAGGTGTAATATTTCCCCGGAAAGCCGGCGCTCGAAGGCTTCAGGCGAAGGACTCTGCTTCTTCCACCGCAGATTTGGAGCCAAGGCCCGGAATTGCCAAAAATCCTACAGCTGGAAGCCTCGTGAGCAGCGGGATTTTTTGAGGGGCCGAATGATGAAGCGGTAACCGTCGAAGCCCAGCCACAAGGCCGCCTGTTTATTATTGTTAAGAGGTCAGGACTCTCCCTGGGACCTTCGTGGTAGCTGATCTTGGTCGTCCCATACTCGGCGTGGACTTCTTGTTCCACCACATGCTCTCCGTGGACGTCAGCAGCAGGAAGCTCACCGACCAGCGTACCAGTCTCAATACGACTGGGAGAGTCTCCACTGTCTCCGCACCTTCGATCTCCACCATCCCTGACGGTTGTCCTTACACCCACATACTACGGGACTTCCCAAACATCACCTGTCCCTCACCTCTGCATGGAACTCCGAGGCACGTAGTATCTGCCGACCTTTGAAGAGCAGGTGGCCCCCTTCAAAAAGTCACGACGAAGGACAGCAATCACCACATCCCCACTGCCGAACAAGGCCTGGAGAAAACAGCAGTCATCACTCCCTTCGGCTTGTTCGAGTATCTCCGGATGGCATTTGGTCTTAAGAATCCTGAGCAGACATTTCAGCGATTGGGGCAGACATGTCGCGCATGCCCAGGCCCCACTCAAGCACCGACGAGACGACGGAAGCCTTTGAAAAGAGCAAGCGCAGCCTGTTAGAAGCAGTGAAGCTTTCGCATCCTGCGTCTTCTGGCGAGCTTTCCTTTTTCTGCGACGCACATATAAACAAAAGGTCACAATAATTGAATAATAATATTTTAATCCTTTTCTGCTGCGATCCACGCTGGGAGTACCAAAATGTTGGTAAAGCCTTTAATCCGGCCGCCGGAGGACCAAAATGTTGCAGCGGCTAGGAGATTCGCTTGAAGCTCCTAACACTGACTGCTGTTTTGTTATGGCCAATGTTGGCTAATACAGCTGGTCGCAGCAGAGAAAGGGGGAAACATCAAAGAAAATAACTAAAATGTAGGGCATTAATAATTTAACGATTAAAATAATAATCCTCTTCTCATGTGAGATAGACAAAATAATTCCTTTTAAAAAATAATCGGGGACACTTTCTACCCCGAAGAGGTACTCAATTTGGACATTGATTGAGGTAATCATGCCATAATGTATGAAATGTATCAGGACTCTAAAAGGACACATAACTTGGTATACGACGTCGTGAGAAACAATGTGGAAGAAGTTTAAGGTAGCCTTTGACCGAAAGTAATCATAAATATGTTTTAATGCTTCCATCAAGCATTAAAAATTAAAAGAACATTGAATTTTCCTCCAAATCCAATTCCATTCCTAGGTGCCTCTTGACCTTCATAATATTAGTGGTAACGTATTCAGCAACCTTCTCACCCAAGCCAGTATCTTTTGATTTGACTCTATCTCAAACTGCATGCTCCAGGACTTTGTCAGCTTTGTGTCGTTCCTTCACTGTTGTATGATCTCTGTAGAATATATTATTCAAGCCTCTTTTCTAGCTTTGTGAAGGGTTCCAAGGTAATTATATCTCGGCCAATGCATTTCCGGTAGAGGAATGTGGTTTAAGATGTCATTCAGGAGACTATTCCATTCTATCTTTTCATCTGTCATCACCGATTTTGGTAAAGAACAGGCTACTCTTATGAGGTACTCGGTCCCTTTCTCGTCATCAAGTTTTTCTTCCAACAAGTTCGTTATAAACTTTAGTACTGCTCCTTTTTCATTGTGAAAATTATTATTACCCACATGTTCAGCAGCCTTGATTAACCATAACCTGTTTATAAGTTCATTCAAGTTGTTAATGTATATCACCGACTTATTATTGCATTCAATCAGCCCTGACCCCAAGACTACCACCCCGCTTTTACTATCCTCATAAATTTTCTTCACTAAACGTTTATACTTTCTCGATTGTGGTGTTTTCGACTTATTTGTAGATGGGTCGTTCTGATAAAATGCTGATCCTTTAATTAACATCTGTCTGTAGCTGTTCAAGTCTTCATCAGTAAATAGAATATTAATCCCACCTTCAAACAAACCACTTGAGTTCTGGGTTAGTAACCTCCAAAGACCCGTTGTACCTTTATACTTCTTACCATCCATTATTAAATCGTCATGCTCGATATCTACTTTTTTGGTTCCCAACTTAAAATGACTTTTTTCTTCATCCCATTTTAGACCATAATGCTTATCAGGAATTTTCGGTAAAAAAGCAGCCCCTATGGGGCCAATAATCTTACTTTTAATGCACTCTATTGGAGGGTCTTCATAAATTGATGAAGCCGTGTTATCCAAGTCATCGCCATCTCCAGAATAGGCGTCTTCTTCATCCATAAATTTTACATTCTTTTTCAGAGGAAATGGTGTACTTTTGCCTTTAGGCCTTTCTCGAAGGATGTCTCTGGTTCAGATGGAGGTATCTCCATATCGGCGATATTTCTAGTGAACGGGACCAGGTCAGTGATTAGGGTCTTATTTTGCTCTTAAACATTTTTGATATGTGTATCAACTTGACCAAGCTTGTCACTTATGGTTTCATCTACCTTCTCTAGAGCCTTGGTGATTGGTCGATATTCTTTAAGTCTGCTTTCTTCCTCTTCCTTCTGTTGCTTAGCAATCTTCTTATACTTCTGTAGTAATTATTGCTCAATTCCCTTTAGCTCTTTGGCCTTTTGGGCAATTATCTTTTGATCGTTTATTTATTATTTGTAAAATTTTATATAAACTTTATTGGAGTTCAGTTTGACTTCACTTTAATTTGAGTTCGGTTCAGTTTGAGTTTAGTTTGACTTACCTTTGGTTTGACTCACTTTATTTCGAGTTCACTTTAGTTTGGAAGTAAACTCTTTCCCAATTTGCATTGGTACTTTCCGCAGCTTGGTTTCTTGGTCAGATCAATAGTAACGAAGCCATAATTCTGATTGAATACATCACTACAACATTTCCGAAATAATTTGAAATTTTGAATTCACTCCCAACAAAATTGTCTTATATCATGCTCAAGTAATGATTGTTTTGTTTAAAGATGCAAACAAAATTAACATTGTTCCTAATAAACTGGCGATCAACTTTACTATAGCACTGAGTCAGGTACAAGCATGAAATATTCTTATGCTGACCCATCATAAAGTATCTGTGTATCTCCTTCTGGTTCTCCTTCAAACAGTCGTCAAATATTATTAATGAGTTAGGTTCACAATCATCTACGGTTATCATATCTTCAAAATCGTTGTTGAAGTATGTGACAGTATCCCCAATCTTGACCTCCCCTCCTTCGAAAATAGTCTTCATATCCGAGTATATCTTTTGATCAATTGTGGTGCTGAACTCATACAGCTTCTTATAAGACAACCAGTCTCTATAAATAAAATTACTAAGTAGTGTGGTTTTGCCACAACCTGAAGGGCCTACTATAAGTGCCCTTAAAGGATGGGGGACGATGTTATCACAAGTTTCTACAGCGTTGTGGTAAACGACAATGTCAAACTTCCTTCTGTCTTTTCTTTTAGAATTGTTTTTGTCTTTAAATAAAGAGACACGTTATTTATTATAAAATGAAGATTATAAAAATCAGGGGAGATTCGAGTGAGCTTGCATTGCATCTCTCACACCCAATAATGTTGGACGACTCCGGATGTTATAAAATAGGGCTCGTCGCACAGTGGACCGAAACGTAACTTTTCCTGGACATGGCCGTTACTAAAAGTATTTTTACAACAAATACGAACGTGACCTATCATTTTAAAGATTTTTTAACGCTGAATTAAAATATGCAATCAGTTTTTCGAAAATAATTACTGATAAAAAGGTATAACAAAAGTAAAGTACCAAACTTTCTATGGTAGTAATTATATTATTATTTTTAATGGGAATAATTATATTATTGCTAAATAATACTTTAGAAGTATTTAGAAGCTTGCAAAACGTATTCAGAGAATAAAGGAAATGTCTTTTATAAACAATTTGTTGATGGTATTAATTAATTGTGATTTATAAACTTTATGGTGTAAAAAAGTCTAATTTTTTTAAATGTTCATTGATTCGAAATCGTCTCCCCCTCCTTCAACTTCAGTGTCCATTTCATCATTGCAAGTGTTGTCCGTTTCTAACAACTCCACAGCTTCGGGAAACATGTCTACGTTATTGTAGTTTTTTTGGCACTGTGGTTTTAAGGAATTAAGGAAAGGATCCGATGTGATTAACAAATTATGTAAAATGTCTTCATTTGTGTTTATCCTGCTTGTCTTTCTCGATCAAAATTCCCTAAAATTTCGAAAATCTTTGTTTCTAGCCTCTTGGGCTTCTTCCGACAATTGCCCAATATGGGCTTTTCAATTATCTCTTTTCCGTGCATAAGTATCTTATGCACTGTTGCGGGCATATAATACCAACCGTATTTGTTTACAAATAGTTCTGCTGTTTCTATCGTAAACTTCTCGAACTTCTTACCATCAACACTTTTACGTGAGGCAATAGTTTGCACTATAATCGCAAATCTCTTAATTAGTTCTTCGTCGATTCCTATTATTTCTGATGTCAGTTTCGGGTCTTGAAAAAACTTTCTTGCTGTATTTCCATCGTTAAATGTCCCTACACCTTGTTTTACCCTATCAACATGCAAACCCAACAAAGAGAAAATTTTTTCTTGAATTGCCTTTTTCCTTCCAGATTGAAGCAATTTAAATTCATTGGTTGAAGCCGACCATCTTTTGAAATCAAGGTTGTACGAAATGTGCAAGAGACACTCATAAAAACGAATTTTTGCATGCAATGGAGATATCCCAAAGGAATAGTATTCTTCATTGCAAACTTTTTTTCGTATAGTTTCTAGATTGTTCATATCCTTGGGAGTCGCGCCACAAATATAGCAACACATCGATGAACTAGTTTCAGTTAGTACATTACACACCTTACCATCTATCATTGTTAACAACATTTGATGCCTTATTTCCGTCGAATCCAGTACAGTCGGAGTCAGCGATGAAATTTCAGCTTGCACTCGATCAACTTCGCTTTTAATTATTGCAGGAGTTTCTTTGCAAAATGAAAATCTAAGAGGCCTACAGAAAAACATTTCATTCTGCCATATAACTTCGGAGTTTAGCGAATCATATAGTTTAATTGGCACTACAGTAGTCAAAAAAATTGAAGAGTCATCAGTATTCTGATTACCTCCACTATGACTATGATTGACGATACATAATCTGCCCAGAAGAACACTCACATCCCCATTTTGATACTAGCACTAGTTGCTGAATAAGTGACAATTCGTTTTTTGTGTAGATATAAGAAATAATCGAGACATAGTAAAATTTATTAGTGATTGGAGGTTTATTTTGGCTTCTGTTTCATTTATGTAGATACAATTTTTAGCTGGGCAGCATTCCGATTTCGCCACTATAATTTTGTGGCAGGAAGGAAAAATGTCCACCCCATTCATTTTGATACTGTCCCTTAAAAGCATGTATTTAAATTTTGATATACCTAGAGAAGTGCTAATGGAAAGATCTTCTTCTGAAGAGAACTTTTTTATGATGGAAGCAGTATGGTTAGCATTAAAACAGGAATCTTTGATTCTGCTAGCTTCGTTGGAATTTTCAAATAAGTAATTCAAAACTGTCGCCAAATCGCGTGTGTTTTCTTTTTGAAAGTTCATTTTTGTGGCGAATAGGAGCTCGTTTCCAGTGTACTGCTCTCTTAAACATTCAGTTCTGCGCATTTTATGTCTCTCGGAACATTCATTAAAAGGTTTTTGTTCACCTGACTGGGTTTGGTTATCGACAAATGTTATGAATTCTGGAGGGTAGATGAAATCCATACCTAACCATGATTCATTTTTTAATAAAAATCTGTCCACAATCCGATGAGATTCTAACCTACGCTTTACTTGTTGGCAGAACAGCCGTATCTTTTCTTTCAAAGTTTCCAAACAGCCTGCCGAAACATTGAACTCGATATCTCCTGTAATATCTTCAAATAGGCACTCATAATTTTTTGTACCGAGACTCTGGAGTCTATTAAAAAAATCACGATTTGTCTTCAAGTTTTCCATTATTCCGCAAGGTAATCCTATTCAATATTCAATAAGTAATACGCCAAAATCAGTAAGAATCCTTTAGTTTAAAACACAATCGTAATCCGTTGAAATAATCAAAATCCAATCCACAACTTTAAAAAATGAAAGAGAAATAACGAACAGTCACAGAAAAAGGAAGGTATACCAATGCTCTTCACAGTTTAAAACAGACTGAACAAAATGAGTAAACCAGATTCGTTAATTCCAAGGGGACTCCGTTCCGCAGATCCTTCTAAAATGTAAACAATACCTTTAATTCCAAATAATTCCCAAGGTTGCAGGATGTGCAAGAAAATTCCACCTCGTATTACTCATTAAGGTCAATATTTTGAAATGCAATGGGTTTCGATTTAAACAACATTAAACATTTTTCGAAAATCAATTAAAAAAAAATTCAAATTTTCACTAACACTTTTTTTTTAATTAAAAAAAAATGTTTATTTTAACAGCAAAACGGCCAATTCACAATCGTTTTATCTTGCTTTAACGCTGTAAACTACAAAAAATTTAAACTGGGGTATATACATTTTTTAGTTCAATAATTATTAAAACGACAAATTTGTGGGAACCTTAGAAATAAAACGAGTGTATGGATCTCCGGTCCTGTTATTGCGCAATAAAATTATTTCAAACATAATGTAGCTCATTATCAATATTATATCTAACATTTTATTAACAATAAAAGCGAAAAATATGAAATTTATTTTTTAACCAATCCAGCAAATTACATAGGCTCGTCCCACTGTGTGTCGGTTTCTACTCATTTAATAATACATACAATGTTTGCAGGGATTGTAAACTATACTTCCATTTTTATGGTAAAGATCGTTCCATAAGAATACACACTGTTGTCATTTCTGACGGTTACTGGACCCTTAAAGAGATGTTCAAAAGCATGTTGAGAGTGGGCGAGCTGAACGGTTTACTCCTTCAAAGTTCACCATGTCAATAATCGTGTTCATATTTCCTCACCCATACTAGTCGAGCTAGGCAAAACATTGCGGGGCTTTTGGGTATATCGACTGTAACATTCTTAACAACCACTGGTGAACACACCCCCAAGCTGAGACCATTAGAGGCTCTTGAGGTTCATTGCAACCTTACCGAATCTAGTATATCCAACCACCCAGTGGATCAGTGTGCTCAAAATTCTCAAATATTATATTCTTTCTTTCCCAACGCTCCTTTCGGATACAAAATTGCCGAACGGCCTCAAAATATCTTGTATGTTCCCTTAATGGACCAGATACGGAAAATAGATTCCATCAAGCTTACTTTAAGGAATGAAAAAGATGGCCTTATAGACAATGGCACCACCGATACAACTGTTTATTTGTGTCTGATAAGAGACTAATACATGCATTTTACTTTTCATGGTCTAATGGCCATTAAAAATTTATTTTACAAATTTTTACAAATGGAGCCTATAATCTCTTCCCCAGATAAATCCTTTATTTTGTATGTAATGGGGTTTGTTGGTAGTACTTCTGCAACAATAAATATCTCCCTACTCCAGTTGTGTTTGTATTTACTAGAGAATTGGTTTTTAACACTACTATTCCTTACTCTATCTCCGACTTTGAAATGTGGTATCAGGTCATATTCATGTTGCCTATTCCCTACATTTTGTAATATCATCATCTCGTTATCTTTGTTAACACTGGCTGGAGTCATACCGATTGTTCTGTGGTCATCTTTGTTATTGTAGTCATCAATCAGCTTTTGAAAATATCCATCAACCTAAATCTTTGATTGTACTCAAATTCAACCCTCATTTTATTGTTTGAAGTACGGTTGATACACTCTACGATGGTGGACTTCTCAGCGTTTTCAGTGTGATACAACTTTACGCCATACTTAGCGAATAGCGCTTTAAACTCTTTATTTTTAAATTCTAAACGTTTGTCTGTATGGAGTAGCTTAGGAGGTTTTTGGTTAACAGATAAGGCTTTCTTAATAATTTTCTCAAAAGTATTGGACACCGCCTTCCCATCTTTGTTTTTTAAAGGTTCGGAGAATGCAAACTTGTAGAATGTATCTATTACACTTAGGATGTACTTGTAGCCATCATTACCGCACTCATAGTTGGACATGACAACGAGCTCATTGCTAGGGTTACAATAGACCTCTTTGGGAAGTTCTTCTGAGCAGGCTTGTGTAATTCAATACTTTCAATTCATTTAAGGGAATTTTAGGCTCTGGTTTATACCCGTATTGCGTTTGAAGCTTAATAAATTTACTCTTGTTTGTCTTACAAACCTTGCACTTGGTTGAAATCCTACACAGCCCATTACTTGTTTGAACTAACTCAGGGTCCAGGTTCATCCAAATTTGTGTCAGTAGATTCCATATTTATTATTTAAAGAATTTATAATACATATAATAAACAGCAACTCTGAGTTTGTCGCCTGAAGCACTTAGACTTTGTGATGAATTTGGTGGGTTCCGGGAACTTGTGAAGAGTCGGGAGTTAACCTTTTTTGAAACTAAAGCAGAAGTTTTAGAGAACATACCACTAGAGTATAAAGAGTACAAGTTTTGTAAGTCATTGATGAAAGATAGGATTTTAGAGGTGAATGGAGAGTCTCCTTTGTGGAATTTGGATAAAACACACCTACGAACAAGAAAAATAAAGTGCTCTGTGAGAGATCGTGAGGTTAAACTTAGAGGTATAGCTTATGAAGAGGCCAAGAAAGAACTGAGACAAAACTTTGATAAAACATTTACATATAAAGAATAGTCTATCTGCACGGCCTTGTCATGATATTGATGTGGGAGAAGGATGACTAGAACTAGAAATACTTGTTTTGATGATGTTAAGAATGGGGTTATTGAAGAATTAAGCACACGAGGAAACGGATGGATTTAAAGGTCAACAATACGTACGTAGAATAAAAGAAAGGTACTCATAAAGAAAACATGGAATACAATGAGGTCAATTTTAAGACTGAAAATCAGATAATACTTCAATCCACAAATCTTAATGAGTTTTTTGAAAATGCCAGACAAGCAATAAATAATGAGAAAAGTGAAAGGTTCTGGGTGGACATTAAACAAGATTCTAAGACTGGAATTGAGAACAAATAAGTACACACTCTGGAAAGGATCTTCATACATAGAGTTACCACCAAAGATAGCCGCAAAAAAGGCCGTAATAAATGTTAAAAATGGGGACAATAAGTGCTTTCTATGGTCTATTTTAGCAGGATTGTACCCTGTTTAGAAGGCCCCCAAAGAATAACAAAATGTAAAGAATTTGAAAATGAGTTTGATTCAGCACTGAAAGACATAGAATTCCCTGTAAAAGTTGCTGATATTGACAAATTCGAAAGAATAGCAGATGTATCGGTTAATGTGTACTACAACAATATCAATTATACCATCCACCCACTACATATAACTAAAGAGGAGAAGGGGAAGCATGTTGATTTATTATACATGAAAACTGCTACAACTAATCGTTACTGTTGGATTAAGGATCTTGGAGACTTGTAGGTAGGGACCAGATAACAAAAGATCATAAAAGAAGATACCTTTGCAAGAGATGTCTGAACCATTTTGGTAAAGGAGAGGTCCTTCATGAGCACAAAAAATACTGCGGTATGCATAAAGAAGGCAAACCACATCTACCAAAGCCCTACTTACGTTAACATGATAAATTTTCAAAAATACAACCACGCCTTAAAAGTTCCATTTACAATACATGCTGATTTTGAACCACTATTGCGACCAATAACAGATACCCAACCAGACTCGAGTTAAGCATATACGGTAAAACTCCAGTCTCATGAAGCAAAAAGCAAGGTTTATTACATAAAATATAGAACAGGGATGTATATAAGCCTCCTGTTACTTTTTGAGGAAACAACTGTGGCAAGAACTTTTATGAAAGCTTAAAAGAAAAGGCCATTAATATTGTAAAGCTGCATGACTCTCCTGTACCTATGACTCCCCTAAACAAAATGAGATGTACAAATACACGATCCCTCAAGAATGTCACATATGCGAAAGGCAATTTCATCAGCTTCCTCCAATACTAGAATAGAAACGACATGTTCTAAACGAAATCATTAAGTTTACGTTAGAGTTGGCGACAAGGAGAACTCTTCGAAATATAGGGAAGACTTGGAAGAAATGAGTTCTAGTTTGAGTCACAACATGAAGAAAGTAATGGATCATGATCACCTCACCAATTCGCTGGCAGCACATCTGCAACCTTAATTTCCGAAACCCCGACTTTATCCCGGTCTTCTTCCACAACTTGCCTGGCTATGACGCACATCTTTTCATTAAAGAGTTTGGAAATGATGATGTTAGAATCGATCTAATTCCAAATACGGAAGAGAGATACATCTTATTCAGTAAGTATGTAAACTATACGACTGAAAGCGGTGATGAGAGGAGGATAAAGCTGCGTTTTATAGACTCTTTCAAATTTCTTCAAAGTAGCTTCATTCCCGATCTTCCTTCATCCCGGAGTGTGTTTGGAACCCAAAGGAGACTCAAGAATCACATAAGAAATACGATTCAAGACGTATTGAGGGAATCACATTTACAAATGATTGAGCCAATAACAAGTGAACGACCTTTCTTCTCAACCTGGAAACCATCTAAAATTCAAATTGACTTCAGCCTACATTCAGACAAGAAAAAAAAAAGTTACCACCAGTTTTAAAGTATGAATTTTAGGAATTAAAGAAAACATTTACGACCAACGTCTGGGTCTTCACAGATGTCTCCAAAATTGAGAAGTTGAGTTGTGGATGCTCGTGGATTATTGGAAACAAGGCAAGAAAGTGCCTTGTATAAGTATAAGATCTATAAATTTAATTTTTACCGCTGAGTTGATGACCATAAGCCAAGCTATAAAGGATAAAAAACAAATGCAACAAGAATCATTCGTAATCGCTACGGACTCATACAGCTCACTCCAAAGTCTTGCCAACCCGAAGTCACGATGTTACCTCACAGACGTAGTAAAAGGTCAAATACAAAACTCAGAAAAAAATTACTTCAAAGTCTCAGGATAAAAATACTTCAAATGTGGACGGCAGACTGGGCGAAGAAATACGACAATAAACTGCGACAAATCAAAGAAATTACCGAGCGTTGGAACACTGCAAGTAGAAAAATCCGAAAAGAGGAGGTCGTTCTTGCCCGTGTCCGAATTGGAAACCCACAAAATTAACACATAGTTATTTATTGAAGGGCTTATTCCCCCTGCTTCAACCTGCGATTGTTTTAATGTCCAGCTTACCGTCTCACATCTTCTCATCAGTTGTAAGAAATACGATCTTCCAAGAAGAGCATTGAATCTTAAACCGAACCTAAAAGAACTCCTTAGAGGCGATAAAAACAACATAAAAAAGCTTTTTGTATTCTTAACTGTATCTTGTTTGTCCAAAGAAATGTAGAACCACCTACCGCTAATGGCAATAGTAGATGCGGTATACAGTAATAAATAAATAAATATTATGTGGAAATTTGAACAAGAATAACTTCAATGAAATAGCAAAGTTTTTTTTTCGAAAGATACGCTTGATCTAGTCACAAGAAAATTAGCTTATCCTTGCGAATATATGAATAGCGACCAAAAGTATGAAGAGTCAAACCTGACACCAAAGGGGATGTTCTATAGCAGTCTTAATCAAGGAGGAGTTAAGGACGATGAATACATCAACGCTCTGGACATCTGGAACAGGTTTAACATTAAAAACTTAAGCGAGTTTTCCGAACTATACAATATGATAGACGTACTACTTTTGGCCGATATAATGGAAAATTTTAGAGAAGTTTCATTGCTCAATTATAAGCTGGACCGAGCATGGTATTTTACTTTATCTGGATTTGCTTGAGACGCAATGTTAAAAAAGACAGGAGTTAAGTTAGAACTTTTAACAGATGTTAACGTGTACTTGTTTATTGAGAAAGGCATCCGAGGAGGAATAACACAGTGCAGTAATAGATATGCTAGGGCAAACAATAAATACATGAAAGATAAATATGACCCTAAGAAACCGTCAGCTTACCTGGGATATTTTGATACCAACAATGAATATGGATATGTTATGAAAAGGTACTTGCCATACAGGGGATTTAGATGGGTTGGAGATGGTTCGAACCTTAAAAATTAATTCGATGTTACAAAGATCAACGACGATTCGTCCAAAGGGTACTTTTTGAGGTCAATTTGGACTACCCTAAGGAGCTACATCAACAACATCCTGACTTTCCTATGGCTCTAGAACATTATAAACGGAGAAGAATTACCCAAACTCATGACCACACTTTACCACAAAAAGAATTACATTTGTCACTACTCTGCTTTGAAGTACTACTTGCAGAAGGGTCATTCCATCTCAAATCAACCAAAAAAAAATGATTTCGACACCCATGATTTCAGATTTTGTTGAATTTTATTTTGGGTGTTCTATTCATTGATTTAAGAAACCATGCCAAATATTTTTGATATATCTTTAACGGTTTGGATTTTATGGCCTCTTAAAGTTTTGTGATTTTAGTGTTTTCTATCGATTAGGAACTGTAAAGTTAATTTGTTTTCATTTCAAAAATAATTTGTAACTTTCTTATTTACGAACCAATTTTGATGGAATTTTTTGTGTGTATTCATAAATATATTTAAAAACAATAAAAAAATAAACTAAGGTACCAAGTAAGTATTTGTGGACAGAAAAAAATTGCAAAGTGTCAATTTGAGCTTTTCAGAAAGCAAATATATAGTTTCACGTAAAATTGAATATCTCCAAAAGGGAAAAAGATAATCATGGAAATCTTTTTTTTTTTATGTTCTAAGACATATGACCTACCACCTAAAACAATAAAATTAATGGTTATTTGACCCCTTCATAGTTTATTCCAAGTTTAAAAATAAATATATAGAAAAATTTAGAAATTTGAATGAATTAAAAGAAACTTTTAACACTACTGATTATTCTGTATGCAAGGCCCAACAATTGTATAAAACCAAGGGATTTTTAGCTGAACCAGATTTGTCTATGGAAAACATAAGGAACAGGGTAGACATTAGGCTATCTAGTTACAATAAACAAATTGTAGCTAAACCAAATTTTAAGGCAAGAACAATATTTAGTGAAAATTTGGCAGCGGTACATATGGAAAAGACGATTATTATCCTAAACAAACCGATGCACGTTGGAATGACGATTTTGGAGACATCCAAGTTGTGTTTGTACAGATTCTAGAATGATGTTCTGAAACAGAAATATGGTGAGAACATTACGCTTCTGCACGAGGACACTGACTCTCTCATATTTCTGTGACAACAGAGGACTTTTATGGTGACTTGAAAGATATAATCCATGAACTGGATACATCTGATTATTCTGAAGATAATATCTATGGCTGACCTTGGGTAAATAAGAAGGTTCTCGGTAAATTTAAGGAGGAACTTAATGGCAAAATATTAGAAGAAGTGGTAGGTCTGAGGTCTAAATGCTATGCACTTTAAGTCTTCAACGACTATAAGTTGAGCTGCAAGTTCAAGAAAGCCAAAGGTATTAAAAAAGGTCGTAGTGAAGGATGAGATTTCGTTTGATGACTATAAGAAATACCTGTTTTCATAAGAAAGTATGTAGAGAAAGCAGAGGCTATTTAGAAGTAAAAACCACGATATACATTCAGTAGAATAAAAGTCGGTCATGCAGGGGCTGCATGATTTCCCACGACAAGGTTTACAACAGATAAATATACATACAGGTAACACTACCGTGAATGTTAAGTGAAGAAATACAAACGGTAACGAGAAATCTTTCAGTCAATTTACAATAAAAGTTAATAATCTTTACAACGGAAAGCAGCTGAATCGTAAATAAACAGGCCAGCCAACCTTGTAGCGCTGACTAGATAGACCGGAATGACAAACAATTAATAAAATATATCTGAATATAGTTTCTAGGGGCGGGCGAGAGTGGAGGTTGTAATGGAGGCCTGAATTTAAAAATAGCGGTATTTCGTTTTCAATTCGTATTTCTGCAAATATGCACATGACAAAAGTAGGTTATTATTTTATTTGAAGTAACTAAATTTTTTTTTTAAAAAGTGGTATTTTTTTGGCAAGGCTTTACTTTGCACAATATCCTGACATTTACCCGTCACAGAGTTTAGGGTTTATACCCGTCGTTGCTGTGGCTTTGTTAATAAAAATTAATTTTTCGATTAATTAATGTCACGATAACTTTTCGTTTTACATGTCATGGACACCAGTACTGCATTTTGTTTCTTTCGTGTATGTTTGTTTGTTTGTTACCTTTTCACATATAAACGGCTTAACCAAATAGACTTTAGGCTATATTAATATTCTCTAAGACAAACAGGAGTGGGGATTATAAGGGGAGCCTGAAATAAAAATAGCAATATTTCGTTTCCTATTGGTTTTTCAGCAAATATGCACATAACAAAAGTTATTTATTTTGTTATTTAGAGTAACCTTCCTTATATACACTTTCGTCGTATACCGAAGTATAAATGAAATACACTAAAAATTATAGTTAACAATTTTATTTGGCACAAAAGAATCAACCGAACTAATTAAAACTCAGTATGTGTATTAGCGCTAACGCCTTCAGGTATAACAAGCCATACCAACAGTTCTAGGGACGGGCAGGAGTGGGGGTTGTAAGGAGGCCTGAAATTAAAAATAGAGTTACGATATTTCGTTTCCCATTGGTTTTTCCGAAAATGTGCATATAACAAAAGTTGTTTATTATGTTATTTAGAGTAACTTTTGTCATATTCACTTTCGATTTATAACAATGTATAAATGAGGTATTCACCCAAAACTAAAGTGGGAGCCAACTATTTTATTGGGCACTAACGGTTGAACCGAATTTAACAAAACTCGGTATGTGAATTAGCATTTATTCTTCAAAGATTATAAGCCATATTCACATTTTTAAGATCAAACAGGAGTGGGGGTTATAGGGGAAGCATGAAATTAAAAATAGCCATATTTCGTTTCGCATTGATTTTTCGGTAACTATGCACATAACAAAAGTTGTTTAGTTTGTTATTTAGAGTAACGTTTGTTAAGTACACTTTTGTCGTATACATACTTATAAATGAGTTATACGTTCAAACCTATAGCGGGAGTCAACAATTTTATTTGGCACAAAAGACTCAACCGAGTTTTGTTTAACTCGGTTGAGTCTTATGTGAATTAGCAGCAACTCCTACATGATAATAAGCTGTACCAACATTTCTAGGGGCGAGCAGGAGTGGGGTTTTTAGGGGAGGCCTGAAATTAAAAATAGCAATATTTCGTTTCCTATTGGTTTATCGGTAGATACGCTCATGACAAAAGTACTTTATTTTTTTATTTAGAGTAACTTTTGTTATATTCACTTTTGTCTTATAACAAAGTATAAACGGGATATACACTAAAACTTTAGCGGCAGCCAATAATTTTATTGGGCACTAACGACTGAACCGAATTTAACAAAACTCAGTATGTCAATTAGCATTAATTCTTCCATGATTATAAGCTATATTAAAATTTTTAGGTTCGAACGGGAGTGGGGGTTATAAGGGAGGAAATATAACAATATGGAGGACAGTGAAGTCTTGCATAAAAAATTAATATAATTATTAACAAATCCACACCAACAACGGGTATAATTCCTAAACACTGGGACGGGTAAATGTCAAAATAGAGTGAAAAGTAAAGCCTTGCCAAAAAAATACCATCACCATTCTACCTCAAATCAATTCCCGGGCGAAGCCGGGTATCTGAGCTAGTATATATATATATATATATATATATATATATATATATATATATATATATATTTGTCTGTTACCGCTCTAGCGGTCGCAAATTTTGTTTGATCGTTACCAAACTCTCGATATTTAGTCGTTTTATGTAAAAAGAAAGATCAAGTTCGTTAACGGCTAAAATCGGACGAGTGGGAGGGGGGGGGTTTAGAGGGGACGATTTTCGAAAATTCGAAATATTTCCGTTACTATACGTCGGATCGATAAATTGTATAGAATCAATCTTATTGCTAATTAAATTTACTATAAATATTGTTATACACATTTATTCTCTATCTTGAATATTAACCGAGATATTTGCATTTTTATTAAATCTGGGCGGAAAAGCTAGTTTGGCCGTTTCCTTAACTGTTCGGCTCTCATGAAATTTCTCTATTGTAAAACTTCACGTGGGAAATCTGCTTAGTTTACGCGGCCCCTGCTCGACGGACTTTTTGACTCACCGTTTTTCAATAATTCAAATCATAATCATGGGTAGCATTTATTACAATTAAATATCATCTATAATGAACATATTTCCTTTCAAAAGCCCATCCTAGCTCATATAGTTTAGGCAAAGTTTTGCACTTAAGATTATATTTGTAATAGCGAATCTCACTGGAAATCACTTCCAGTAATGCCAGACGGGAAATAAGTAAACTCAATTCACTGGTAAGGCTCTCGTCATCTTCCGCTCCCGCATGAGACTTCTCAACATTCTTCTACATAAATTATAGATTCAAAACATTATTTTAATAATTTATTTACTGGATGGAATTAAATAATAGTGGTACCCTAAAAATATCATATCGAGTTTAAACGGATATTGTTTTTTTGTCATAACGACATTACCATTAACGTTTAATTGTTATGATATTACATATTTGTTTCAATAACATCAAGGTACATTGGACATATTAAATAATGGAAATGCTCTTATAGTTTATATTTCTATTGGAAATAAATAAGAAAGTTGTTTTCTAGGAAAAATAAATAAATGTGGAGGGGGTGACAAAGATTTATAACCTCACTAATCCGAATCATTCTTTCAACTATCATATAAGACGAAAACATAACATCATTTGTCATAATATTCATTTATTAAAAACCCTTAAATAAGTATTAATATAATTATTGACTCCCGTTTAGCGTTTATCTCGTGTTTACTTCATTTTACGACAAAAGTGAATGCACACAAAAGTTACTCTAAATAACAAAGTAAACAACTTTTGTTATGTGCACGTTGGCCGAAAAACCAATAGAAAATAAAAAAAAACCCAACTCTACGGTATTCGGGGATTATAATATCCACCGAGTTTTGCTAAGTTCGGTTCAGTCGTTACTGCCCAACAAGATTGTTGGCTCTGGCTAAGGTTTAGTGTATATCTCGTTTATACTGTTTTATAAGAGAAAAGTGAATATCACAAAAGTTACTTCAAATAAAAAAATAAACTACTTTTGTCATGTACATATTGACAGAAAAACCAATAGAAAAGAAATACCGCTATTTTTAAACTCAGGCCTCTCTTACAAACCCCACTCTTGCCCGTCCCTAGAAATGTTGGCATGGCTTATGATAATTAAGGCTAATACATATACCGAGTTTTATTTAGTTCCGTTGAGTCTTTTGTGCCAAATAATATTGTTGACTCCTGCTTTAATGTTTAACGTTTAACTCATTTATACTTAGGTATACGAACAAAGTGTATATAACAAAAGTTACTCTAATTAACAAAATAAACAACTTTTGTTATGTTCATATTTACCAAAAAACCAATACAAAACGAAATATCGTTATTTTTAATTTTAGGCCTCCCTCGCAACCCCCACTCCTGTTCGTCTCAGAGAATATTAATATAGCTTAAAGTCTAAGTTGGGTCAGTAGTAATATACATACCAAATTTCATAAAATTCGATTAAGCCGTTTATGCGTGAAAAGGCAACAAACAAACAAACATACCTAGCAGATAACCAAACAAACATACACGAAAGAAACAAAATGCAGTCATGGTGTCTATGACATGTGAAACGAAAAGTTATCGTGAAATTTCGGGAAAAAAATCAATGTACAGACAGAGGTTACAATTTTATATATGTATATACTACCTAAGGTACCCGGCTTCGCTTGGGAACTCATTTGAGGTTTTATAATGATAGTATTTCTTTTGACAAGCCTTTATTTTCCACAATATTTTAACATTTACCGATGTATAACCGTCGTTGCTGTGGATTTGTTAATAATGAAATTATGAAGTTAAGCTATGTAAGGCTTCACTGTCCACAATATTTTTATATTTCCCGTCTCCTGTGCATGTAGTTTTTTTTTGTATATATAATTTATAATCATAGAAAGTATTCTGTCCGCCAAACTATGTTTGAATGAAACTTCCTTTCCCTTGATACGGTACAAAGACCTTCAGTGACTGAAAACCGAATAGAAAATGTAATATTGCGAATTTTTATTTCAGGCTTCTCTTATAACCCCCCCCCTTCCCGTTTGAACCTAAAAAACTTAATATAGCTTATAATCGTTTAAGAATTAATGATAATTCACATTCAATCGGTTTGCGCTAAATACAATTGTCGGCTCCCGTTTTAGTTTTTAGTGTATATCTTGTTTATACTTGGTATACGAGAAAAGTGAATATGACAAAAGTTACTCTAAATAACAAAATAAACAAGTTTTGTCATGTATATATTTGCCGAAAAACCAATAGAAAACGAAATATCACTATTTTTAATTTCAGGGCTCCCTGACAACCCCCACTCCTGCTCCTCCCTAGAAATGTTAGTACCTCTTATTATCATGGAGGAGTTAGTGCTAACACACATACCGAGTTTTGTTAAGTTCCGTTCAATTGTTAGAGCCCAATAAAACTGTCTGCTCTCGCTTTGCTTTTAGTTTATATCTCGTTTATACTTTGCTATAAAACAAAAGTGAATATAACAAATGTTACTTTAAATAACAGAATAAACAGCTTTTGTTATGTGCATAATTGCCGAGAAACCAATGGGAAACGAAATATCGCTATTTTTAATTTCTGGCTTCCCTTACAACCCCCACTCTTGCTCGTCCCTAGAAATAATGGTACAGCGTATCATGAAGGAGTTAGTGCTAATTCACATACGGAGTTTTGTTTAGTTCGGTTGAGTCCTTGGTACCAAATAAAATTTTTGATCCCCGTTAAAGTTTTTAGCGTATAACTCATTTATACTTCCGTTTACGGCAAAAGTGTATATAACAAAAGGTACTCTAAATAACAAAATAACCAACTTTTGTTATCTGCATATTTGAAGAAAAACCAATAGGAAACGAAATATCGCTATTTTTAATTTCAGGTCCCCACTCCTGTTCGTCTCAGAGAATATTAATATAGCCTTAAGTCTAAGTTGGGTTAGTAGATAAAACCTATATCGAGTGTTGTTCTATTTTTATTGGGCACAAAAGATTAAACGGTACTCAACGAAACTCTGTATGTGGTTTAGTATTAGAATTTCCTTGATTATAAACTATATGAACATTTTTAGAAAAGAACAGAAGTGGAGGGTTATAAGAAATAATTTGAAACGAAATATCGCAATACTTCATTTTCTATTGGTTTTTCGGCAGACGTGCGCATAACCAATGGTGTTTAGTTTGTTATTTAGAGTAACATTAGTTATATACACTTTATTCGTATAACGAAGTAAAAACAAGATAAATGCTAAAAATCAAAGCAGGAGTCAATAATTTATTGGGCTCCAACGTTTGTTGGCAAGAAAGGAATAGTAGTTTAAGTAGTTTAAGTTTAAGTACATAAAATAGGTATATTTGATGTAGTTGGGGCTGCTTTTGGGAATGAAAATTGGGAAGATTACTTAGTTTATATAAAAAAAAATACGGCCCACTAACATGATATGTGTGACCAATAATGTTTTGAACAACGAATTGGGTTTGTTCAGTAATCACTTAACGTTTAGTCTGACAAACTCAGCAATAATTTATCCATTGTTCAGAAAGCTGTAAAATTTAACAAAAGTAAAAACTCTGACAGCCTTGCATTTTAGCAGATTTCCCTTAAGGGAAATCAGCTATTGAGGTCGTACTCATGATGCGAGTTTCGAAACATTTCTTCAAATGTCAATCGATCCTACCCAGGAGATGACGAAAATGAGGTCCGGTAAAAAAGATATATATATATATATATATATATATATATATATATATATATATATAAAATTGTAACCTCTGTCTGTACATCGATTTTCTTCGCGAAATTTTACGATAACTTTTCGTTTCACATGTCATAAGTTAAGTTTAAAGTACGCGTGTAAGCCTTTTTTAAAAAGCACTTTTATTAATTACAACAATTACAACTTTGAAAATGAACAGAGTGACAGTCTAGAGCTACTGGGGAAATGACGAGGAGAGGAAAAATGGTAGGAGTTATAAGGAGAATAAATGCTGATGCTTGAGGTGTCAGCAGAGCGGATGTTGCCAAGACGTAACTCCTCCCTCCTTAGGCTGAAGCCGTCCTCGGCGAAGTAAGTGGTAAGCGAGGAAGCGATGATGAAGAAGCCGTCCGAGTTTCCATTTCGTTTGCTTTTGTTGGCTGTAGTGTGGTGATGAAGCCTGGTTGCTTATATAATATGTATAGTACACAGAATAATAAGGATATTATAAGAACAATTATACATAAAATAAAGAGTACTAAAGTCAAAATCATCGGTGTCCAATTCTTCTAGTGGCTCTATATTTAAATTAGTCTTATGTATATGATCAAAAGAAAATGAAGTTTCTTCCGCTATTGGCGGCATGTGAAAACTTAAAATAGGATATGATTCCCAGTAAGAATATGGTATGGGAGAATTATAAAGTATTTCGGATGAATTGACATATAAAAGTTCTGTTAATTTGGTATGGACAGTTACATTGTGTCCGTTATTATTTATAGTAATATGGGACTCGTTATATAATAAAAATTGATTAATTATTGGTATGAATTTTATAAATGGACTGGTCTCCTTAATAATTAAACTCTTACAATTATTTAATTTCTTATGTTCTAATATATCTAAAATACAATTATCATAAACTTGACTAATATTTCTACAATAATAATAATCATTAAGAAGTTCACAGTGTCCTGTGAATAGCTCTGTATATCTCATAATAAAAGAGGGATATATTACTGTTGTCATAACCTGCCCTTTGTGATATACAGGATAGGATAAAAGGAAAAAGGTTTCGAATGTAGGAGATGGAAGTGGGATTTGGATAAAATAGGAAATGATATTATTGTGAATAGAACAATGTACTTTAGAAATTTGCCACAAGACATTAGGGTCATTTGATATGAAAGTTATATGAGTATTATTAATAAGTGATTCCAGTTCCCTGTAAGATATGGTACTGGAATGAAGAATATTAAGTTTACAAAAATCTAAACTAGTTTCTATATCGTTAATAGTATTATATAGTAACATTAAATTATTAAACAAAATAGAGTACTGCTGCGTAAGCATTATAGCATTAGTTTCATTACTAAAATACTGAAAATATTTTTCTAATCTAGCATTATTATTTTCAATTATTAATATATCTTTATTAAATTCATTAATTAATTGCTTATTAATAGATAATTGGTTTTCAACATTATGTTCTAAATGATAATTATTAGACTGTATTTTACTAATGATAGCATCATATTTTTGTTTATCCTGAGCATCCATATTGCCAGGCAGCCATGAGATAGCCGTGCCTAAGCCATTGATTAAACCGCGTTTTGGTCTACTTTTGTTTATTTTCAAGTGGTCTAGTTTGTCCTGAGTATGTTTAAGATGTACACGGATTGAATCCAAAACATTTTGATAATTTTTCTTCGTATAAATGTTAATAATTTTTTCAATACTTGTCAGTTCTTTTTGTAGTACATCAGTGTCAATGTGATGAAAATAAGTATAAGTAGAATTAATGAAAAATGAATCCTGTATTTTTATGGCAGTGACTCCAGGTGTGTCAGTGAGGTCAGTTAACCTGTACGCTACTGCTTGGTTGAGGAACAGTAGGAATACTAGCATTTTCACCTGAAACAGATGAAATTTTCATTGTTTTCCTAGGACGTTTCATCCTATTTGGGTGAAATTTAATGGACCGTTTAAGATTTCCTCGGTTATATGTTACTTTTTTGGTTTCTTTATCATATGTCGTTTTGAAATATTTTGGTTTGTGTTTTTTGTTGAATGTAGTTTTTAAGTAAGGTTCGTCAGGAATTTGAGGTTCTTGTTCTCTACCTTCATTCAGTTTGTTTGTTCGGTCTTCTTTTTCCTTATCCGTTTTCCTTTTTACTAGTTTATGTATCGTTTGTAATTGTTTAAAATAATTGTTTATATTTATTAATATATTTATTGATAAAGTCTGTAATATCTTTGAACATTCCAGGCCAATAATATCTCCTACGAATATGTTCATAAGACTCACTAATACCACTATGATAGGTTTTGCCTACGTGATAATTAGAAACTACTTCAGTTTGTTCTGATTTAGGTATTATGTCTAAATTTAACTTAGAGTATCGTTTAATTTTAATTGTACTAAAACTACTACTTATAATATTTTTAAAATTCTCAAATATATTATTATACTCCTCTTGTAAAATACCATCTTTTTTACAATATACACCGTAAGTTGTATTCGGTTTTAAATACTGTATACAATATGTTTTCATTTTTTCTCTGTCTAATGAGTTCTTAAAAGAAAATGTGAGACGGGTTTTATTAAATATTTTTTGAATTTGAGGATTCGAATTTCCTCGTTGCAGAACAATTTGATTCTGTTCAACATTTAAAATTTTACTTTCGTCACAAATAACAACCTGTTCATCTGAACTTTCCTGGGAATGTATTGTGACTAGACTTTCAGTATCCTGAATTTCATCATTATTTGGGGGGTAATTTTGTAGGAATTCATCGAGTACTTCTTGTGGATCTATCTCGTCTTCTATAGCAGTACAATACTGAACGCGAGATAAGGCGTCTGCTACAACATTCGTTTTTCATATTCATATTTAATATCAAATTCGAAATGGGATAAAATACATTTCCACCTTAATAATTTTGAATTAGGTTCCTTAAGACTGTGGAGCCATTGTAAAGGTTTGTAATCCGTTTGAATTAAAAATTTTCTGCCATATAGATATGGACGGAAATGTTTGCAAGCCCATACAATTGATAATAACTCTTTTTCTATAGTAGACAAATTTTCTTCATGTTTATTTAATGTTCGCGACGCGTAGCCTATTGGCAAATCTTTACCATCGAAATTTTGTGACAAAACTGCTCCAAGTGCAAAATTTGAAGCATCTGTAGTTAAAATAAATTGTTTTGAAAAATCGGGCATTTGTAAAATGGGGTTATTTTGTAAAAGAATTTTTAATTGTTCGAAAGCTTGTTTATATTCTACATTTTGTATATTAATTTTTGAATTTTTCTTTAGTGCTAACGTTAGGGGTTTTGCTATTTTAGCATAATCTCGAATCATCTTACGATAATAACCAGTAAGACCTAAAAATTGTTTAACTTCTTTTTGTGTTTTTGGAATCGGGAAGTTCTTTATTGCGTCTACTTTTAAAGGATTTGGCTTAATGCCTTGATCTGAAATGATATGGCCTAAATATAATAATTCTCGCTTAAAAAATTCAGTCTTATCAATTTGTATTTTGAGATTATGAAATTTTAATTTTTCGAAAACCGCTTTTAGATGTTTTAAGTGTTCTTCTAAGTTATCTGAAAAAATTATTATATCATCAATATAAACTAATACATTTGGCATGTTTGAAAAAATTATACTCATAGCCCTTTGAAATGTGGGAGGTCCGTTTTTCAAACCCATAGGGACCCTTGTATATTCCCAATGACCATTTTCTGTGCTAAATGCAGTTTTTGGAATTGATTCTGGATCCAATTCTATTTGATGAAATCCAGAAGCTAAATCTATCGTTGAAAAATAAGTTGCACGCCCAATTTTGCCGAAAAGATCCTCTATATTAGGCAGAGGGAATTTATCTTCTATAGTTTTTTCATTCAATTTCCTATAGTCGACTACTAGCCGAATTTTTCGTTTTCCTGAGGCGTCCATTTTTTTGGGGACAACCCAGATAGGTGAGTTGTATGGTGAATTACTTGGTCTAATAATATTACTTTGAAGAAGTTTATCTATTTCTATGTCTACATCCTTCCGAAAAAATTCCGGATATCTATAATTTTTAGTATAAACTGGTAACTCATTAGTGGTTACTATTTTATGTTTTAAAATATTAGTGCTACTTAATTTATCATGCTCACGTTTAATTATTTCGGGGAATTGTTTAATTAAGTTCATGATTTTTACTTTTTCCTCCTCATTCATATGGTCAATCCGTATGAGATAGGGGAGTTCCTTAACGACATCCTTTGAATCCACGGGACAATTGGTCACAGGATTTGCTGGATAAATCGATTCTACTTCATCTACTTCCATAGGCTGGGGACTAATGGTCATCAGCTCTGTGGAAAAGGCTAAGCATTTTGCTTTGCCATATACTATATCTACCAAACTTTCTTCTATAAAGGCTTTATTATTTATATTTAGTGGCTTAAAAATTCCTAAACCGCTGTTGGGAATTGACCTAACAGGGAAAGAAATCATATTTAACCCAGGTTTTAAAAAAATGTCATTTTTATTTTCCATCGAAAATAACAATTTTTTAAAATGTTTTTATTAAAATTAACACTTGCTTTTATTTTACTCATGGACTCGTGTCCTAAAAGTATGTCATACCTAGGTGAAAATTTAAATAAATACATTTTCATAAAAAAGCTGTTAGGAAATATTTTATTGGTAGGACATAAAATATATTCCGACCCTTGTGTTTCGCCCACAGGTGTTTTTACAAAAAATTGTTCTCTGAATCTACGCTAATGAGGGGGTACTATTTCTGGATTGATATAATTTTTTAAAGAACCTGTGTCTATTAGCCATTTTCTGTTTTCCTGAACTCTGAGTTCTGAATTTAAAAATAACGATATTTCGTTTCCTATTGGTTTCCCGGAAAATGTGCATATAACAAAAGTTGTTTATTTCGTTATTTAGAGTAACTTTTGTTATATTCATTTTTGTCGTATAACAAAGTATAAACGAGATATACCCCAAAAACTAAAGCGGGAGCCAACAATATTATTGGGCACTAACGATTGAGCCGAACTTAACAAAATTCGGTATGTGAATTAGCATTAATTCTTCCATGATTATAAGCTTTATTACAATTTTTAGGTTCGGAAGGGAGTGGGGGTTATAAGGGAGGCTTGAAATTAAAAATAGCGAGATTTCGCTTCGAATTGCTTTTTCGGCAAATACGCACATTAAAAAAGTTATTAATTTTATTGTTTAGAGTAACATTTGTCATATACATTTTGTCGTATACCGAAGTATAAATGAGTTATACGCTAAAAACTATAGCAGGAGTCAATAATTTCATTGGGCACAAAAAACTAATTCGAACTAAACAAAACACGGTATGTGAACTACCATAAACTCCTCCATGATAATAAGCTGTACCAACATTTCTAGGGACAATCAGGAGTGGGAGTTGCAAGGGAGGCCTAAAATTAAAAATTGCGATATTTCGTTTCCTATTGGCTTTTCGGCAAATGTGCACAGGATAAAAGTTGTTTATTTTGTTATGTAGAATAACTTTTGTTGTATTCACTTTTGTCGTTTAACAAAGTATAAACGAGATATGCACTAAAACCTAAAGAGGCAGCCAACAATTGTATTGGTCACTAACGATTGAACCGAACTTAACATAGCTCTTTATGTAAATTAGTATCAATTGTTCCATGATTATAAGCTATATTAAAATGTTTAGGTTCGAACGGGAGTGGGGGTTATAGCGGTATTGACGTACCTAAAACAGCTGTCACCATTGGGTTTTGTAACGCATCAAGGGAAAAGAACTTTTATTCATACATGGTTTAGAAGATAGAATACTTTCTACGATTATGAATTATATGGTCCATTAAGTTATAAAAAAAAAACTACATGCACAGGATACGGGAAATATAAAAATATTGAGGACAGTGAACTCTTAAGTAACAAATAATTTTATTATTAACAAATCCACAGCAACGACGGGTATAAATTCTAAACACTGGGACGGGGAAATGTCAAAATATAGTGGAAAGTAAAGCCTCGCCAAAAAATATTATCTTCTACAGCCTCAAATGAATTCCCGGGCGAAGCCGGGTACCTTAGCTAGTATATATATATACTAGCTCAGATATCCGGCTTCGCTCGGGAATTCATTTGAGGCTGAATGGTGATGGTATATTTTTGGCAAGGCTTTACTTTGCACAATACTTTGACATTTACCCGTTCCAGTGTTTAGGGTTAACGCCCGTTGTTGGCATTTGATAATAATAAAATTATTTTTTTATGTAAGACTTCACTGTCCTACATATTGACATATTTCCCGCCTCCTGTGCATTATGCAAAGATTTGAATTATTAAGGAGAAAATATTGGCATACATTTGAATTAATTCTTTCAGGTGAGGTACCTCGTAGTTCATATTGAAAAGAAGTGTTGAGCAAATTTCTCTAAATAACAAAATAAACAACTTTTGTTATGTGCATATTTGCCGAAACCCCAATAGGAAATCATCATTATTAATTTCAGGCCTCCCTTATAACCCCCACTCCTGCCCGGCCCTAGAAATGTTAGTATGGCTTATTAGAAGAAAGGCGTTAGTGCTAATACACATACTGAGTGTTTTATTTAGTTCGGTTGAGTCTGTTGTGCCAAATAAAATTGTTGACTCCCGCTATAATTTTTAGCGTATAACACCTTTATACTTCGGTATATGACGATAGTGTATATGAAAAAAGTTTCTCTAAATAACAAAATAAACAACTTTTGTTATGTTCATATTTGCCGAAAATGCAATAGGAAACGAAATATCATTATTATTAATTTCAGGCCTTCCTTATAACCCCCACTCCTATTCGTCTTAGAGAATATTAATATAGCCTAAAGTCTAAGTTGGGCTAGTAGTAATATACATTCCAAGTTTCATAAAATTCGGTTCAGCAGTTTATGCGTGAATAGGTAACAAACAAACAAATAAACAAACAAACAAACAAACAGACACCAAAGAAACAAAATGCAGTTGTGGTGTTTATGACATGTGAAACGAAAAGTTATCGTGAAAATTCGCGAAAAAAATCAATGTACAGACAGAGGTTACAATTATATATATATATATATATATATATATATATATATATATATATATATATATATATATATATTACACTTGGACGGGTAAATGTCAAAATATTGTGCAAAGTAAAGCTTTGCCAAAAAAATACCATCACCGTTCAGCCTCAAATGATAACGATTACTTTTCGTCTCACATGTCATATACACCATAACTGCATTTTGTTTCTTTTGTGTGTGTTTGTTTGTTACCTTTTCACGCATAAACGGCTGAACCGAATTTTATGAGACTATATTCCTATTGGAGTTTCTGCAAATATGCACATAACAAAAGTTGTTTATTTAGAGAAAGTTTTGTTATATACACTATCGTCGAATACCGAACTATAAAGGCGTTATACGCTAAAAAATATAGCGGGGCAATTTTATATGGCACAAAAGACTCACCGAACTAAATAAAACACTCGGTATGTGTATTAGCATTAACGCCCTTCTTATAATAAGCCATACTAACATTTCTAGGGACGGGTAGGAGTGGGGGTTATAAGGGAAGCCTGAAATTAAAAATAGCGATATTTTGTTTCCTATTGGTTTTTCGGCAAATATGAACATAACAAAAGTTGTTTATTTTGTTATTTAGAGTAACTTTTGTGATATTCATTTTTGTCTTTTAACAATGTATAAACGAGATATACACTATAAACTAAAGCGGGAGTCAACTATTTTATTGGGCGCTAACGATTGAACCGAACTTAACAAAACTCGGTATGTCAATTAGCATTAATTCTTCCATGATTATAAGCTATATTAAAATGTTTTGGTTAGAACGGGAGTGGGGGTTATAAGGGAGGCCTGAAATAAAAATTCGCGATATTTCATTGTCTATTTCTTTTTCGACAAACATGCATATAACAAAAGTTATTTACTTTGTTATTTATATAAACTTTTTTTTTTTTTTTTTTTTTTTTTTTTTTTTTTTTTTATACATTTCTCCAGGAACAATGTGTGGAGCAAGTAATTTGCGTAGAAATATTGATATGCTCAACAATTCATTCCTATTTGAACTATCAGGTACCTCAGCTGGAAAAATTAATTCAAATCAATGTTAATATTTTGTCCTTAATAGCTGAAATCTATGCATAATGCACAGGGGACGAGAAATATGACAATTTGGAGGACAGTGAAGACTTACATAAAAAATTAATTTTATTATAACAATATGCCAACAACGGGCATTAACCCTAAACACTGGGACGGGTAAATGTCAAAATATTGTGCAAAGTAAACCCTTGCCAAAAAAATACCATCACCATTCAGCCGCAAATCAATTCCCGGGCGAAGCCGGGTATCTGAGTTAGTATATATATATATATATCTTAATATATATAAATCTCCTGTCACGATGTTTGTCCGCGATGGACTCCTAAACTATTTAACCGATTTTAAATTAAATTAGCACACCGTGAGCAGTCTGGTCCAACTTGAGAGATAGGCTATATTAATTTTCTCTGAGACGAACAGGAGTGGGGGTTATAAGGGAGGCCTGAAATTAAAAGTCGTGATATTTCGTTTTCTATTGTTTTTTTCGCAAATATGCACATAACAAAAGTTGTTTATTTTGTTATTTAGAGTAGCTTTTGTGATAAACACTTTCATCGTATTCCGAAGTTTAAATGAGTTATACGCTAAAAATTATAGCGGGAGTCAACAATATTATTTGGGACAAAAGACCCAACCGAAATAAATAAAACTCGGTATGTGTATTAGCACTAACGCTTTCATTATAAGAAGCCATACCAACATTTCTAGGGACGGGCAGGAGTGGGGGTTTTAAGGAAGCCAGAAATTAAAAATAGCGATATTTCGTTTCCTATTGGTTTATCGGCAAATATGAACATAACAAAAGTTGTTTATTTTGTTATTTAGAGAAATTTGCTCAAGAATTCTTTTCAATATGAACTACCAGTTACCTCACCTGGAAAAATTAATTCAAATGTATGTTAATATTTAGTCCTTAATAATTCAAATCTATGCATAATGCACAGGAAGCGGGAAATATGACAATATGGAGGACAGTGAAGTCTTACATAAAAAATTAATTTTATTATTAACAAATCCACAGAAACGACGGGTATTAACCCTAAACACTGGGACGGGTAAATGTCAAAATATTGTGCAAAATAAAGCCTTGCCAAAAAAATACCATCAACATTCAGCCTCAAATGAATTCCCGAGCGAAGCCGGGTATCTGAGCTAGTCTATATATATATATATATATATATATATATATATATTTGTCTGTTAAGGCTCTAGCGGTCGCAATTTTTGTTTTATCGATATCAAACTTCATATTTAATCGTTTTATGTAAAAAGGAAGATCAAGTTCGTTAATGGCTGGACCACTGGGAGGAGGGGTTAAGAGGGGGATTTGTGAAAATTCGAAATATCTCCGCTATTATGCATCGGATCGAAAAATTGTATAGAATCAATCTTATTGAAAATTAAATTTACTATAAATATTGTTCTATTCATTTATTCTGTATCTTGAGTATTAACGGAGATAGTTGCATTTGTATTGTGTGTGTGGCCGGCAGGAGTCGGCTATGTTCGGGACTTTCTGCCGAGGGCTAGTGCGGCCGTTTCCGTAACTATTCGTCCGTGAATAGGTTTTAGAGATTCCTTACTACTACTGTTATTGTTAGGCAGATTTCTCTAGTATAACTTAACGTGGGAAGTCTGCTTAGTTTACGCAGCCCCTGCGTGACGGACTTTTTAGCAGATTTCCCTTAAGGGAAATCAGCTATTGAGGTCGTACTCATGACGCGAGTTTCGATAAATTTCTTCAAATGTCCATCGATCCTACCCAGGAGATGACGAAAATGAGGTCCGTTCAAAATTAAATATCTCTCTCTCTCTCTCTCTCTCTCTATATATATATATATATATATAAATATATATATATATATATATATATATATATATATATATATGTATATATATATATATATTTGTCTGTTAACGCTCTAGCGGTCGCAATTTTTGTTTGATCGTTACGAAACTCGATATTTAACCGTTTTATGTAAAAAGATCAAGTTCATTAATGGCTGAAATCGTACCAGAGGGAGGGGGGTTTTGAGGGGGGGGATTTTCTCCGTTATTATGCATCGGATCGAAAAATTGTATAGAACTAATCTTATTGCAAATGTAATTTACTATAAATATTGTTATATACACTTATTCTCTATCTTGAATATTAACCGAGATATTTGCATTTTTATGAAGTCTGTGGTCGGGCGTATTTCGGGTTAGTTCGGCCGTTTTCGTAAGTCAGCTCTGGCGGAAGATTCTAACCTAACCTTCGTTACTTTGTGAGATTTATGCAAATACGTTCTATTCATCCGCCCCCCCCCCTTCTTTAGTTCTTGGACTACTAAAATTTGAGTTATTAAAATATAAATTATTCTTACAAATCAGAAGCCGTTTCAGTTGGGAGTTTATTAAAATTAACTGAAAGATTTCTCATTACCGTTTGTATTTACTTATGGTGGTGTTGTGTTACCAGTATGCAGATTTCTCCAATGCTAAACTTTACATAGAAAATCTGCTTGACGGACTTTTTTTTTCTTCAAAGTTTCAATTTTTTACAATTACACTTCCACCCTGGCCGTATTATTTTCTGTAAGGGTCAGGTAACTGTAGGGGACGTTTCAGTTTTGAAGAATAAATGAAAAGTTCCAAATCAATCCCTCTCCACTGTTTCATACATAGTGAATAATTCAACTTATAATCATGTATAGCATTTATTATAATTAAATGTCATCTATAATGTATATATTTCTTGTCAAAAACCAATCCGAGCGCACATTGTTTGAGCTTAGTTATATACAAAATAATATATATAATATAATATATGTGAGTAGAAAGAAATTCTAATAATTCCAACATTTCACAGGAAATAAGTTATCACCAGGAGTGGGGGTTGTAAGGGAGGTATTATATGTAACATCACCGTATTTCATTTCCTATTGTTTTTTTCTGTATACATGCACATCAGAAGGTGATTATTTTGTTATTTAGAGTAACTTTTGTAATATACAATTTTGTCGTCTACCTAAGTATTAACGAGATTTACTCTAAAACTCTAGAGAGAGCAACAATTTTATTGAGCACACACAATTGAACCGACTTAACCAAAACTCGGTATTTGAATTAGCTTTAACTCCTTTATGTCTATTATTTATATTAACATTTCTAGGAGCGAACAGGAGTTTGGATTCTAAGGAAGGATTTAATTTGAAAAACCACTATATTTCGTTTCCTATTGGTTTTTCTGCATAAGTAAACATTTCAAAAGTCTTTTACTATGTCATTTGAAGTAACTTTTGTAATGTACACGTTTGCCGCTTACCGAATGATAAGCGAGATGTAAGCTAATGACTAATGCGGGAGTCAATAATTGTAATTACACAAAACGAAAACTGGGTATTTGAATTAGCATTCTCTTCACAATTCCTAACCTTTCATCACAGTTAGCTATTTGGTTCATTCAGTAAGAATTAAATAAATTCACATATTTAAATAAGTTATAGGATGAACGTGGGGGGGGGGGCAAATGTTCTTGGTAAATGTGCCCAGTTAATACGTTATACTTTACAGAACATACTGTACAGCATTATGAATATGAAGGACATTCAACTGAGTATTTTTTATTAACGACTATTGTGTTAATAAAATATTATCGTCTTGGTTTTTTTTCCTCTTTTGGGCAATGTAGCTTTTTTTGAGCCTTGTTTTGTAATACAGAATATGAATTATATTCGTATGATCATTGATGTTTATAAAAGACACATACACAGGAGACGGTAAACACAAAAATATTATGGATAGCGAAGCTTCACATAACAACTTCCTTTTTTTATTAACATGTCCCGGGCTACGTTGAGTACCGTAGCTAGTATACACACACATACACACACACACACACACACATATATATATATATATATATATATATATATATATATATATACATTTGTAACCTCTATCTGTTTATTGATTTTTTCTTGATATATAACGACATTTTTTTGTTTCAAATGTAATTGTAACGACATCAACAATTTTTTGGCTTTGGTGTCTGTTTGTTACCTTTTCACGGCTAAACTACTCAACAGAGTTTTATGAAACTTGGTACGTGTATTACTAGAACTGACCCAACTCAGACTTTAGATTACTCACAGAGACGAACAGGAGTGGAAATGTCTAGGTACGGACAAGAGTGGGAGTTATAAGTTAGGCCTGAAATAAAAACTCGGCATATTTCGTTTCCTATAGGGTTTTCGGCTAACATGCACATAACAGAAGGTGTTTATTTAGAGTAACGTTTGTTATATAGACTTTTGTCGTATACCCAAGTATAAAAGAGAAAATCGCTAAACACTATAGTGAGAGTCATAAATTTTGTAGGCCACTAATGACTTAACCGAACTCAACATAACTCTGCATGTGAACTAACATTAGCTCTTCCATGATGATAAGGTGATCATGGATAATTTTACTCATTGTGTTTTTAATATACTCATGTTATGACATTGTGTACACTGCGGAAGGGTGGAACTAGTGAAAGTCGTACCTAGCCGTGAGGCCTTAACCGACTTCCACTCTCCATTACTACTTCCAGCCCAGTGGTGCGAAGGTGCCTTTGCATGCTCCCCAAAATACGCGAGCATGCAAACGTCGCCCCCCGGGGAGGGACGAACCTAGTTCTCTTGCTTCAGCACACAAACAACATGTACCAGTTTACCTGGCCTGTCGTCTCCGTGCATCCAACACACGAACACTACTTCCACGACCAGCAGACAGGAGCAAGCTCCTGCTCTGGCCACCACCCGCCACCGAAGTGGCTTGCCCGAAGTACCATTTTTGAGTAGATAGCTACCCCAGAGGCCATGAATGGTCACAGGCCCGGAACAGGAAAGGACCTACTGTTCCTACGTTTCCCCTACGTCGGGGAGAACAGGGGGGACTTCCTACTCCCCCTAAGGGAGGGCTTTCCCCGAAGGTAGGGACCCGTGCCCGAGTCATGTTATGACAAATGAAGTTTTGTTTTTAGACTTATTTCATAGTTTTATGTATGATTCGGTTTAGTGGTGTTAAAAACCTCCGCTCTACCCCCCCCCCACCTCATTTCTTATTAATTTTCACTAGAACAATACACAATAGAGAAATCTGCATACTGGTAACACAATACCACCGTGATTAAATACAAACGGTAATGAGAAATCAATCAGTTAATTAAAATAAATTCCCAACTGAAACGGCTTCTGAATTGCAAGAATAATTTATATTTTAATAACTCAAATTTTAGTAGTCCAAGAACTAATGAATGGGGGGGGGGGCGGATGAACAGAACGTATTTGCATAAATCTCACAAAGTAACGAAGGTAAGGTAAGGTTAGAAACGACAGGTAAGGTTAGAAGAAGCTTCCACCTGAGCCGAGTACTGGCGGAAAGGGCCGACCTAATCCGAACTATACCCGACCACAGACTTCATAAAAATGCAAATATCTCGGTTAATATTCAAGATAGTGAATAAATGTATATAGTAACGGAGATATTTCGAAGTTTCGAAAATCCTCCCCTCTAACCCCCCCCCCCCTCCCACTGGTCCGATTTCAGCCGTTAACGAACTTGATCTTTCTTTTTACATAAAACGACTAAATATCGAGTGTGGTACCGATCAAACAAAAATTGCGACCGCTAGAGCGGTAACAGACAAATATATATATATATATATATATATATATATATATATATATATATATACCAGGTGTGGATATTAAATAACGAGACTGACGGTGTAAAACATTTTATTTTTATTTCATACATTTTTACTTATTATCACCTTCAATATACACCCCTCCTTTATCCCTACAACGCTCCATGCGAACCTTCCATTGTTCGAAACAGTGCTGGAAGTCTTTTTCTGTCAGCTCCTTCAGGTCGCGTGCCGCTTTCTCTTTCACAGCTTCAAGAGACTCAAATCTTGTTCCTTTTAATGCAGATTTCACCTTAGGAAACAGATAGAAGTCGCACGGCGCAAGATCCGGCGAATAAGGCGGATGGTCTAACACTGGGATGCTGAATTTGGCTAGAAACCTCTTAACAGACAATGCGGAATTAGCCGGCGCATTGTCTTGGTGGAGAACCCATGACTTGTTCTTCCACAATTCAGGTTGTTTTTTCCTTATTCTTTCGCGGAGTTCAGCAAGAATATAAAAGAAGATAAAGGAGGGGTGTATATTGAAGGTGATAATAAGTAAAAATGTATGAAATAAAAATAAAATGTTTTACAGCGTCAGTCTCGTTATTTAATAGCCACACCTTGTATATATATATATATATATATATACAGTTTTGAACGGACTTCATTTTCGTCATCTACTAGGTAGGATCGATGGACATTTGAAGAAAAATTTCGAAAATTCCGTCATGAGTACAATCTGCTAATATTCTGACGTGGGCAACACATTACTTCCATTGACACCTACTAAAGTATAAGTTAATAAAATGTTTGGTTGCACTCTACAAACGAAAAGGGTCTATGCAATTTTTTTGTTTCTCTAATACGTATGGCAAAATGTGTATTTTTTATATTTATTTTAGGCATTTGAATAATTTCATCAATGCATGTCTAACTCCAAATGCAAATTACAATTTCAAATTATTTGATAAACCACATAAAAAATCGTATGTGGGCACCAGGCACTCCCTTATAATCCCTCCAGGCATTTCAGTTTGGGTTATAGAAATATTTGAAAAGGGTGTTTGAGGCGGAGAGTGGCCGGTAGGTGGGGCACTCTGCCGGCGGTCTCTCCAAACTCCAGCTTCCGTAGTCTACCGCTAGAATTCTCTTCCTGTACCTTTGCTTCTCAAATCTCCGTTCCTAATAGACAAATACAAACGATGAAAATGACAGTATCTCTTTATACATAGATCAATACAATCTTTATTTTTCAACTGAAAACCTCTTATATTTCAACCGGCAATGAGGGGTAACACGACTAGTTTATAAACAATTTTAATAAATAGATGAGATTAAACTTGATATAGGGAACTAACTTCGTTATTATGTCCTCCCATTGTTCATTATACCTTTGAAGATTATATGGGTTATTTTATATTGAACGTAAAACGTTTATGTAATTATTACGTTACGATAAACTTCGAATAATATACATACGGTGCTTTAATATTCCTTGATTTCATTTAATATTATTATTCTTGGCAGAAATAGATAAGGCCTACAGAAAAGGTAAACTTATGAAGGATATGACATACTCTTAATTTAAAAAAAAAATAATTTACTGTAGTGTTGGAAAATTGTGAACTGGAGATGATCAAAAAATGGTAAAAGGATTCAACACACTCTACATTTTGTAGAATTCCCAATTTCATGATACAAAAGTCCGTCGCGCTGAGCTTCGTAAACTAGGCAGATTTTACACGAGCAGGTATAACACACCCCAGGGATCTCATCTACCCACATATTCACTATTTTATATTAACTATAAAATTCTGTTACATCTGTAAGGGACACCTAGAGCCAACTAATTCTCTACTTCTAAAAAACAACAAACAAGTAAACAAATATGGGCTTAGGATCACACCCTGAAAAAGGCCCTGAGTGATCTTTATTGTCGAAGTATGTTTATTGCTTTTCTTTAATTGGATACTGACATTATTATACAACTGAACAAGAATTTTGATCATTTTTGGACTTATGCGTAAATCATAGAGCTTCTGTCATAATTTAGAGTGTGAAATAGAGTCAAATGCTCTTTTAAAATCGATGTATGCAACCTAAATTGTGCGTTTTTGTAGCCGTAAGTGAATAGAACAGCATATATACACAAGGACACAGAAACATTCCTCAGAACTAGGAGTACCTCTAAGTACAGTTTCCTGCCACTTGCACGACAATGGTTTCAGTTCCAAAAGCTGCACAAGTGTTCCACCCCATTTAAACAATGGGTGGAAATCTTCAAAATTCTTCTGAAAATCCCAAATGACATTAATTTTGTGAATCCAATTTTGAAGAAAAACGGGTTTGATTCTGAAAAAAAATACTATATGAATACTGACATCCTACAAAAAAGTCCGTCACGCAGGGGCTGCATAAACTAAGCAGATTTCCTACGTAAAGTTATACAATACAGAAATCTCGAGTGCCGATCAGTTACAGAAACGGCCGAACTAGCTTTTGGCGGGAACCATTGCTCGTCCGTTTCACTTAATAAAAATGCAAATATCTAATATTCAAGATAGAGAATAAATGTATATAACAATATTTATAGTGAATTTAATTTGCAATAAGATTGGTTCTATACGATTTTTCGATCCGATGTATAGTAACGGAGATATTTTGAATTTTCGAAAATCCTCCCTCTAACCCCCCCCCCCACTGATCCGATTTCAGCCGTTAACGAACTTGATCTTTCTTTTTACATCAAACGATTAAATACCGAGTTTGGCGACGATTAAACTTAAATTGCGACCGCTAGAGCGGTAACAGACAAATATATATATATATATATATATATATATATATATATATATAAATAGTTTTGAACGGATCTCATGTTCGTCATCTCCTGGGTAGGATCGATGGACATATGAAGAAATGTTTCGAAAATCGCGTCATGAGTACGACCCCAAAAGCTGATTTCTCTTAAGGAAAATCCTCTAAAACCAGGCGGCTTGTCATGACGGGCTGTTTATTTTGATGCGATATGCATATCCTATATTGGTGTAGTTTTAAACCTTTTGAAATAATTACATATGTTTAAAAATAAGAAGTAAAACAATCTAACATTCTGTGCAGTTATAATGCAGTTTTATGATACTACGCATCCTGCTTTCGGAGATTATGTGTCGAAGCATGTTAGAATATCTCTGGAGTATGCTGGATGGTAGAGGAACCAATTGATAAGGATCAATAAACAGGCCTTGTCCTCTACTGATTATTTTATATTATGCAGAGTGCACCTTCGGAGTCAATGCTCCATCGTCAGTGCCTGCTGATTATAGCTGTGTAGCCTGGATCACGACATCCGGGCGACACACCCTCGCGTCTGGTGTAAGCAGGCACTGACGGTGGAGCGTTGACACCGAAGGTGCACTCTGCATAATATTAAATAATCAGTAGAGGACAAGGCCTTTTTATTGATTCTTATCATGTTAGAATAATTTCATCAAAGAAAGTCTAACTCCAAATGTAAATTACAATTTGAAATTATTTGATAAACCATATAAAAAATTGTATGTGGGCACCACACACTCCCTTATAATCCTTCTCATCACATTACGTATTTGCTTGTATCTCACACAGTAAACGTACAATGAAAACAATATTTGGTATTTAAGATTGGAGCGAAGTGGTTCTTCATATCTGATGGCGGTTTAGAAATATTTGAGAAGTGTAGACCTGGGGAGTGGTTGATAGGTGTCGCTGTCTGGCGGCAGTCTCTCCAAAATCTAACTTCACTAGCATCCCGCTAGAAATCTCTAGCATTAACTTTGCTTCTCAGATCTCCGTTCCCAGATTTCAGTTCATTTTTAAAATATAAAATTCTGTTACATCTATAAGGGCCATCAGGTGCTCTCCATCGGATAGAGAATTTCAAACGTATATACCCGAGAATTTCCGAAATCTGAAAACATTAAGCAAAGTCAGATGTCAGCACCACATTATTGTAAATTAAGAAACAAAATATTTGGTTGCACTCCATTTAAAATTGTTTCATTCGAAAGTGATAAACGATATGTCCGTTGCAATGCATCGGATAAAAAAAATCCCCTCCTACATAATACATAGATGTTTTCATGATCCATAAGTCCGTTACTTGTGATCTCATCTCACCACATATTCTCTATTTCTATATAAAAAAACGGATGAGTGAAAGGGTTTGGGTGGGGGGATACTGAAGGCTGAAAACAAGGAAGTACTGCAGTTGTAGATCATCAATAGTTCACAAGATTGGTTATATAACAATAACGGATATATATTGAATTTTCTTATCCACCTAAACCCCAATATTCTAGGTCCGATTTTAGCCAATAACAAATAAGATTTTCAGTGTTAAATGAAACCGTTAAATGTCGAGTATAGTATGATTCAATTAAACATTTTCGAGTAAAGAACGATAAATCGTGATTGACGACATCATCATACTACGTATTTGCTTGTATCTCACACAGTAAACGTGCAATGAAAACAATATTTGGTATTTAAGATTGGAAAGAAATGATTACCACATTACTTTCTTGTAATCCAATTAAATTAAGTGAACAGAATATTTGGTTCTACTCTATTCGATAATGATGATAATGGTTACAATCGAAAGGGGAAGCTTAAAATTACATGTTGTAACAATCCTAAAGGAAACTAGTGGGTTAATGGTGGCCATAACGGTTAATTAGGTTGAAATCTGGAAACCAAAAGTTTTTACGAATTTTTTACTTTACACAATATATTGGTCATTAACACAATAGTTTAACAAGATTGGCTCTGTGAAATTTTAGAATCCAACAGATTATAACAGATATATATATCGAGTATGGTAAAGATCCAATTAATATCTTCAAAGCAAAAACGTAAAATCTTGACCTGAAGGAAACAAACATCGATGCATCACGCATAATGAAGGCTTCATGAAAATAATATTTGGTATTTAAGTTTAGAATAAAGTGGTTCACGATATACCAGCTTATTGTTAATATGACATGAGTAGAAGTGTACTGAAGGCTGAAAACTCAAAAATCCAAATATCTGGGTTAATATTCGCGACAGAGAAAATATGTATATAACTACATTTATCGGTAGTTTTATTTGGAATAAGATTGGTTCACGAAGGGAGAGGGAGGAGCTTTAGAAAAGGGAAATAGAAAATTCAATATATCTCCGTTATTATGCTTAACTTGGTAAAATTCTATAAAAACAATTTTGTAGAAATTTTTTATTTTACATGTTGATAACCTAGAATTAAAGTTACCCAGGATGAGCTTAACTGCAGACGAATGATAATGCCTAGAGAGCCCTGAGCATTACTTATGCATAAGGTCGTAAACATGTTGTACACAGACGCAATGATTTCGAGAAGTGGGGCTAAGAATGCTGTATATTCCTCGAATTGAGTTTAGCCTAACTTCCGATATGTCAGTATCGGTTGAATTTATTTTTAGTTTCAAAATGTTATTGAAAATTGCACACACACCTTATGGTGTTTGATCATTTTGATTTAGATTGTTTCTTGTGTATTACTACGAATAAATTCTCTACACTCGGTCTAGCAACAACTAAAGTTGGTTGTTTCAAGTTAGGTTTCTTTTCAAGTGGTCCTTCGTTGACTTATCTTTGTTTCCTTTTTCTTGTATTATGATCGTCTAATTTACTTTTGTGATCATTTTGTTAGTCTGTAGATCTTCCTTACCCTATTTTTGTTTGTTAACCGTGAGGCTTTCTTCCTGTATTTTCTTTGTTTAGAGTATTGTATTCGGATGCAGGTTTCTTTTTATTATTTGTAAATATGGTCAGGGCTTTATTACTATATATATATATATATATATATATATATATATATATATATATAATTGTAACCTCTGTCTGTACATTGATTTTTTCCTCGAAATTTAACGATCCTTTTTTTGGGTCACATGCCATAGACACGGAATCTTCAATTTGGTTCTTACGTGTTTTTTTTTTTGGTTGTTACCTTTTCACGCATAAAGGGCTTTACCGAATTTTATGAAACTTGGTATGTATATTACTACTAACCCTACTTAGGCTTTAAGCTATATTAATTTTCTCTGAGAGGAACAGGAGTGGGAATTATATGGGAGGCCGGAAATTAAAAATAGCGATATTTCGTTTCCTATTGGCTTTCGGCAAATATCCACAGAACAAAAGTTATTAATTTTATTATTTAGAGTAACTTTTCTTATGTATACTTTCGTCATATTCCGAACTTTAAATGCGTTATACGCTAAAACTATAGCGGGAGTCAACAATTTTATTTGACACAAAAGACTCAACCGAACTAAATAACTTTTGTTATATACACTTTTACCGTATAAGAAAGTATAAATGAGTTATACTCTAAAACCTTTAGCGGAAGTCGACTAGTTTATTGGGTCTCTCTCTCTCTCTCTCTCTCTCTCTCTCTCTCTCTCTCCCTCTCCCCCCCCCCATTAATACTACCTATTAAGTACCATAACATTCACCACTAAGCGTTTTTACAATATCATCATCCTTTGGTCTTATTATGTTTTCGTATCGACGGTACATACTCTACTAAGACTACTTGAAAACAGATCTAAACAATCACTCCATTACTAAGGAGATTGATTTACACAACAGTACTCAGACCAATATGGAAATACGTCCTTGAACTTTTGGGTTCCACTAGACCATCGAATTTGACTTAACCGAACTCAACATAACTCGATATGTGAACTAACATTAGCTCTTCCATGATCATATTTTCTCAATCATGGATAATTTTACTCTTTTAATTTTGATTCGGGTTAGTGATGTTAAACATCTCCGCCCTCCTCCCCCCCCCCACTTCATTTCTTTTTAATTTTCACTAGAAAATTAATAAGAAATGAGATTTCAGAATTTTAAGTCCTCCGATATGTTGACGTCTTTGAAATAACTATGTACAATAATAACTTTTAAACGTTACTTGGTAATGTCATGATGACAAAAGACATTATGCTTTTAAAGTCAATATAATCGATTGTTTAAAGTGTTACCCAGGTTGCAGGGAGGGCTCGATCTCTTCCACTCATCTCGCTTTTTGAATATAATTTAAATTATTTTTAGGTACGACTGTTATTTGTTTATCTGGTATATCAATTAATAAAACATTCCAAACGTTAAAAGTTTTGTATAAATAATTTAAGTAAACCAATGTTTTAACTCTGAAGCGGACGCGGACGTTTTTGGGAGGCTAACACAGTTAATTTTCTTATTTCTTGTGAAATGTTGTCATTACTGGAATTACTCTACTCACATTTAATATTTGTTAGTTTATATAACTATTATTAAGCAATGTGTGCTCGGGTTCGTTTTTGAGAGGAAATATGTACATTATAGATGATATTTAATTATAGTAAATACCATGATTATGATTTAAATTATTCATAGTGTGTGAAACAGTGGAGAGGGATTGATTCGGAACTAATTTTCATTTATTCTTAAAACTAAAATTCCTTCTACGATTACTTGGCCCTTAGGAATATATAATATGCCCTGGCGGTAAGTGTAATTGCCCACGTTGAAACCTTGCTATAAAAACACCATCATTAGTCAGTGAACAATGATTTCCCGGGCATCACCGGGTGGTTCCTTAGCTAGTATATATATATACAAGCTAAGGTGCCGGCTAGAAGTGAATGAAGAATTGATATGCCATAAGAGTTGAAAATCTGAAATCATTAAGAAAATATTCTGATGTGGACAACACATTACTTCCATTGACACCTATTTAACTAAGTTATTAAAAAGTTTGGTTGCATTCTACAAACAAAAAGAGTCTATGCAATTTTTTTGTTTCTCTTGCCATTAGTCAATTTTGATCAAAGGAGGAAGCTTACAATGTCATGTTGCAGCAATCCTAAACGAAACTGTTATGTCCTAAATAAAGAAACAATAATTAAGGCTAAAACTTTTAATTAGAATGTTTAGTTTTAGGAACATAAATATAAAATTAATACACACAAAATATTTTTCAGCCAGATTATTACTGAGTCATCCCAACTGCTCAGCGTTTGGGACCTTTCATACTCAAACTCAAACTCCAAATGCAAATTACGATTTGAAATTATTTGATAAGCCACATAAGAAATCGTTTGTGGGCACCACACACTCCCTTATAATCCTTCCACGCTTTTCAGTTTGAGTTATAGAAATATTTGAATAGGGTGTTTGAGGCGGGGAGTGGCCGGTAGGTGGGGCAATCTGCCGGCGGTCTCTCCAACCTCCAGCTTCCGTAGTCCACCGCTAGAATTCTCTTTCTGTATCATTGCTTCTCAAATCTCCGATTAAAGTCAAATATCATACGGCAAACCCGAATCCCATGCTAACTAGAGAGATTATAGGGTTGATGATGTCATGCAAACAAGCCAATCTCTGCTAAGGAACCCTGTTCTATACTCATTTGATGACGTCAGGCGAGCAATTCCTACAAAACTCATATGTCATCAACTCTATTATCTCTCTAGTTAGCACAAAACTCACTTAGGAAGGGTTGAGGGTGTATGAAATGCCCTCAGAATGCATTTGAATTACTTAAATTTAGAATTATTACAAGACAAATAACTAATTTTGCCTTAAAGTTTAAGTGAATAAAGTTGAAGATTTTTGTTAATGTGATTGAGAGATGATATAAAATAAAATGCTGAGGGAGCAGAAAGAGAACTGAGAGACCAGAATTTCTATAGAGTTCCTAATTCAAGAAACCTTCCTTTTAGCCTTAAATATTTCTTGTTTATCCATTTTTTTGAGGTGCTGGATGGTGAAGGAATTATTATCTCAGGTAAGAAAAAACGCCTCTTTCCTTCACTGTTCTTTATTCGTTGCGACAGAGCGCTTTCAGAGCATACGCTCCATCATCAGTGCCCTCTTCACAATGATGTGACAGGAACCAAGGATTCCCTGTGACTCTTAAGTGGTAGTAAGTAAATGTCTTATTACTAATAAGAGGGGGGGGGGTTGATGGCTCTACCATTTTTTTTAAAAATATTTATTCTGAGTTTTTTAACCTGTAAAATGGATTATTGAAGAGACCACCTTTCTTGTCTAACTCCTACTTTCATGCTTGTAAGAATTTTTCTCTGAAAATTTCAAATCTAAGAGAATATAACTAATTACATTGTACTTAAAATATTAAATTTTTACATTTAATTCATATTAACTAATTCAATATCAAGTAAGATGCTAAAGGTATTTATTGCATGATTCTTGAAAGTATTTTTAACTCAATTAAAAAGAAGATGCTAGGCTGTGTTGGTTTGACAGTCCAAGCTGAATGATCTTAGTGCATCACCTTTCTCAAATACATTCAGCTACCCAAACAGTAATCTAATGGATTTATGTAACATTTGTAATTGGTATATTGCAAATTTCATAACATCAAATGACACTTGTTTTTCAACCTTTTGATTTAGTCAATACATCAACATTAGAAAAAAAAGTACAGCAAAGCCTCCGTCTCAAGAGCATTTGCACTCAAGCCAAGGCCAATATTTTACACTGCTGCAGTGCGAATATTAATATTAATTATTGTGATTCTTTAAAAGCCAACAAAAGATAGTCGGTTTTGGAATAAAAATAGGAGCCGGATCTATAGTGGAAAAATTATTTTTAAATGCAGTGTTCTGTACCTTCAAACAGAATTGGTTGAGGCGAGGAACTTAAATAGATGAAGTTGAAATTCTAGAATGGGATGCATGGAATCATGTTTAAATACCTTATGATATTTAATAGAAACAACCCCAACTACATTGGGTCAAAAAAGGCTCCATACACTTACAACTGTTTTAAAAATATAATTTCTGTGGAATTTTCAGGAAAAGTTTTTTATAGACCAAATTCATATTTGAAGTATATAATTACATTTTATAACAATTTGTAAACTTTTACATATGTATGTTTGTGTATAAACAGAAATTAAAGAAACGATGTATCAAAGCAATCAATCTCCCCCTTAAGCCCGTTTAAACATTTCAAAACCATGTGTACAGAGACTTTTTAGACCCAGACAGAACATGGCTAGGAAAAACTAACAGAACCACCCCATGGAATGAAGAGGAAATGGAGTAATACACACTGAGATGTGTACAAAAACTACTAAGTATTTATGTTAATAATTTATTAAGTAAAAAAATATATTATTTTCTAAGAATAAAATTAATAAAGCAATCTTCTATGTGTGCCTCGGGAGTAACCTATAAATTCACCCTGAAGAATCAAGGGTTAGCAGCTGGTTAGTCACCTGAAACAAAATAAAAATGAATTCCCTAGTTATTAAATAAATAATTAAATTGAAATAATTTTAATATTTATAATTCTAGATTACAGGTCTCTATATTCACTTCCATAATTATTGAACTTATTTCAAGAGTCAGTCTAAATAAGCTTCTAAATCTATTAGTGCCTTCAAAATAAATCCATATACCTAGAACAACAATTAACGCATTAAAAACAAGGGCATTTTCAAGATCCAACAAAAAAGTAATATAATATGATATAGCAAACATATAAAAGTAATCCAGAAACTATGCATTACTCTCAGAAACTATGGATGCCTCTGGGATATGAACTATAGTTAACCTCATATTAACGTTCATTCATTGGAAAATTGTAATCAAAGCAAATGCTTATTTCCTTCTTGCATGAGACTGTTTCGACTGCAAAGAAGCTGAAGACCCTCAAAATAAAGATTTTAAAAAAAGGTAGTAAAAATATACATGTATCTTGGCTTATGGAAATGGGGCTAAAAAGGTCTATCAGAAGGGCTACATAAACTAAGCTGATTTCCACCTGTTGCACTGACTCGAACATTATTCCACTTTGTATGTCTTCTAAAATAGCAACTCTTACCTAATACAACTTTCAGAAATTTGAGATTACATATGTGAAAATGTCGAGGAAGGGAAATGAAAACAGTGTTTCAAATTAAATACATCTATTAATGAGTACGTATTAGCAATATAGGGTAGTTCGCTTAGTAAAAAGATGTTGAGGCGACAAATTGTACTGTTGGGCTCATTCCATGTCAAATCAACACACCTATTCAACCTCAGTATTTCTTTTTGATATTTCCATTCATATTAACTAGTTAAGTTTATACATTACAAAACATGACCTATTGCAAACATTTTGTAAAAAAATACATCATGTAAAATACATGATGTTATTTCTCTCCAAATTATAAAAGAAAAGATGAATTTATTATCAGACTAATATAATACATATTATGTGATATACTGTACAAAGCTAAATAATTCAGTTAAAACACTATTATAATACAGAAATAAATACAGATTTTTCAAATTCAACTTGGAATAAATTTATTAAAAGGACAAGCAACAAAATTACTGTCAAATAGGCTCTGAAATAAATTTCAGAAGTTTTAAAAACTAAATATATTTAATATACAGTGAATGTAAAGTTACCTCGCAAGAAACCCAATCACTATATGTTCATAAAAGAGAATACGAGATTATATTTTTTTCAAAAATTAAATATTGTTTTGTGATTTTAAAAAGAATTATTCTTAAGAATCATAGGAAAGAACATAGAGAATATTATTACAAAATTGCACCTTTCTTATCATTCAAGTTTAATTAGGGAACAAGACATTAATATTTCAAATAATAGCTGTATTTTGTTAGGATTTACATAGATCATTTTCACCAAGTGTTGATTTAATTCTATGAAATATATTTCTTCTTAGTCAATATATAGACAATAAGTATGTGTACATTCATTAAAGTCTGGTAGTAATGACAAATGTCTATTTATATAGATTACAAGGATGACAAATTATTAAACTTATTTAATATATTGAAAAGGCTTATACCTAACATAAGCCCTCAATTATAAATATATACCACTAATAGTAAAATAATTCAGTGTTTTCCTTTTTAGGAATAGATAAGACTAACCAGAATGGTAATATTCATCTAATGGCATTCATTAAATGAAAGACAGCTTAAGGATAGGTACATTGAAAAAAAAAAAAAAACAACTCTTCGCTCCTGGAGAAATATGGTCTTAATAAAAACGTATAATTAGCATAAAACATACATAAAGTGACATAACAATGATACATAATAGAAGTTAGCTTACTTATTAAACAGATTATCCAAAATACTCTGATATTTGAAAATTCATCAATGTGAAACAACATGGCTGCCGCACAGCTGTCTTGGCGGGAATAAAATAATACACACGTCATCATCAATCCTTGAGTCTCAAAACTCGTACGTCATCAACTTACGTCCCTACGTCATCAACGCTAGTATCTCTCTAGTTAGCACAAAACTCGGCAAACCCAGTTAACAAAAGCATAAAGAAAAAAACAAAATAAAAACAATATTAGCAAGTAACGAGAAAGTAAGTATTTCAGTCCGAGAACAATATATGTAATCTATAGAAACAAACAAGGAAGTGCATATGTTTATACAATATTTGTCCGATAGCCGTTCCATGCTTTACGCATAAAACAATAATATGATTCTAATTTGCCGAAAATAAAGGGATTATTCAGTGATTACGTGAATCCAATTTTTATATTTGGATAGGAAAGCATCAATGTTCCATTTCATTTACGGAAAACAGCTATTTTAAATATAAATACGTTCAATTTCCACGTTTTATTTTACTGGTTAACGGCTCAATGACTGTAAAATTACTGTTTATGCTACTGGAGATTATGTGTTTTTGAGATGAAAATGACAGTATCACTTTGTCCATAGATCCTAACACGACTATTTTATAAATAATATTAATAAGAGATTAAACTTGATGTAGAGAATTAACGTCGTTATGTCCTCCCATTGTTAACTATACCTTTGAAGATTATATGGGTTATTTTATATTGAAGGTATGACGTTTATGTAATTACGTACGTACGTACGTTACCATAATATTCGAATAATATACATACGGTGCTTTAATATTCCTTGATTTCATTTAATATTAATATTGTTTGCTAGAAATAGATAGAGTTTCTGCCATGATTTAGCGTGTGAAATATAGTCAAATGCCCTTTTAAAATCGACGAATTCAACGTAAATTGAGCGTTTTTCTAGCCGTAAGTGAATAGAATGGCATATATGCACACAGAATCATTCCTCAGAACGAGGAGTATCCCTATGTACAGTTTCCTGCCACTTGCACGACAATGGTTTCAGTTCCAAAAGCTGCACAAGTGTTCCACCCCATTTAAACTATGGGTGGAAATTCTACAAAAACCAGGCGGCTTGTCATGACGGACTGTTTATTTTAAAGCGATATGCATATCCTATATTGGTGTAGTTTTAAACCTCTTGACATAATTACATATGTATAAAAAAAGAAGTAAAACAATCTAACATTCTGTGCAGTTATAATGCAGTCTTATAATACTACGCATCCTGCTTTCGGAGATTATGTGGCCAAGCATGTTAGAATAATTTCATCATAAAAAGTGTAATTCCAAATGAAAATTACAATTTGAAATTATTGTTAAAAAATCATAAAAAAAATCGTATGTGGGCACCACACACTCCCTTATAATCCTTCCACGGTTTTCAGTTAGAGTTATAGAAAATATTTGAAAGGCGAGTGAGGCGGGGAGTGGCTGGTAGGTGGGGCACTCTGCTGGCGGTCTCTCCAAACTCCAGCTTCCGTAGTCCACCGCTAGAATTCTCTTCCTGTACCTTTGCTTCTCAAATCTCCGTTCCTAGTACACAAATACAAGAAATGGAAATGACAGTATCTCTTGTACATAGATCAAACCAATCTGTTGAAAACATCTTATATTTCAACCGGCAATGAGGGGTAACACTACTTGTTTATAAATAATATAACCTGATGTAGGGAATTAACTTCGTTATTTATGTCCTCCCATTGTTCATTATACCTTTGAAGAATATATGGGTTATTTTATATTGAAAGTATGACGTTTCTGTAATTATTACGTTACCATGATATTCGATATAATTTAGTATACATACGTCGCTTTAATTAAAATTAAACAGAAAAGGTAAACTTATGCACATGCTCTTAATTTAAAAAATAAATAATAAATTGTAATGTTGAAAAATTATGAACTGGAAATGATCAAAAAATGGTAAAAAGGAATCAACACACTACATTTTGTAGAATTCTCCCAAAAATCGCAATTTTATCCTAATTTCCACTATTTTCAACTTGCTGCCGTTCGATAGTAATATCTCAAGTATTTTATTGGAATCTAAGAAAATACTTCTAAAATATCATTCTAATTCTTAGGCAATAAATTTTATTACATTTTTACTTCCTTGTACTCCTTCTAGACTTACTGTTTGGAGTATAGAAATAAGCCGGTAAGTGACGCAGTCTGGCGGCCGTCTTTCACTCCAGTGTCACTAGCTAGAATTCTCCAATATTACCCTTCCCATCACATTACGTATTTGCTTTTATCTCACACAGTAATCGTACAATGAAAACAATATTTGGTATTTATGTTTGGAGCGAAGTGGTTCTTTATACCTGATCGGGATTTAGAAATATTTGAGAAGGGTAGACCTGGGGGAGTGGTTGATAGGTTGTAGTCTCTCCAAACTTTAGCTTCACTAGCCTCCCGCTAGAAATCTCTAGCATTAACTTTGCTTCTCAGATCTCCGTTCCCAGATTTCTGTTCATATTTAAAATATAAAATTCCGTTACATCTATAAGGTTCATCAGTAGCTCTTCATCGGATAGAGAATTTCAAACGTATTTACCAGAAAATTTCCGAAATCTGAAAACATTAAGCAAAGTCAGATGTCAGCATCACATTATTTTAAATTAAGAAACAAACTATTTGGTTGCACTCCATTTAAAATTGTTTCATTCGAAAGTGATAAACGATATGTCCGTTGCAATGCATCGGATAAAAAAGATCCCCTCCTACATAATTTATAGATGTTTTCATGATTCATAAGTCCGTCACTTGTGATATCATGTCTCCACATATTCTCTATTTCTATATAAAAAAATGGATGAGTGAAAGGGTTTGGGTGGAGGGATACTGAAGGCTAAAACAAGAAAGTACAGCAATTGTAGATCAACAATAGTTCAGAAGATTGGTTCTATAACATTTTCCGATCCTACTCGTAATAAAGGATATATATTGAATTTTCTTATCACACCTAGACAATATTTGGTATTTAAGATTGGAATGAAATGGTTACCACATTACTTTCTTGTAATCCAATTAAATTAAGTGAACAGAATATTTGGGTGTACTCCATTCGATAATGATAAACAAAAAAGGTTGAATTTAATTATTTTGTATCTCTAATCGGACGCAAAAATTTGAATTTTTTCTTTATTTTAGTTCTTCTCTAACGAGGGGGGGGGTGGGGGTGGTTGCTGTTCCCTCAGTTGATTTCGATCATAAGGGGGAGCTTAGAATTACATGTCACAACAGTCCTAAAGGAAACTAGTGGGTTAATGGTGGCCATAACGGTTAAAATCTGGAAACCTAAAATTTTTACGATTACATTACTTCCTTTAGTTTGTAAAAAGCGTTGCCTTTATAGTATTCATTAGTAAACACCGTTGAGTAAATAAACGAGACAGTGCATAGCCCTACATGATAGGCCTCAAGTTAAGCTTTCAGGACACTGAAAAAACTAAAACTTTTGAATTTATTACTTGAAACAAATATATTGTTCATTAACACAATAGTTTATTTAGATTGGCTCTATAACATTTTCGAGTCCAATGCATTATAACGAAGATATTTAGAGATATCGAGTATAGAATTAGCTTTAAGTCCTTTATGTTTATTAGCAATATTAACATTTCTTGGAACGAACAGGAGTCGGGATTCTACGGAAAGATTTAATTGAAAAACCGCGATATTTCATTTCCTATTGGTTTTTTTGCATAAGTGAACAATACAATAGTCGTTTACTATATTATTTAAAGTAACTTTTGTTATGTACACGTTTGTCGGTTACCGAATGATAAGCGAGATGTAAGCTAAAGACTAATGCGGGAGTCAATAATTGTTATTGGCACAACAAACAAAACTGGGTATTTGAATTAGCATTCTCTTCACAATTCCTAACCTTTCATCACAGTAAGCTATTTGGTTCATTCAGTAAGAATTAAATAAATACACATATTTAACTAAGTTATAGGTTGAATCCTGGGGGGAGGGCAAATGTTCTTGGGAAATGAGCCCAGTTAATACGTTATAATTTACAGAACATTCTGTACAGCATTATGAATATGAAGTTTATCTTCAGACATTCAACTGAGTATTTTGGAATAACGATTATTGTGTTTATGAAATAATTGTCATCTTTGTGTTTTGGACCTCTTTTGGGAAATGTAACTTTTTTTCAACCTTCGTTTGTAATACAGAATATGAATTATACTCGTATGGTCAATGATGTTTTGAACAAAGGCACATACACAGGAGACGGTAAACACAAAAATATTATGGATAGCATAGCTTCACATAACAACTTCCTTGTTTTTAATATCTCCCGAGCTACGCTGAGTATCTTAGCTAGTATATATATGAAATTGTAACCTCTATCTGTATGTTGATTTTTCTTGAAATATAACGATATTTTTTCGTTTCAAATGTAATTGTAACGATATCAACAATTTTCGGCTTTGGTTTCTTTTTGTTAGCTTTTCACGCCTAAACTACTCAACAGAATTTTATGAAACTTGGTACGTGTATTACTACTACTGACCCATAGAATAGAACAGCATATATGCACAAGCACACATGCATACTTGCATAATTGCATGCAGAAACATTCCTCAGAACTAGGAGTACCCCTAAGTACAGTTTCCTGCACACTTGCACGACAATGGTTTCAGTTCCAAAAGCTGCACACTTGTGCACACAAAGATTTAAACAATGGGTGGAAATCTTCAATATTCTTCTGAAAATCCCAAATTACATTAATTTTGTGAATCCAATTTTGAAGAAAAATGGGTTTGATTCCGAAAAATAATACTATATGAATACTGACATCCTACAAAAAAGTCCGTCACGCAGGGGCTGCATAAACTAAGCAGATTTCCTACGTAAAGTTATACAATACAGAAATCTCCATACGAGTGCCAATCAGTTACCGAAACGGCCGAACTAGCTTTTGGCGGGAACCATAACTCGTCCGTTACACTTAATAAAAATGCAAATATCTCGGTTAATATTCAAGATAGAGAATAAATGTATATAACAATATTTATAGTAAATGTAATTTGCAATAAGATTGGTTCTATACGATTTTTCGATCCGACGTATAGTAACGGAGATATTTTGAATTTTCGAAATTCCTCCCTCTAAACCACCCCCCCCCCCACTGGTCCGATTTCAGCCGTTAACGAACTTGGATCTTTCTTTTTACATCAACCGCTTAAATACCGCCCTTACCGACGATCAACCTAAAATGCGACCGCTAGAGTCACAGACTCTATATATATATATATATATATATATATATATATATATATATAGTTTTGAACGGACCTCATGTTCGTGACATATGAAGAAATTTTTCGAAAATCGAAACGACGAAAATGAGTACGACCTCAATAGCTGATTTTCCTTAAGGAAAATCCTCAAATTGCTTGTCATGACGGACTGTTTATTTTGAAGCGATATGCATATCCTATATTGGTGTAGTTTTAAACCTTTTGAAATAATTGCATATGTTTAAAAATAAGAAGTAGAACAATCTAACATTCTGTACAGTTATAATGCAGTCTTATGATACTACGCATCCTGCTTTCGGAGATTATGTGGCCAAGCATGTTAGAATATCTCTGGAGTATGGTGGATGGTAGAGGAACCAATGGATAAGGATCAATAAAAAGGCCTTGTCCTCTACTGATTATTTAATATTATGCAGAGTGCACCTTCGGAGTCAACGCTCCATCGTCAGTGCCTGCTGATTATAGCTGTAGCTGTGTAGCCTGGATCATCATTAGTCAGTCAACAATGATTTCCCGGGCATCACCGGGTTCCTTAGCTTGTATATATATATATATATATAGATATACTAGCTAAGGTGACAGCTAGAAGTGAATGAAGAATTGATATGCGATAAGAGTTGAAAATCTGAAATCATTAATAAATTATTCTGACGTGGGCAGCACATTACTTCCATTTACACCTACTAAATTAAGTTAATAAAATGTTTGGTTGCAGTCTATAAACAAAAAGAGTCTATGCATTTTTTTTGTATCTTAAATACGTATGGCGAAATGTGTATTTTTTATATTTATTTTAGGCCTCCACGTTCCTCCCCCTTGACCTTAGTCAATTTTGATCAAAAGAGGAAGCTAACAATGTTATGTTACAGTTGTTTTATCCGAAACGAAACTGCCAAGTCCTAAATAAAGAAACAATAATTAAGGCTAAAACTTTATTAATTAGAATGTTTAGTTTTAGGAACATAAATATAAAATTAATACACACAAAATATTTGGGAGCCAGATTACTGAGTCATCCCAACTGCACAGCGTTTGGCACCTTTCATACTATCATATTCCGAGAAAATGTGTAGAACGGCATATGTTTATTTTTTTTTTTTTATTTATTGCTTACAAGGATTTTCCTTATAGCCTAATAAGGAGGAGGTCTTATATACTGAGGTTAGTTTTTTTTATGGTAGTAGCTTATCGTGTATATATATATATATATATATATATATATATATATATATATATATATATATATATATATATTTACAAACTAGAATCGAGTATAATTGATTAGAATGTACATTAACATTTCTAGAAAAATCTAGACTAATCAGTGTCATTATATTTTATTCTGTACCCTAATATTAAAACATTATATTTTCAACCTAATAGTTTTATTGAACTTATAAGTTATCTTGGTTCCTGTTCTTACTAATACATAGGTATAGCGGTACTAAATAAAAAAAAATAATTAAGAGTAGAAGAGAACTTTGAAAAAGTTAAGGAAGTCTGATACTATTTTTTAGCAGATTTCCCTTAAGGGAGGTTGTACTCATGACGCGATTTTCGAAAACTTTCTTCAAATGTCCATCGATCCTACCCAGGAGATTACGAAAATGAGGTCCGTTCAAAAAAAAAAAAAAAAAAATATATATATATATATATATATATATATATATATATATATATATAAAACACTCTACCTATCACAATTTTTGTTTAATCGTGACTAAATTCAGTATTTAATCGTTTTATGTAAAAAGGAAGATCAAGTTCGTAACTTCTGAAATCGGACTAGTGGGAAAGGGGGTTTAGAGGGGCGATTTTCGGAAATTCGAAATATCTCCGTTTCTATACGTTGCATAGAAAAAACGTATAGAACCAATCTTATTGCAAATTAATATTTCTATAAATAATGTTATATACATTTATCTTGAATATTAACCGAGATATTTGCATTTGTATTGTGTGAGTGGGTCGGCTGGAGTAGGCTACGTTCGGAACTTTCCGCCGAGAGCTAGGGCGGCCGTTTCCGTAACTGTTCGTCCCTCGTGAATAGGTTTAGAGATTCCTTACTACAACTGTTATTAGTAGGCAGATTTTTCTATTGTATAACTTCACGTGAGAAATCTGCTTAGTTTACGCAGCCCCTGCGTGACGGACTTTTCTTCAAATATGCAGATAACAAAAGTTGTTTATTTTGTTATTTAGAGTAACTTTTGTTGTATACCAAGTATAAACGAGATATACACTGAAAACTAAAAATGTATCGGACAATTGTGTTTGAGACTAACGATTAATCGGAACTTAACAAAACTCGGCATGTGAATTAGCATTAATTCTTAAACGATTATAAGCTATACTTAATTTTTTAGGTTCAAACAGGAGGCGGGGGGGGGGGTTATAAGAGAAGCCTGAAATAAAAATTCGCGATATTACATTTTCTGTTCGGTTTCAGTCACTGTTGGTCTTTGTACCGTATCACGGGAAAGGAAGTTTTATTCAAACATGCGATATCATCTCACTACATATTCTCTATTCCTATATAAAAAACCGATGAGTTAAAGGGATTGGGGGGGGGGTACCGTTGGCTAAAAACAAGAAAGTACAGCTATTGTAGATCATCGATATTTCAACAAGATTAGTTCTATAACATTTTCCGATCCTACTCGTAATAACGGATGTATACTGAATTTTCTTATCCCCTCGAAACCCCGAAATACAAGGTCCGATTTTAGCCAATAACAAATACGATTTTTAGTGTTCAATGAAACCGTTAAATATCGAGTATAGTATGATTCAAATTAACATTTCTGAGTAAAGAACGAATTATCGTGATTGACGACGTCATCATACTACGTAATTGCTTGTATCTCTCACAGTAAATGAAACTGACAATGGAAACAATATTTGATATTTAAAATTGGAATAAAATGGTTACCACATTTTTTTCTTTTAATCCTATTGAATTCAGTGAACAGAATATTTGGTTGTACTCCATTCGATATTTTATAGATTTTTTCACGATAAATTAAAAAGGATCTATACAATTATTTTGTATCTCTAGTACGGACGCTAAAATTTTGGTTTTTTCATTATTTTAATTCTTCTCTAACGGGGGGGGGTCCTGTTCCCCATAGTAGATTTCGATCATAAGGGGAAGCTTAAAATTATATGTTATAACAATCCTAAAGGAAACTAGTGGGTTAATGGGGGTCAAAACGGTTATTTAGGTTGAAATGTGGAAACCGAAAATTTTTGCGAATGCATTGCTTTCTTTAAAAGGAAGTAAAAAGCGTTGGCTTTATAGTATTCATTGGCAAAGACCGTGGAGACTGTGTATAGCCCTACATAATAGGCCTCAAGTGAGGGTCCATCGCATTATAATGTAGATATTTAGATATCAAGTATGGTAATGCCCGAATTAACATCTTCTATTAGTTAGTTCTTTAATACTATGCTTCCATTGCAGTTGTTAATGGTGCGTCTGAATACTAATTTACTACTGCAATTGTAGGACCTAAAATGTTTTCCGGACAAGTCCTTCCTCAACGAGTAATTCTTTTTCAATTCCCGACAAATGTCCTTATGCCTCATTAAGAGTTTTAGAATCTTATGCTAATCTTAGGCTTATAAAGGCTTAGCAATCTTTGCTGCAAAATCCTTTATTATTTTCCAATTATAAGCAGTAAGTGCTAAAACTATTTCAATAATGCAAATTACAATTTGAAATTATTGTTAAAACGCATAAAAAAATCTCATGTGCGCATCACACACGCCCTTATAATCTTTCCACGGTTTTCAGTTTGGGTTATAGAAATATTTGAAAGGGGTGTTTGAGGCGAGGAGTGGCCGGTAGGTGGGGCAGTCTCCTGGCGGTCTCTCCAAACTCCAGCTTCCGTAGTCTACCGCTAGAATTCTCTTCCTGTACCTTTGCTTCTCAAATCTCCGTTTCTTGTAGACAAATACAAACGATGAAAATGACAGTATCTCTTGTACATAAATCAAACCAATCTTTATTTTTCTATTGAAAACATCTTATATTTCAACCGGCAATGAGGGGTAACACTACTTGTTTATAAATAATTTTAATATATAGATGAGATTTAACTTGATGTAGGGAATTAACTTCGTTATTATGGCCTCCCATAATTCTTCATTATACCTTTGAAGAATATAGGGTTATTTTATATTGAACGTATGACGTTTATTTAATTATTACGTTACCATGATATTCGAATAATATACATACGTCGCTTTAATTAAAATTAAACAGAAAAAGTAAACTTATGAAGGATATAATATGCTCTTAATTTAAAAAATAAATAATAAATTGTAATGTTGAAAAATTGTGAACTGGAAATGATCAAAAAATGGTAAAAAGGAATCAACACACTCTGCATTTTGTAGAATTCTCCCAAAATCGCAATTTTATCCTAATTTTCAGTATTTTCAACTTGCTGCTATTCGATAGTAATATCTCAAGTATTTTTATTGGAATCTAAGAAAATACTTCTAAAATATCATTCTAATTCTTAGGCAATCAAATTTTAATACATTTTTACTTCCTTGTACTCCTTCTAGACTTATCTGTTTGGGGTATAGAAATAGGGCGGTAGGTGACGCAGTCTGACGGGAGTCTTTCCAAACAACGTATTTGCTTGTATCTCACACAGTAAACGTATAATGAAAACAATATTTGGTATTTAAGATTGGAGCGAAGTGGTTCTATATATCTGATTGGGGTTTAGAAATATTTGAGAAGGGGAGACCTGGGGAGTGGTTGGTAGGTGTTGCTCTCTGGCGTCAGTCTGTCCAAACTCTAGCTTCATTTACCTATCGATTGAATTCTCTAGCATGGACTTCCCATTTCAGATCTCCCTTCCCAGATTTCTCTTCATATTTAACATAATATTCTGTTGTGATGACCCTTATAGATGTATAAGGGTCATCAGGAGGTCTCCTCTTCTGAATAGAATTTCAATCGTGTATGCCCCAGAAATTCCCGAGAATTCTGATAACATTAAACATAGTCAGATGCCAGCACGACATTATTTTATATTAAGATTCAAAATATTTGGTTGCACTCCATTTAAAATTGTTTCATTCGAAAGAGATAAACGGTTAATAATCGAGTATGGTATGATTCAAATGAACATTTTAGAGTGAAAAACGAAAAATCATAATTGGCGACGGAATCACACTACGTATCTCAGACAATAATCTTACAATGAATACAATATTTGGCATTTCAGATTGGAATGGAATGGCTTTTTGTATCTGTTTGGTGGCAGTCTCACCAAACTACAGCTTCACTAGAGTACCGCTACAATTCTCTACTATTATTTTTGCTTCTCAGATCTCCGTTCCTAGTAGACAAATACAAACTATTGTAGATCATCAATAGTTTAACAAGATTGGTTCTATAACATTTTCCGGCCATACTCGTAATAACGGTGGTATTTTGAATTTTCGAATCCCCCCATGACAATATTTGGTATTTAAGTTTGGAATGAAATGGTTACCACATTACTTTCTTGTAATCCAATTAAATTAAGTGAACAGAATATTTGGTTGTACTCCATTCGATAATGATAAACAAAAAAGGTTGAATTTAATTATTTTGTATCTCTAATTCGGACGCAAAAATTTGAATTTTTTCTTTATTTTAGTTCTTCTCTAACGGGGGGTGGGGGGGGGTGGGGGTGGTTGCTGTTCCCTCAGTTGATTTCGATCATAAGGGGAGCTTAGAATTACATGTCACAACAGTGCTAAAGGAAACTAGTGGGTTAATGGTGGCCATAACGGTTAAAATCTGGAAACTGAAAATTTTTACGATTATATTACTTCCTTTAGTTGCCTTTATAGTATTCATTGGTAAACACCGTTGAGTAAATAAACGAGACAGTGCATAGCCCTACATGATAGGCCTCAAGTTAAGCTTTAAGGACACTGAAAACACTAAAAATTTTGAATTTTTTACTTTACTCAATCTATTGTTCATTAAGATTGGCTCTTAGACATTTTAGGGTCCAACGCATTATAACGTAGATATTTAGAGATTTCGAGTATGGTAATGCCCGAATTAACATCGTCTATAGTTAGTTCTTTAATACTATGCAGCCATTGGAGTGGTTAATGGTACGTCTGAATACTAATTTCCTACTGCAAAAGTAGGGCCTAAAATGTTAACAAGTCCAGTCTTTCGCGAGTAATTCTTTTTCAATTCCCGACAAATTTTCTTATGCTTCATTAAGAGTTTTAGAATCTTAGGATATGGGAAGATCTTTTCCATCAAACGTTTGAGATAGAACAGAGTCTATTGCATAGTTAGAGGCATCTGATGTGGGAATAAAAGATTATGAAACGCCGGGTAGTTGAAGAATGAGATTATTTTGAAATTAAAAGTTTAGTTTTTCAAAAGCATCTTACAATCAGGAGAGTTTGAATTAATTTTGACGTCTTTTTTAGCGTGGCTTATAAAGGATTAGCAATCTTTGCTGCAAAATTCTTTATTATTTTCCAATAATAAGCAGTAAGTGCTAAAACTATTTTAATTTACTTAAGATTTTTTGGAATTGGAAAATGTTTTACTGCTATTAATTTTAGATGGTGATTTCATATAATACTTATATTATTTGCAAGAAATTGATAAGACCTACAGAAAAGGTAAAGTTATGAAGGATATGACATACTCTTAATTTAAAAAATAAATAGTAATGTTGAAAAATTGTGAACTGGAGACGATCAAAAAATGGTAAAAAGGAATAAACACACTCTACATTTTGTAGAATTCACAATTTCATGATACAAAAGTCCGTCGCGCTGTGCTTCGTAAACTAAGTAGATTTTACACGTGCAGGTATAACACCCCAGGGATCTCAACTATCCACATATTCACTATTTTATATTAACGTATAAAATTCTGTTACATCTGTAAGGGTCACCTAGAGCTCTCCATCGGATAGAGAATTTCAAACGTATATACCCCAGAAATTCTCGAAAATCTGAAAACATTAAACAAAGTCAGATGTCACCACCACAATATTTTAAATTAAGAAACAATATATTTCGTTGCACTCCATATAAAATTGTTTCATTCGAAAGTGGAAAACGATATCTCCGTTGCAATGCATCGGATAAAAAAAAAATCCCTTCTACGTAATTCATTGATGTTCTCATGATGCATAAGTCCGTTACTCAGGAGCTTCGTAAACTAAGCAGAATTTACATGTGCTGGTATAACAACCCAGTGATCTCGCTACCAACACATTCTCTATTTCTATGTAAAATGTCTACTAACGTACTACGTAAACTAAGCAGATTTCCCACGTGCTGGTATGTAGCACTTGTGATATTATCTCGCCACATATTCTCTATTCTTATATAAAAAACCGATGAGTTAAAGGGATTGGGGGGGGGATACCGATGGCTAAAAACAAGAAAGTAAACTATTGTAGATCATCATAGTTCAGAAGATTGGTTCTATAACATTTTCCGATCCTACTCGTAATAACGGATATTTATTGAATTTTCTTATCACCCTAAACCCAAATATTCTAGGTCCGACTTTAGTCAATAACAAATACGATTTTCACTGTTGAATGAAACCGTTAAATATACACTATAGTATGATTCAAATTAACATTTCCGAGTAAAGAACGATAAATCGTGATTGACGACGTCATCATACTACGTATTCGCTTGTATCTCACACAGTAAACGTACAATGAATACAATATTTGGTATTTAAGATTGGAATGAAATGGTTATCACATTCTTTTTGTAATCGAATTAAATTAAGTGAACAGAATATTTGGTTGTACTCCATTCGATAATGATGAAAATGGTTTCTTTCGAAAGTGTTTTACAATATCTCCGAACCAATGTATCGGATCAAAAAGTGCCATTGTACATAATTTATAAATTTTTTCATGATAAACTAAAAAGGTTCTATACAATTATTTTGTATCTCTCGTACGTTCGCCAAAATTTGAATATTTTCAAAACGGTTAATTAGGTTGAAATCTGGAAACCGAAAATGTTTGCGAATAGATTACTTCCTTTGGTTTGTAAAAGGAAGTAAAAAGTGTTGGATTTATAGTGTTCATTGGTAAAGACATTTGAGTAAATAAACGAGACAGTGCATAGCCCTACATGATAGGCCTCAAGTTAAGCTTTAAGGACACTGAAAACACTAAAAATTTTGAATTTATTACTTTACACAATCTATTGTTCATTAACACAATAGTTTATTAAGATTGGCTCTATAACATTTTCGAGTCCAATGCATTATAACGAAGATATTTTTCAGATATCGAGTATAGAATTAGCTTTAACTCCTTTATGTTTATTAGCAATATTAACATTTCTTGGAACGAACAGGAGTCGGGATTCTACGGAATGATTTAATTGAAAAACCGCGATATTTCGTTTCCTATTGGTTTTTTTGCATAAGTGAACAATACAATAGTCGTTTACTATATTATTTAAAGTAACTTTTGTTATGTACACGTTTGTCGGTTACCGAATGATAAGCGAGATGTTAGCTAAAGACTAATGCGGGAGTCAATAATTGTTATTGGCACAACAAACAAAACTGGGTATTTGAATTAGCATTCTCTTCACAATTCCTAACCTTTCATCACAGTAAGCTATTTGGTTCATTCAGTAAGAATTAAATAAATACACATATTTAAATAAGTTATAGGTTGAATCCTGGGGGGAGGGCAAATGTTCTTGGGAAATGAGCCCAGTTAATACGTTATAATTTACAGAACATTCTGTACAGCATTATGAATATGAAGTTTATCTTCAGACATTCAACTGAGTATTTTGGAATAACGATTATTGTGTTTATGAAATAATTGTCATTTTTGTGTTTTGGACCTCTTTTGGGAAATGTAACTTTTTTTCAACCTTCGTTTGTAATACAGAATATGAATTATACTCGTATGGTCAATGATGTTTTGAAAAAAGGCACATACACAGGAGACGGTAAACACAAAAATATTATGGATAGCATAGCTTCACATAACAACTTCCTTTTTTTTATTAACATCTCCCGACCTACGCTGAGTATCTTAGCTAGTATATACAGTGCTGTGAAAAAGTCTTTGAACAAAGTAATTTTTTAAATAATCTAAGTTGGAAGAAAAGGATAAAAACAAAATTATTGTGAAACAAATATTTTATTTAATTAAAAATGCCACCCATATAATATTGCAGCAAAAAAATATTTAATAACCATATAGCACAAACAAAAAATTAGTATCTAGTATGTCCTCCTTTATTTCTTTTGGCGCTCAGAAATCTATCTTTAACACTAGAAATTAAAGAGGCTATGTAATCAGGGAAATTTTTTCCCATTCTTCTTGTAGGATTCTCCACAGCTCTTCTAAAGAATTTGGTTGTCTTTCAATTCTTTTTCTATCAAGTAATTCCCACAAATGCTCTATAAGATTAAAATCAGGACTCTGAGGTGGCCATTCCATACATTTTAACTGTCTCTGCTCTTCTTTTCTTGCCAAATAATCTTTGATAGTTCTGGCTGTATGCTTTGGATCATTGTCATGCTGCAAAACAAATCCCGGCCCTATAAGCCTCAACCCAGATGGTATTGCGTTAGATGTAAGAATACTGTGATATTTTTTAGCATCCATTTTCCCTTCTATTCTCACAAGATCTCCTACTCCATAGCCGGAGAAGCAACCCCAAACCATTATAGAACCTCCTCCATGCTTCATAGTTGGATTTAAGCATTCTTCCAAATACCTCCTCTCCTGGCCACCGCCTCACATATTGTGTTCTAGAGCCAAACATTTCGAATTTGAATTCGTCGGTCCATAAAACTTTTTCCAGTCCTCTTCGGTCCGATTTTCATGTTCTTTCACAAATTTCAAACGCTTTCCTTTATTTCCACGACGGAAAAATGTTTTTTTCTTAGCCACTCATCCCCTAAGTCAAAAACTTATAAGTTTCCGTCTAACCAAAGAAGAAGATACTTGTGTACCTGTGGCTTCAGCTATTTCTTGAGCAAGTTGTGTGCTATTCTTTTTGCGGTTGCGCAAAGATAACAACTTCAAATGTTTTTCTGCAGCACGGTTTAACTTTCGGGGCCTACCAGAACGTTTTAAGTCCACAATACATTTGCTGTTTTTAATTTTTTTTAATAATATAGTGTATTCCTGAAATAGAACCTTTCACTTGCCTTTGAATTTCACGAATAGTAAGGCCCTGCTGATACAAAATAATCACTTTCTGTCTATCAAGAAGATTAATTTTCGCTATTTCCTGAAAATCAGTTAGTATAAAATAGAGAAAAAAATAAGTTTATTAAGGAAAATTATTTTACACTATAAATTTTACTTACTGTTTGAAAAAACGCAGTATTCTATGAATAAAAACTTTTTTTTTTGTTTTCACAAATATGTTGTACCTTCCAACTGAACGTTTATACTGATTTCAAGAGAAAGAGATGATAATAATGTAAACATTAAGATGATGTCAATAGAAAGGATTATAAAAAGAATTTAGAACCTAATAGTGACAATATTGACAAGCAGTTATAAATCCTTTTATCCACCACTGTACACATTTTTACATTAGAAAGTTAAATGCACAATATATTTAGGACTCTTAGCAAAATAATAAGTAAAAAATTAAGTGCTAAAAATGAAATTATTCAAATTATTCTCACAAGAACAGTTTTTGTTCAAAGACTTTTTCACAGCACTGTATATATATGAAATTGTAAATATGAAATTTTAACCTCTATCTGTATGTTGATTTTTCTTGAAATATAACGATATTTTTTCGTTTCAAATGTAATTGTAACGATATCAACAATTTTCGGCTTTGGTTTCTTTTTGTTACCTTTTCACGACTAAACTAGTCAACAGAATTTTATGAAACTTGGTACGTGTATTACTACTACAGACCCAACTCAGACTTTAGATTAATATTCTCAAGGACGATTTGGCAGCTAGATTACTGATTCATCCCAACTGCGCAGCGTGTGGCACCTTTCATACTATCAGAGATTTCGAGAAAATGTGTAGAACAGCATATATGCACAGCCACACAGAAACATTCCTCAGAACTAGGAGTATCCCTAAGTACAGTTTCCTGCCACTTGCATTATTTTAAATTAAGAAAAAAAATATTTCGTTGCACTCCATATAAAATTGTATCATTCGAAAGTGATTAACGATACCTCTGTTGCAATGCATCGGATAAAAAAAATTCGCTTCTACATAATTCATAGATGTTTTCATGATGCATAAGTCCGTTACTTAGGAGCTTCGTAAACTAAGCAGAATTTACATGTGCTGGTATAACAACCCAGTTATCTCGCTACCAACTCATTCTCTATTTCTATGTAAAAAGTCTGTCATGCGGGGGCTTCGTAAACTAAGCAGATTTCCCACGTGCTAGTATGTAACACTTGTGATATCATCTCACCACATATTCTCTATTCTTATATAAAAAAACGATGAAATACGATTTTCACTGTTGAATGAAACCGTTAAATATCGAGTATAGTATGATTCAAATAAACAATTCCGAGTAAAGAACGAAAAATCGTGATTGACGACGCCATCATACTACGAATTAGCTTGTATCTCACACAATAAACGTACAATGAAAACAATATTTGGTATACTCCATTCCATAATGATGAAAATGTTTTCATTCGAATGTGATTTACATGATCTCCGTTACAATGTATCGGATCAAAAAGTACCATTGAGCATATTTTATAGATTTTTTCACGATAAATTAAAAAAGATCTATACAAATATTTTGTATCTATAATACGGACGCTAAAATTTGAGTTATTTAATTATTTTAGTTCTTCTCTAATGGGGGGGGGGGTTGCTGTTCCACAGTAGATTTCGATCATAAGGGGAAGCTTAAAATTACAAGTTATAACAATCATAAAGGAAACTAGTGGGTTAATAGGGGTCAAAACGGTTAATTAGGTTGAAATCTGGAAAATTTTTGCGAATGCATTGCTTTCTTGAGTTTGCAAAGGAAGTAAACAGCGTTGGCTTTATAGCATTCATTGGCAAAGACCGTTGAGTAAATAAACCGGAAGTTGTGAAAATTTCCTTTTGTGACGTACTATAATTTCAAATTAGAGTTTTTCAAGGTCTATAGAGAGTAATTTACTTTGGTATGCTTCTATTATTGAGCTAATGTGTAATTTAATTAAGTTTTTGTCTTGAGTAAGCCAGATAGGAGCCTATTATACCAGATCCTAGGGAATCTTTCTCTACCCATTGATAATATTTTACACAACCACTGAAGGGTTGACTTCATAATATGAGTTGGCACAAAATAAGAGCCTGATTCTAGTCTAATGAATTAGTTGTGTATCTAATGATGTAGGAGTGTATCTAATAAGCTGAAATAGATGTTTGTTCCTGCTTGCTCGAGGTAATTGAGGTATCTAAGGCTCAAAACTAGAGCTCCATATACCAATACCGACCTAGCTCTTGAATTTAATAGTTTTTTGGTTGCATCCTAACTGTGGCATTTTGGCCCCACCAGTATCTTACATAGCCGTTTCAAATTTGGTAATGGAAAATTATGTTTCTTCAAGGAATAATGAGGAAGAGGAAAACATTACACCCAGAAAACTGAACTTTTTTACCTACTCTAACTTTTCACCTGAGTAAAAAAAAATTGGTTTCCTTTTCGGATTTCCCCTTATGGAATTTCATTATTTTTGATTTTGCAGTGTTGACTTCTAAGGAATTTCTATGGCTACATTCCTCCAGAGTAGCTAACTTTTTCCTTAGGTCCATTGGGTTATCTGACGGTATGATTAAATCGTCGGTGTATAACAGAATTATTACGTCATTATAGGCATCTATACTCAAGCCAGCTAAATCTCTACTTCTAAAAAACAACAAACAAGCAAACAATAAGGGGCTTAGGATCTCACCCAGGAAAAGGCCCTGAGTGATCTTTATTGTCGAAGTATGTTCATTGCTTTTCTTTAATTGGATACTGACATTATTATACAACTGAACAAGAATTCTGATAATTTTTGGGCTTATGCCTAAATCATAGAACTTCTGTCATAGTTTAGAGTGTGAAATAGAGTCAAATGCTCTTTTAAAATCGATGTATACAACATAAATTGTGCGTTTTTCGAGCCGTAAGTAAATAGAACAGCATATATGCACAAGCCCACATGCATACTTGCATAATTGCATGCAGAATCATTCCTCAGAACGAGGAGTATCCCTAAGTACAATTTCCTGCCACTTGCACGACAATGGTTTCAGTTCCAAAAGCTGCACAAGTGTTCCACCCCATTTAAACAATGGGTGGAAATCTTCAATATTCTTCTGAAAATCCCAAATGACATTAATTTTGTGAATCTCGGTTAATATTCAAGATAGAGAATAAATGTACATAACAATATTTATAGTAAATTTAATTTGCGATAAAATTGGTTCTGTACGATTTTTCGATCCGACGTATAGTAACGGAGATAATTTGAATTTTCTAAATTCCTTCCTCTAAACCCCCCCCCCCCACTGGTCCGATTTCAGCCGTTAACGAACTTGGATCTTTCTTTTTACATCAAACGATTAAATAACGAGTTTAGCGACGATTAAACTAAAATGCGACCGCTAGAGTAACAGACGCTATATATATATATATATATATATATATATATATATATATATATATATATATATATATATATAGTTTTGAACGGACCTCATGTTCGTCATCTGCTGGGTTGGATCGATGGACATATGAAGAAATTTTTCGAAAATCGCGTCATGAGTACGACCTCAATAGCTGATTTTCCTTAAGGAAAATCCTCAAATTGCTTGTCATGACGGACTGTTTATTTTGAAGCGATATGCATATCCTATATTGGTGTAGTTTTAAACCTTTTGAAATAATTACATATGTTTAAAAATAAGAAGTAGAACAATCTAACATTCTGTACAGTTATAATGCAGTCTTATGATACTACGCATCCTGCTTTCGGAGATTATGTGTCGAAGCATGTTAGAATATCTCTGGAGTATGCTGGATGGTAGAGGAACCAATTGATAAGGATCAATAAAATGACCTTGTCCTCTACTGATTATTTAATATTATGCAGAGTGCACCTTCGGAGTCAACGCTCCATCGTCAGTGCCTGCTGATTATAGCTGTGTAGCCTGGATCATCATTAGTCAGTCAACAATGATTTCCCGGGCATCACCGGGTTCCTTAGCTTGTATATATATATATATATATATATAGATATACTAGCTAAGGTGACAGCTAGAAGTGAATGAAGAATTGATATGCGATAAGAGTTGAAAATCTGAAATCATTAATAAATTATTCTGACGTGGGCAGCACATTACTTCCATTTACACCTACTAAATTAAGTTAATAAAATGTTTGGTTGCAGTCTACAAACAAAAAGAGTCTATGCATTTTTTTTGTATCTTAAATACGTATGGCGAAATGTGTATTTTTTATATTTATTTTAGGCCTCCACGTTCCTCCCCCTTGCCCTTAGTCAATTTTGATCAAAAGAGGAAGCTAACAATGTTATGTTACAGTTGTTTTATCCGAAACGAAACTGCCAAGTCCTAAATAAAGAAACAATAATTAAGGCTAAAACTTTATTAATTAGAATGTTTAGTTTTAGGAACATAAATATAAAATTAATACACACAAAATATTTGGGAGCCAGATTACTGAGTCATCCCAACTGCACAGCGTTTGGCACCTTTCATACTATCATATTCCGAGAAAATGTGTAGAACGGCATATGTTTATTTTTTTTTTTATTTATTGCTTACAAGGATTTTCCTTATAGCCTAATAAGGAGTAGGCCTTATATAATGAGGATAGTTTTTTTATGGTAGTAGCTTATAGTATATATATATATATATATATATATATATATATATGTATGTATTTACAAACTAGAATCGAGTATAATTGATTAGAATTTACATTAACATTTCTAGAAAAATCTATACTAATAAGTGTCATTATATTTTATTATGTAACCTAATATTAAAACATTATATTTTCAACATAATAGTTTTATTGAACTTATAAGTTATCTTGGTTCCTGTTCTTACTAATACATAGGTATACTTTGAAAAAGTTAAGTAAGTCTGATACTATTTTTTAGCAGATTTCCCTTAAGGGAGGTTGTACTCATGACGCAATTTTCGAAAACTTTCTTCAAATGTCCATCGATCCTACCCAGGAGATGACGAAAATGAGGTCCGTTCAAAACTATATATATATATATATATATATATATATATATATATATATATATATATTAAACGAACGAAGCACATCTTACTCTAGCACAAGAAACTGACTGAATCAATACCCAACAGGCTAGGCTAAAGACATGTAACATCTTTATCTTAATCCCTATTTTACCTCTAATCATATTAAATAATCATAAGAAAGTCTGTACTTGTTATTATTATTAGCTCATAAGGTCTCTTAAATTTGTAAATACTTAAAATAACTGTTATCACTAAGTTGCAATATGACTGCCTACTATTAGTCAATTGCATTTCAACAATCCGCTACTTAAATAGAAATTTTTATTTTATGTTTCCTTTTGTAAATTGCAGTGTTCACAAGGAACACTATGAATTATCTTGTAAAAATTCTTGTTATTCAATAAAGGATTATTATTAAAAATATATATATATATATATATATATATATATATAAAACACTCTACCTATCGCAATTTTTGTTTAATCGTCACTAAATTCAGTATTTAATCGTTTTATGTAAAAAGGAAGATCAAGTTCGTAACTTCTGAAATCGGACTAGTGGGAGAGGGGGTTTAGAGGGGCGATTTTCGGAAATATCTCCGTTTCTATACGTCGCATCGAAAAAACGTATAGAACCAATCTTATTGCAAATGAATATTTCTATAAATAACGTTATATACATTTATTCTCTATCTTGAATATTAACCGAGATATTTGCATTTGTATTGTGTGAGTGGGTCGGCTGGAGTCGGCCACGTTCAGAACTTTCCGCCGAGAGCTAGGGCGGTCGTTTCCGTAACTGTTCGTCCCTCGTGAATAGGTTTAGAGATTCCTTACTACAACTGTTATTAGTAGGCAGATTTTTCTATTGTAAAACTTCACGTGAGAAATCTGCTTAGTTTACGCAGCCCCTGCGTGACGGACTTTTCTTCAAATATGCAGATAACAAAAGTTGTTTATTTTGTTATTTAGAGTAACTTTTGTTATATTCACTTTTGTTGTATACCAAGTATAAACGAGACATACACTGAAAACTAAAAATGTATCGGACAATTGTGTTTGGCACTAACGATTAATCGGAACTTAACAAAACTCGGCATGTGAATTAGCATTAATTCTTAAACGGTTATAAGCTATACTTAATTTTTAAAGGGTTCAAACAGGAGGCGGGGGGGGGGGTTTACAAGAGAAGCCTGAAATAAAAATTCGCGATATTACATTTTCTGTTCGGTTTTCAGTCACTGTTGGTCTTTGTACCGTATCAAGGGGAAGGAAGTTTTATTCAAACATGTGATATCATCTCACCACATATTCTCTATTCCTATATAAAAAACCGTTGAGTTAAAGGGATTGGGGGGGGGGGTACCGTTGGCTAAAAACAAGAAAGTACAGCTATTGTAGATCATCGATATTTCAACAAGATTAGTTCTATAACATTTTCCGATCCTACTCGTAATAACGGATATATACTGAATTTTTTTATCCCCTCTAAACCCCGAAATACAAGGTCCGATTTTAGCCAATAACAAATACGATTTTTAGTGTTCAATGAAACCGTTAAATATCGAGTATAGTATGATTCAAATTAACATTTCTGAGTAAAGAACGAATTATCGTGATTGACGACGTCATCATACTACGTATTTGCTTGTATCTCTCACAGTAAATGAAACTGACAATGGAAACAATATTTGATATTTAAAATTGGAATGAAATGGTTACCACATTTTTTTCTTTTAATCCTATTGAATTCAGTGAACAGAATATTTGGTTGTACTCCATTCGATATTTTATAGATTTTTTCACGATAAATTAAAAAGGATCTATACAATTATTTTGTATCTCTAGTACGGACGCTAAAATTTTGGTTTTTTCATTATTTTAATTCTTCTCTAACGGGGGGGGGGTCCTGTTCCCCATAGTAGATTTCGATCATAAGGGGAAGCTTAAAATTATATGTTATAACAATCCTAAAGGAAACTAGTGGGTTAATGGGGGTCAAAACGGTTATTTAGGTTGAAATGTGGAAACCGAAAATTTTTGCGAATGCATTGCTTTCTTTAAAAGGAAGTAAAAAGCGTTGGCTTTATAGTATTCATTGGCAAAGACCGTGGAGACTGTGTATAGCCCTACATAATAGGCCTCAAGTGAGGGTCCATCGCATTATACCGTAGATATTTAGAGATATCAAGTATGGTAATGCCCGAATTAACATCTTCTAATAGTTAGTTCTTTAATACTATGCTGCCATTGCAGTTGTTAATGGTGCGTCTGAATACTAATTTACTACTGCAAATGTAGGACCTAAAATGTTTTCCGGACAAGTCCTTCCTCATGTTGTAACTCTGAAGCGGACGCGGACGTTTTTGGGAGGCTAACACAGTTAATTGTCTTATTTCGTGTGAAATGTTGTTATTTTTGTAATTATTTTCTACTCACATTTAATATTAAATATATAATGTAGTGTATAGAACTATTATTAAGCAATGTGTGCTCGGATTCGTTTTTGACAGGAAATATGTAAATATAGACTTAATTATAATAAATTCCATGATTATGATTTAAATTATTCATAGTGTGTCAAACAGTGGAGAGGGATTGATTCGGAACTCATTTTCTTTTATTCTTAAACCTAAAATTTCTGTTCTATAATTCTTCTGCAATTGCTTGTAATAATAATATGCCCAGGCGGTAAGTGTAATTGGACACGTAAAAACCTTGCTATTAAAACACCATCATTAGTTAGTGAACAATGATTTCCCTGGCATCACCGGGTGGTTCCTTAGCTAGTATATATATACTAGCTAAGGTGCCGGCTAGAAGTGAATGAAGAATTGATATGCGATAAGAGTTGAAAATCATTAATCATTAATAAAATATTCTGACGTGGGCAACACATTACTTCCATTTACACCAATTAAAGTAAGTTAATAAAAGTCCTTCACGCAGGGGCAGCGTTAACTAAGCAGATTTCCCACGTGAAGTTTTACAATGGAGAAATCTGGCTAATAATAACAGTAGTAGTAACCTATTCACGAGGACGAATAGTTACTGAAACGGCCGCACTACCTCTCGTCGGAAAGTCCCGAACATAGCAGAGTCCTGCCGACCGCAAGCACAATACAAATGCAAATATCTCGGTTAATATTCAAGATACAGAATAAATGTATAGAATAATATTTATAGTAAATTTAATTTGCAATAAGATTGATTTTACACAATTTTTCGATCCGACGCATAATAACGGAGATATTACGAATTTTCAAAAATCCCACCCTCTATACCCCCCTCCCACTAGTCCGATTTCAGCCATTAACGAACTTGATCTTTCTTTTTAAATAAAATGCTTAAAAATGAAGTATGGCAACGATCAATCAAAAATTGCGAACGCTAGAGCGTTAACAGAGAAATATATATAATTTTGAACGGACCTCATTTTCGTCATCTCCTGGGTAGGATCGATGGTCATTTGAGAAAATTTTTCAAAATTTGCAACGTCATTATAGAACAATGCTTTATTATATGATAAGCACACAGAAACATTCCTCAGAACTAGGAGTGTCCCTAAGTACAGTTTCCTGCCACTTGCACGACAATGGTTTCAGTTCCAAAAGCTGTACAAGTGTTCCACCCCATTTAAACAATCAGTGGAAAAATGGGTTTGACTTTGAAAAATAATACTATATGAATACTGACATCCTACAAAATACCAGGCGGCTTGTCAAGACGGACTGTTTATTTTAAAGCGATATGCATATCCTATATTTGTATAGTTATAAACCTCTTGAAATAATTACATATGTATAAAAAAAGGAAGTAAAACAATCTAACCTTCTGTACAGTTATTATGCAGTCTTATAATACTACGTATTCTGCTTTCGGAGATTATGTGGCCAAGGATGCTAGAATAATTTCATCAAAGATAGTCTTAACTCCAAATGCAAATTACAATTTGAAATTATTGTTAAAACGCATAAAAAAATCGCATGTGCGCATCACACACGCCCTTATAATCTCCTTCCACGGTTTTCAGTTTGGGTTATAGAAATATTTGAAAGGGGTGTTTGAGGCGAGGAGTGGCCGGTAGGTGGGGCACTCTGCCGGCGGTCTCTCCAAACTCCAGCTTCCGTAGTCTACCGCTAGAATTCTCTTCCTGTACCTTTGCTTCTCAAATCTCCGGTATGTGACGCAGTTTGACGGGAGTCTTTCCAAACAACGTATTTGCTTGTATCTCACACAGTAAACGTATAATGAAAACAATATTTGGTATTTAAGATTGGAGCAAAGTGGTTCTTTATATCTGATTGGGGTTTAGAAATATTTGGGAAGGGTAGACCTGGGGAGTGGTTGATAGGTTTCGCTATCTTGCGGCAGTCTTTCCAAGCTTTAGCTTCATTTACCTATCGATTGAATTCTCTAGCATGGACTTCCCATTTCAGATCTCCCTTCCCAGATTTCTCTTCATATTTAACATAATATTCCTTTGGTATGACCCTTATAGATATATAAGGGTCACTAGAAGCTCTCCTCTTTGGAATAGAATTCAAACGTATATACATGAGAATTTCCCGAGAAATCTGAAAACATTAAACATAGTCAGATGTCAGCGCCACATTATTTTAAATTAAGAAACAAAATATTTGGTTGCACTCTATTTAAAATTGTTTCATTCGAAAGAGATAAACGGTTAATAATGGAGTATAGTATGATTCAAATGAATATTTTAGAGTCAAAAACGAAAAATCATAATTGACGACGGAATCACACTACGTATCTCAGACAGTAATCGTACAATGAATACAATATTTGGCATTTAAGATTGGAATGGAATGGTTCTTTATATCTGTTTGGCGGCAGTCTCACCAAACTACAGCTTCAAGACATTACCGCTACAATTCTCTACTATTATTTTTGCTTCTCAGATCTCCGTTCCTAGTAGACAAATACAAACTATTGTAGATCATCAATAGTTTAACAAGATTGGTTCTATAACATTTTCCGACCATATTCATAATAACGGTGGTATTTTGAATTTTCGAATCCCACCTAGACAATATTTGGTATTTAAGATTGGAATGAAATGGTTACCACATTACTTTCTTGTAATCCAATTAAATTAAGTGAACAGAATATTTGGTTGTACTCCATTAGATAATGATAACAAAAAAGGTTGAATTTAATTATTTTGTATCTCTAATTCGGACGCAAAAATTTGAATTTTTTCTTTATTTTAGTTCTTCTCTAACGGGGGGTTGCTGTTCCCTCAGTTCATTTCGATCATAAGGGGGAGCTTAGAATTACATGTTACAACAGTGCTAAAAGAAACTATTGGGTTAATGGTGACCATAACGGTTAAAATCTGGAAACCGAAAATTTTTACGATTACATTACTTCCTTTAGTTTGTAAAAAGCGTTGCCTTTATAGTATTAATTGGTAAACACCGTTGAGCAAATAAACGAGACAGTGCATAGTCCTACATGATAGGCCTCAAGTTAAGCTTTAAGGACACTGAAAACTATAAAAATTTTGATTTTTTTACTTTACACAATCTATTGTTCATTAAGATTGGCTCTATGACATTTTAGGGTCTAACGCAATTCTTCTGCAATAGCAATATGCCCAGGCGGTAAATGTAATTGCACACGTTGAAACCATGCTATAAAAACACCATCATTAGTTAGTGAACAATGATTTCCCTGGCATCACCGGGTGGTTCCTTAGCTAGGATATATATATATATATATATATACTAGCTAAGGTGCCGGCTAGAAGTGAATGAAGAATTGATATGCGATAAGAGTTGAAAATCTAAAATCATTAATAAAATATTCTGACGTAGGTAAGTGCTAAAACTATTTTAATTTCCTTAACATTTTTTGGAATTGGAAAATGTTTTACTGCTATTAATTTTAGATGGTTGTGTTGTATTGCTTTATCCGAAATGAATACGTCCTAAAAGTAACTATTCTCTCTTGAAAAAAATCAGTTTTGCGAACTTCGATTTTTAAATTAATCTCTTAATTAGCCTTACCATAATATTCGAATAATGTACATACGGTGCTTTAATATTCCAAGATTTCATTTAATATTAATATTGGTTGCAAGAAATAGATATGATCTACAGAAAAGGTAAACTTATGAAGGATGTGATATACTCTTAATTTAAAATATAAATATTAAATTGTAGTGTTTGAAAATTGTGAACTGGAGATGACCAAAAAATGGTAAAAGGGAATCAACACTCTCTACATTTTGTAGAATTCACAATTTCAGTCCGTCGAGCTAAGCTTCGTAAACTAAGCAGATTTTACACGAGCAGGTATAACACCCCAGGGATCTCATCTGCCCTCATATTTACTATTTCATATTAACATATAAAATTCTGTTACATCTGTGAGGGTCACCTAGAGCTCTCCATTGGATAGAGAATTTCAAACGTATATACCCGAGAAATTCTCGAAAATCTGAAAACATTAAACAAAGTCAGATGTCAGCACCACACCGTGAAAACACTAATAATTTTGAATTTTTTACTTTACACAATATATTGGTCATTAACACAATAGTTTAACAAGATTGGCTATATGACATTTTAGGATCTAACGCACTATAACAGAGATATTTATAAATATCGAGTATGGTAAAGGTCAAATTAACTACTTCGAGGTAAGAACGTAACATCTTGACCTGAAGGATACAAGCAATGATGCATCAAGCATAATGAAGGTCTCTTGAAAATAATATTTGGTATTTAAGCTTAGAACAAAGTGGCTCGCGATATACCAGCTTATTGTTAATATGACACGAGTAGAAGTGTACTGAAGGCTGAAAACTCAAAAATCCAAATATCTGGGTTAATATTCGCGAGAGAGAAAATGTGTATATAACTACATTTATCGGTAGTTTTATTTAGAATAAGACGAAGGGAGAGGGAGGGAGTTAAGAAAAGGGAAATCGAAAATTCAATATATCTATCCGTTATTATGCTTAACTTGGTAAAATTGTATAAATCCAATTTTGTAGAAAATTTAATTTTTTTAAATGTTGATAACCTAGAATTAAAGTTACCCAGGAAGAGCTTAACTGCAGATGAATAATAATGTCTAGAGGACCCAAAGCCTTACTAAAGCTTAACGTCGTAAAAATGTTGTAGACAGACGCAATGATTTCGAGAAGTGGGGCTAAGAATGCTGTATATTCCTCGAATTGAGCTTAGCCTAACTTAGGATATGTCTGTTGCCAAGAGATTTACTTCTTGTTGAAGTCAGTATAAGTTGAATGTATTTTTAGTTCCAAAATGTTATTGAAAATTGCACACACACCTTATGATGTTTGATCATTTTGATTTAGATTGTTTGTTGTTTATTACTACGGATAAATTCTCAACACTCGGTCATGCAACAAATAAAGTTGGTTGTTTTAGGTTAGGTTTCTTTTTAGGTTCTTTTATCCTTGTTTCCCTTTTCTTGTATTATAATCGTCTAATTTACTTTTGTGATCATTTTTTCGTCTGAGTTTTATCTTCCTTTCCCTATTTTTGTTTGTTAACCGTGAGGCTTTCTTCCTGTATTTTCTTTGTTTAGAGTATTAGTATTCGGATGTAGGTTTCTTTTTATTATTTTTAAGTATGGTCAGGGCTTTATTAATTTGTTCCTTAATTACTCTGATTGGGAATTGGTTGTTTATGCATACTGTTTTAATTGTTTCTATCATGGTTTTGGAAACCTATTAAATTCTAATTGACCTCCGTTATTGAATATTTCTATATCTAGATATTTCATTATGTTATATTCTTCAATTTCATCCGTTAATTGCATTTATAACTTTGTTAAGCAGTAAATATTTCACAATTCCGCTAACTGCCATAAATAATGGGATACCCATTTGTGAGTCTGACGATTATTTGTATATTTTATCTTGAAATTTGAGTAACCACAATTGCAACATAATTTTATACCTCGAACGAACAGATTTTAATCTTTAATTTTTTTTTTATTTTTTAATAGTTTCCAATTATTCTACTTGCTTTAACCAACGTTATGTTAGAGTACACGCTTTCAACGTCATGGACGGGAGGCGAACAATATTATGGCTTTTTAAAGACGAATTTATTATTAATATAACAAGCAACCCGACATAGAAACGACCTACATTGGAACTCAGATAATATGACATATGGGAGAGGACGTATAAAGTGTTTCAGAGATGAATCCCCCGGCGGTCCCAAGCTTATAGTGAAGAGTTTGAATTTCCCAGGCTCCTAACTCGTCCCTCCTGAATATGTGAGCTGCCCAAGTGAAACACCGGAGTTTTCTTACAATTTCCGGAAAATACTTTCAATAAGCTGCTCCTATTGATAATACATATGTAAATGATGGGGGAGTTGCTGTTCCCCTCAGTTGATTTCAATCATAAGGGGGAGCTTAGAATTGCATGTTACAACAGTCCTAAAGGAAACTAGTGGCCATAACGGTTAATTAGTTTGAAATCTGGAAACCGAAAATTTTTGGGATTACAATACTTCCTTTAGTTTGTAAAAGGAAGTAATGAGGTTGGCTTTATAGTATTCATTGGTAAAGACCGTTGAGTAAATAAACGAGACGGTGTAAAGCCCTACTCTATAGGCCTTAAGAGATAGCTATCAACGACACTGAAACACACTTTAAATTTTGAATGTTTTACTTTACACTATATATTGGTTATTAACACAATAGTTTAACAAGATTGGCTCTATGACATTTTAGTATCCAACGCATTATGAGATATTTATAGATATCGATTATGGTAATGACCAAATTGACATCTTCTAATAATTAGTTCTTTAATACTATGCAGCCATTGGAGTGGTTAATGGTGTGTCTGAATACTAATTTCCTAGAAGGCCTAAAATATTTACAAGACTAGTCCATCGCGAGTAATTCTTTTCAATTGCCAAGAAATTATCTTATGCTTCATTAAGAGTTTCAGAATCTTAGGCTATGGGAAGATCTTTTCCATCAAACGTTTGAGATAGAACAGAGTCTATTGTTTAGTTAGAGGCATCTGTTGTGAGAATGAAAGATTTTGAATAGCCGAGTGGTAATAATAAAAGCCTATTATAGCAGATCGTGGAATATTTCTCTGCCCATTCATAATATTTTACACAACCACTGACTTCATAATATAAGTTGACACAAAATCAGAACCTGTTTCTAGTCTAATGATGTAGTTAAGAGTGTTTTTAATTAGCTGAAATAAATGTTTGTAAAAGTTTGTATCAGTTTGCTCGAGGTAATTGAGGTATCTATGGCTCTAAACTGGAGCTCCATATACCAATACCGACCTAGATCTTGAATCTAATAGTTTTTTGGTAGTATCCAAACTGTGGCATTTTGACCCCACTAGTATCTTAAATACTACGGATATAAATAAATTTGGTAATGGAAAATAATGTCTCTTCAAGGAATAATGAGGAAGAGAAAAACATTACACCCAGAAAAATGAACTATTTTACCACCTATAAGTTTTCACCTGAGTAAAAAAAATTGGTTTCCTTTTTGGATTTCTTCTTATGGAATTTCATAATTTTTGATTTTGCAGTGTTGACTTCTAAGGAATTTCTATGGCTACATTCATCCAGAGTAGCTAACTTTTTCCTTAGGTCCCTTGGGTTATCTGACAGTATGATTAAATCGTCGGCATATAACAGACGTACGTCATTATAAGCATCTATACTCAAGCCAGCTAAATCTCTACTTCAAAAAAACATTTCAATGTCTGAGAGAAAACAAACAAACAAAAAGGGGCTTAGGATCTCAAGCTGAAAACGGCCCTGAGTGATCTTTATTGTCGAAGTATGTTCATTGCTTTTCTTTAATTGGATACTGACATTATTATACAACTGAACAAGAATTCTGATCATTTTTGGGCTTATGCCTAAATTATAGAGCTTCTGTCATAATTTAGAGTGTGAAATAGAGTCAAATGCTCTTTTAAAATCGATGAATGCCACGTAAATTGAGCGTTTTTCTAGCCGTAAGTGAATAGAACAGCATATATGCACAAGCATACAGAAACATTCCTCAGTACTAGGAGTATCCCTTAGCACAGTTTCCTGTCACTTGTATGACAATGGTTTCATTTCCATTTAAACAATGGGTGGAAATCTTCAAAATTCTTCTGAAAATCCCAAATGACATTAATTTTGTGAAACGAATTTTGAAGAAAAATGGGTTTGACTTCGAAAAAAAATACTATATGAATACTGACATCCTACAAAAAGCCATACTGCTTTTCATGACGGACTGTTTATTTTGAAGCGATATGCATATCCTATACTTGTGTAGTTTGAAACCTTTTGAAATAATTAAATATGTTTAATAAAAAGAAGTAAAGCAATCTAACATTCTGAACAGTTATAATGCAGTCTTGTAATACTACGCATTCTGCTTTCGAAGATTATGTGGCCAAGCATGTTAGAATAATTTCATCAAAGAAAGTCTAACTCCAAATGCAAATTACAATTTGAAATTATTTGATAAACCACATAAAAAATCGAATGTGGGCACCACACTCCCTTATAATCCTTCCTCACCTTTCAGTTAGGGTTATAAAAATATTTGAATAGGGTGTTTAGGCGGGGAGTGGCCGGTAGGTGGGGCAGTCTGCCCGCGGTCTCCAAACTCCAGCTTCCGTAGTCTAATTAATCATTATCTCTTTTTATAATTTCGGGGTACTGGTTGAATAATTCAATTATTTCAGTTTTCTTCGCGGCTTATGTGATCTGTTGGAATAAGTATGCAACTTAAATTATTGCACAATTTCCTCTACCATTATCGAGGGCACGTAAGGACTTATGATCATTATGTACTTCCTTGTTTTATTAAAGATAAACGAGTGGCTTAATAGGCATTATCTTTATTGGACTATATTATCTCCCGGGTTCAAGTTAATGTTATTATTTTCTATTTAAATAGTAATTTTTTGTTATCTTTATAATTTTATACAATGTTTGTGTCAAAGTTAAGTTTCGCTTTGAGTTCAATTTATATTTCATGATCTAATAAAATGGCATACTTAGGTGGGAAATCAAAAATATAGAACTTGTTTATTAAAAAATTGCATTTGCCATTAATACTACCTATTAAGTACCATAACTTTCACCACTAAGCGTTTTTACAATAACATCTTCCTTTGGTCTTATTATGTTTTCGTATCGGCGGTACATATACTCTACTAAGACTACTCTACATCAGATCTAAACAATCACTGCATAACTAACGATTGATTTACACAACAGTACTCAGACCAATATGGACATACGGACTTTGGGTTTCCTCTAAACCATCGAATTCCTCCAAAGTCCAAACCCTCCAATCCAGAATACTCCGCAAAATTTCAGATTCCCCATTTCATGTATTCAATTATACTCTCCATAATGACATCAAAATACCTTTTGTCCATAACCTCGCCAAATCCCGATTTCAGAAATTCCACTGTCTCCTTCCCGCACATCCTAACCCTTTAGTCGCATCACTCTCATCTACCCATAGTCCATAAACTACAAGAGGACGTCTGAAGCGTAAGCAGCCAAGAGATTTTCTCGTGTAGAGAAAAGTATAACTCCAATATGGTATAATCCAATGTTATTCCAATGTGGGTTATTAATGGACAACTTCCCACCTCAGGCAAATAATCAAGTCAATTGTTATTGTTATCATACATCATTTGCTTGTAATATTTATATACTGTTGCAAATAAATGAATAAAAAAACCCTTTTCTTAGAACTACTTTTGGATTAACATAATGTTTTAAAAGAAAAGCAAAAAAAAAAACAGGATCTATAAGCCATTTCCTGTTTGCATCATCAGAAAAGTATAGTCAAGACTTGTTCAAACATTTTTGTCCGAATTTTGCGGAGGAGTTTCTGATGATTGTGGGATTTTTTCTAAAAAATGTTTTCTTAATTTGTCTATAGACTCAGTAAGTCTACCTACTGTTTCATTAATTTTCTTTATAGAATCGACTTGTCTTACGTGTGAGTTCATTCGAAAATTCAATAGCACAACTTTTATCCCACCAAGGTACTTTTTTTTTACTTATGAATTTCACTTTGGGGATACTTTCCTCCGGTGCTGTTGGAATAATGTCTTTAAATTTTTCTAGTATTTCGTTAATTAAATAAGTTAAACTCTGGGAATCATGGATAATTATTGAATTGGTTCAATTAGAGATCTACAAAGTTCTCAATTGGCGACACAAAATCTCCAACTGTTACCTTGGATATTTTTGTTCTCGACCGTTTGGTTTTATTTTTAAGAGGGAAATGATCGCTACCGAATAAGGAATCCATAACTTCCCGTATAGATCGTGCTGTTAACCAGCTGTCACTTAAAGTTATGTCAATTGCTGAAAATGATAATGTCGAAGAAATATAATAGGTGTTTGAACCATTGTTTAGTTAATAAATATGGTTATTATTTTCTAGAACTTTTAGAAATAATTGCCCCCTTGCATTAGTCTTAAGGGTTCCCCAAACTTGTGCATGAGCATTTGCATCAGAGGCGATCAAGAAAGGACGAGGGAGTTGCTCTGCTAGATCTTGGAGATCAACAAGTCAATTCAGAGTTAGGAGGAAAGTAGAGACTGCAAAGGGCTATGGGGGCAGGCAGGTGTGTGTTTGTTTACTGCAACAGCTTCTAATCTATATTTAGAATACCAGGTAGTATTCAGGCTTAACTCTTCTACAAAGATGTTGTCTTTTATTAAAATAGCTACTCCTTTCCAATTTTGCCCCGGTCTTTGCTGAATACATTTTAACCACTGGTGACTTTTTTGTAGGCTAAGGCATTCTGGTCCCCCCCCCCCCTACACCTGACTAAAGAAGAAAGGCCAAAAGAAAAATCATGCGAAGAAGAAGGGCATGCGAAGAAAACTAAGTGAAAGAAAACGTGCAAGCATGCAAAATAGAAACAAGTACCTCATGTACACACTGATATACACATACATACCGGGCTGTGATGTAGGATAGAATAAGGATTTTGGGTGTGGATTGTCTTTTTCTGTAATTTATTTATTATCATTTTATGGCAGGTTTGTAGATAGGAATCCGGGTGCTGGTTGTCTGAGGAGACGTGCTGAAGATGACCTGCGCCGGGTCAAAGTCGATACTGATAGCTAGGGTAAATCGAACGATAGTCGGAGAGGAGGCTAAGAGGAGAAAGGGGAGATAGATGAGCTATTTTTTGTGTCAGTGTGAGTGTTGTATTTTAGAAGACTGTGTGTAGGTGTGTCGCCTCTTCTGTGTCTATTGTTCCAGTAAGTCTACTAGTCTTGCAGTGAGGTTTGTTGGTCCTTGCCATCGTTCTGGTCCTACCGGTCTTGGGAAGTCGTCGAACAGTCGGTTGTCAATGCTTTGTAGTCCGTCATTGAATTTGTGGTAGCGTCGTCTGATGAAAGAGGCAATTGTGGGTATGTTGAGTAGTTGGTGAAGTTCTGGTGCTTTGGTTTGTCTCAAGGATGTATTATATGTGATAGGTTTCAGGATAGAGTTTTGAAACTGCTGAAGCTGTGTAAGAGTAGACGGAAGAAGAAATCGAAAGAGGCGTGTTCCGTATGTAAGTGTGGCACTTAAGACTCCAGTGTATATTAGTTTCTTCAGTCTGAGTGTGAGCGTCTGTGATCTGAGTATGTGACCAAGGGAGCGGGCTTTTGTCTTGACCTGCTTTAGCTGTTTGTTTGTTTGATTTTGGGCAAAACACTTCGCGGTTATCAATGCCCAACACTCTTCAGTTGAGTTCTCCAGTCATGGGAACTCCCAGCCACACGCACGCTAGGGAGGTATATATATATATATATATATATATATATATATATATAAATATACATATATTGCTTTAGCTTCCTTGTGGAATGTGTACTGAATGTGAGGTGTTTCCCTAGCTGGATTCCCAGGTCGTTGTTCTGTTCTGATATTTTTATTGTTTTGTTTTGTATCCTAAAGCTATCTGGGCGTTTCGCGGATCCGCTACTCTTTCCGAAGGCGAAGAGTAACGCAACTGTTTTTGTTGGGTTTACTGTGATGTGAGGCATTCTGGAATTTCTTGGTGCTTATTTATACCACGACTTTTCCAGTGAATAATGAGCGTAAAAATAATATAAAATAAATTAACGTCATAACGAAATACTGAGTTGGTGAAAAGGTGGTAATCATGAAAATTCTAAAAAGAATAAATGAAAAAAAACAAAAAAAAACAGCTGTTCAACTAGATCGTTGGAAATTTTTGAATAGTAGGTTACTGTCATCTGTAACCTGCGAAGTACTGTCGTTAGGTAAATCAGGTGTTCGTTCTTGATTCAAATTAGGGTTAGGTAACCTTTTTAAATATGGGGAATTGGTATTACTAGTTAGAAGTGTAATCTTATTGATGAGTTTAGTACATTTATTTATTTATTTTTTTACGTCCACTTTATGCAACTATGGCTATTCGGGACGGGTTATCTACAGGTTACCACCTTTTTCTAGCCAGGTTGGGCTTAAGGAGTTTATTTAATGATTTCGTCACTAAATAAATTTCTACTGCCCAGGGCAGGAAACTCGCACGGCCAACCTGAGGCCTGATCATTTATTTTTGAATGATCTACGGTGGATATGTTTTCGTACATCAGCAAGCAACTCAACGAACCCATTCAAGTTTTTGGCGACGAGGTTTAAAAAATAATTGGTGGACGGAAGAAAAAGAATTCCCCAAATGATACAGTTGGGTTAGAAGAAAGGAAAAATGTGAGCTGCCAAAATTGTATTGGTCGTGTAAGTTCATAAAAAACTGATTGGACTATTTTTAAAATACTATATTTAAAAGGGGCTATCCTCTTAAATTCATTCGCAGAAAATGCTTTTAGGCTAGTGAAGAATTTGTTAATGCCAGTCTCACCTTGTGATATACCTTTAGAAAGTACTATTGATTGTCTTGATCAACATTTTATGTGTAGGAAATCCAAGCTTGCTAACAGATATCAATCAATAATATTCTGTATTTTGTTATTTAACTATTACAGAGGTCTGGTGGCCTTAGGAAGAAGAATAAATAAATAAATAACTTAGAATAAAAGAGAATACAAACAAAATAATGCTCAACTAAATGAAATGGAAAACTTCAACACTTAGAATTTTAGAAAAAGAAGATACCACAACAAAAAATAAAACAAAATGTTAGAGTATAATTCAAAAAACTAAATGCTTCTATGAAAACTAAGTAAAATTAAAAATAATTAATCCTAATTAATCCACTCAAAGCTTCTATTCAAAAAGAACAAATGATCTTATCCTGACTAACAGAAATAAATTTTACAATAGTTTTAAAGAAATGAATGAAAGAGTTAATGACTGGCTAGCCTAGCCCACATTGCTGGTTTAGCAGCAGATTGTGACTCTGAGGCTGAACTAATGTAGTATTTCGTGACCGTTTTATCATGGGCTTAGGAAAAGGTATAATTATGGAAAGGTTGTTTGATTATATATCTCCAAGTTACTTAACTTCACTAAATGTTCACATTTATTTGAAACAGCTTATCGAAATTTGAATTGAAGCAACTGTATCCAAAAAAGTCGAGATAGGAATGCTTTGGATGTGCTGGAGCCGGCATTTAGTCATGTGGCACGACGCTGACTCAGATGTGTCTGGAAGATAAGCGACCAGCTATCTTCGAATCCCAATTCTACCACCACTAACTCCAATAAGAATGTTTTCGTTTTAACAGATTTCCCTTAAGGGAAATCAGCTATTGAGGTCCTACTCATGACGCGAGTTTTGAAAAATTTCCTCAAATGTCCATCGATCCTACCCAGGAGATGACGAAAATGAGGTCCGTTCAAAATTATATATATATATATATATATATATATATATATATATATATATATATATATATATATATATATTTGTCTGGTAACGCGCTAGCGGTCGCAATTTTTGATTGATCGTTACCAAACTTCATATTTAAGGGTTTTACGTAAGAGGAAAGATCAAGTTCGTTAATGGCTGAAATCGGACCAGTGGGAGGGGGAGTTTAGAGGCGGGGATTTTTGAAAATTCGACATTATTATGCGTTGGATAGAAAAATTGTATAGAATCAATCTTATTGCAAATTAAATTTACTATAAATATTGTTCTATATATTTATTCTGTATCTTGAATATTAACCGAGATATTTGCATTTGTATGCATGTGTGTGGTCGGCAGGAGTCGGCTGTGTTCGGGACTCTCCGCCGAGAGCTAGTGCGGGCCGTTTCGGCAACTATTCGTACCTCGTGAATAGGTTTAGAGATTCCTTACTACTACTGTTGTTATTAGGAGGATTTCTCTATTGTAAAACTTCACGTGGGAAATCTGCTTAGTTTACGCAGCCCCTCCGTGACGGACTTTTTTTTTTTATATTGAGAAGTGCTCTAAATGTGTTTATTTTTCAGCTTTTATCTTCTCATATTGCACCTTCCTTTTCGCAGATATTTTTATCAAATTTCTCTCTAGGGTAATTAATTAATGTTGTCCTCATGAAACGAATTTCAAAAACACTTTCTACGTGTCTATCGATTCTGCTAAGGAGGCGACAACTATAAATATAATATACCAAAACCCCTTATATGTTTGGGGACATACATACCGACTCTTCGACGTGATATAACGTTGAAGGTGAACCTAGCTATCTAATTCAATTTATGTAATAATTGTATACAGGTTAATTGATCTATAGTGTTTAATAGGGATCTAACAATCGAGCATCAAAGTACGAAGTATGAAACCATGTCTCATGAATATTTCAAGATATTCTTCAATATTTAAAAAAATAATAAATATTGAACATTGATATACTTAATGGCATGTGTTGCCTATTAATTGCCCGAAAATCACTCTAAATCCTAAGTTACATTAGGTATTTCGCCCTTAAGTAGGAGGTTGGATGCAAATTTTCCCATTTAGCAGATTTCCCTTAAGGGAAATCAGCTATTGAGGTTGTACTCATGACGGAATTTTCGAAATTTTTCTTCAAATGTCCATCGATCCTGCCCAGGAGATGACGAAAATGAGGCCCGTTCAAAATTATATATATATATATATATATAGCTATATAAATAAACACATATACATACATATATATTTATTTGTCTGTTAACGCTCTAGCGGTCGCAATTTTTGTTTGATCGTTACCAAACTCGATATTTAAACGTTTTATGCCAAAAGACAGATCAAGTTCGTTAATGACTGAAATCGGACCAGTTGGAAGGGGGGTTTAGAGGGGGATTTTCGAAAATTCGAAATATCTCCGTTACCATACGTCGGATCAAAACATTTTACAGAACTAATCTTATTGCAAATTAAATTTACTATTTTGTTTTATACATTTATTCTCTATCTTGAATATTAAACGAGATATTTGCATTTTTATTAAATTTGTGCCGATAACGGATGACGAACGGGTTTCCCG